>CM053775.1:5413106-5458016 GCA_028658325.1 Potorous gilbertii
CCACTTTACTGTATCACATTCTGTAGGATCTTTCCAGTTTTTCTGAAACTGTCCATTCGTTATTTCTTACTAGGTAATTGCATTCATCTACCATAATTTGTTTACCTGTTCCCTAGTTTGTGGACACTCCCTTAATTTCTAGTTTGTTTTTTTTTCTTTTACTATAACAAAAAGAGGGATCCAACATTTATCTAGTCTATCCCTCTCACTTTATGGAGTAGGAAACTGAGACCCAAAAAAGGCAAAGGATACACCGTCAACACCCTACTTGACCATTTCCCCTTCTCTGCTGGGACCCATTTCTCTGTGGGGTTCTATTCCTTTTACTGCACCTGAGCCCCAGGGCCACAGCCTCAGATACTCATTCCCTTTATATCATCCTTAGCTCCTTCCCCCCAACCCAGTATTTAGGTGATGCTCTAATAACTGCTCCCTAAATGTTTCTGGTCGCTAAATGGCTTCATTCAAAGCTCAAGTGAAGAGGGCTTTTTGTTTTTTTGGTTTTGTTTTGTTTAAAGTTCAATTTTATTTTCAGTTCTCAATTCTCTCCCTCACTCATCCTTTGAGAAGGCAAGAAAAACAAAGCCCATTCCATATCTGTATAGTCATGCAAAACATTTCTCCCAAAGAGAAGAAAATTAGCTTCACTCTGTCCAGGGAGTCTTTGGAAGTATGGTTGCTCACCGTGTTGATCAGATTTTCGAAGAATTCACATTTAAACTTGACTTGAATGAGAAGAGAGCCTCCCAGACGGCTTCAGAGTTTCCCAGTGGCAGCCTGTGTCATCCATTCTGCAAAATGGGGATAGTAGTAGCATCTCTCTCAGGGTTGTGGGGAAGAGCCAGTGAAATGTATTTTCTAAAATACTTTGTAAACCATAGCGAACTATAGGAATACTATTGTTATTACAACAACAGTGATGATGATGACAATGGAAAGTGCCCTGGATTTGGAGGCAAGGGGACCTGGGTTCCAATCCTGCCTTGGCAGTCACTCAGCCTGGGTGATCCTTGAGTAATGAGGGTCGATGCCAGTACCTTTAAGGTCCTTTCAGTTGTACCACAACAATGGCCCTGGGAAGTAGGGAAGACAGGTATTCATTCTTACCTTCATTTTATAGATGAGGAAATAGAGGATGGTCTTCCTGACTCCAAATGCCCCAGCGTGCCACCCCCCAACTTGATGCACTTTGCCAAGGGGAACTGGGCACCCTGGAGAGGGTGGTTCTCTAAGCAGAAGATTCCCAAATCTCAGTAGTGAGACAGAAGCTGGCTGGAGCTCCATAACTTTCCTGAGGGCTATCTAGTCAGGGCAAGGTGCAGGCATTATTCTATTTTCCCGCTGAAGAAATTGAGTCTCTGGTGGGGGGATGGTGTGATAATGACTTTCCCAAATGTTATGGACTAAACCAGTGTCAGAGGGACAGCTAGGCTGGGCCTGGAGTCAGGAAGACATGAATTCAGATGTGGGAAATCACTTAACCCTGTCTGCCTCAGTTCCCTTACCTGTAAAATGAGTTGGAGAAGGAAATGGCAAGCCACTCTGGTATTTTTGCCAAGAAAACCTTAAATGAAGTTACGAAGAATCCAATGAAATGGAAAACAACCAAAGAACCACAGCACCAGAGGGACGCTGACAGACAGTTCTGTTTCCTGCTGCCACACTCCTTTTAGTATGGCCTAGCTCTTCAGCCTTTATTTCCAGGTGTAATTAGCTGAATAAATTAAAGGAAGGAAAGTAGAGGAAAGGTATGTGTGTTAATGGTGGCTAGACAGGTGTAAAAATAGTAACCCAACTTGTGGTGTATGACAGCTCAAACTCAGGGTTATAAGAGGAGAGTTGGAAAGGTCCTTTGAGATCATCTGGTCCAACCCCCTTAGGTTACAGAGAAGTGCTCTGAGGCCCGGGGTGGGGGAAGGGCTTGCCCTTGGTAACACAGGCTAAAAGGGGATTCAAATTGAGATCTTAAGAATCCAGGAAGAAAGCATGTTATAGTAGAGAAAGTGCTGTGTTTGAACCCTGACTTTGAACTCATTGTGGGACCTTGATTAAGTCACTTAACTGTGGATCTTAGTTCCTTCTCTCCTTCCCTTTCCCCATCTTGAAAAACAAAGGAGCTGGGGCTAGATCATCTCTAGGGGACACAAAAGAGATATCTTGTTCAGCCCTTTTCCCATTGTATCTTACTCTCTGGGGTGCCACTGGGGTTTTCTTGGTAAAACTACTGGAGTGGACTTGGCTGGGGTCACACAGCTAGGAAGTGACTGAGGCCGGGATTTTTGAACTCAGGTCTTCCTGACTTCAGGCCCTGCACTCTTTCCACTATGGCACCAACTAGCTGCTCCAACTCCTCTACTATTTTTAAAAATTAATGCCTTTTGTTTTTACATTATTTCCAAATATCCTCCTCACCTCTGATTCTCTACCCCCTCCCTTTCCTAAGTAGTGAACTTTCCTTCAAAACACAGAAAAACAGTTAAGGAAAACAGATGGCCACATTTGGGCAGTATATGCAACATTCTGGCCCTACACTCCCTTCCTTCCAAGGAAAGGTGCCCTTTGACCTCTTAAAAAGTGGATCTGTAGAACCTATATAAGAACCTATATAAGACTGCACATCCAGGGAGGGAGGGGGAAAAAATGTAAGATATATGGAGGTGATTGTAGAACACTGAAAACAAATAAAATAATTTTAAAAATAAAATAAAGTAAATTAAATTAAAAAATAAAAAAAAGTGGTCATGAGGGGACAGCATAGTCCTGTCATAATACTGTAACCTTTATTCCATTTTCCACCATCCTTATCATCATCCTTATTTTATCTGGCTCGCTATGCCCCTTGACGAAGTAGATAAAATAAGGGGATCATCCCAGAGTCTGCTCGTAGGAAAAACTGCAGCAAGAACTCTGAATTGTTCCAGTCAATGGCTGCAAGTGAATCTGAAACCCCAGTTTCCAAAGCCCAAGTCTGGTACCTTTTTTTTTTTTTTTTTTTGCTAGAATGGGTTGATTTGCGGTTCAGTACTCTCTGAAACTAGGGGCAGAGGGAGTGAGGAAGGCCTAAATTCAAAACCTGCCTCAGTCATTGACTAGCTATGTGATCCTGGACAACTTTGAGCCTCAGTTTCCCCTTGCATCAAATGAAGGCTATAATAGTACCTCCCAACCCCCCTGTTTTGCTAGGATCAAAGGAGATGACATATAAAGCAGGTCAAGTGCTCTGTCAGTGTTGGCTGTTATTATAAGAGGGAGGTTGGGAGGGACTTTAACAATTACTTAGTTGAGCCCCCAGAGCAGAGTCGGGGTAGGGTGGAAAGGAGGAGGAAACTGGAGGTCCTCCTAGGAGTAACTAATAGGTATCCATTTAAATGGCAGATTGTAGCTGTAGTTGAATTTACCAGACAGAATATGAGCTCCTTGAGGGTACCGATTTGTTTTAGGATCCTAGAATGTTGGCTCCAGACCTCAGAGGATCCCAGGAGCATTTGTCCAACTCCTTAATTTTATTGTTGAAGGAACTGAAACCCAGGAAAGGAGGGTTGTGACTTGTATCAAAAGTGGGATTGGAACCCAGGGTTTCTGACTCCAGAGCCAGGCATCTTTCCACTGTACCTCACTGCCTCTTTGAGGGGTGAGTAGGGAAAAAGTGGAAGGAGGGGCTCTTTGCCATTGCCAGGCTATTTCTTTTTTGTTTTGTATTGCCTTTAACAGAACCTCAATCCCCACCTGCCCTCTGAAGGCCCTGGTTCAGATAGCAAGAGTTCATCTGGAGTAACTTAGATATTGGGGAGAATCTGGCTCCTTAATGTTCTAAAATAAGCAGGTTCCTTGGTGACTTTTTAAGCTTTCCACTAGGTCTATAGGTTGTAGCTGTTTAATGTAGGGTGGGGGAGAAGCCCTTGGTCAGAAGGGCTCTTTGGGGTTCCAGTCTTGAGGAAACTGGTAGGGTCCTGTTCTGGCTCCAGTGGCGGTGGGAAGAAGGTTGGCTTTTCAGCTTGTTTTTCTGGGTGAGTGCTGGGAGAGCTAGCTCTTCCTTCACTCCTTGTTGGGGCCGTAGAGTCCGCCTGCTTGCATTCTGCATTCTACAGGTTGGCTTTTCATTTGAAATTGATGATTTTGGCAATTGAAACTTGTTTTCTTTGCCCTTGATGCATCAGCTTTGTCCAGGACTGCTCACTTTAAATAATAACAATGTAACAGTTATGATATTAAAGTGCTTTGTTCCATGAGATAATGTTCCTTTGCTGCCCTCCGTGTAAAAAAGGTTTCTGCTGCATTAGGAGAGTCCTGGCTTCATGTCTACAGCAAAGGCTTTGATTGGCACAGAAAATGACGAATGCAGGTTACCAAGTGACTTAGAACCCAATGGGAATCAGTACTGATGCCTGCAGTTGGATAAATGTTAGATTACTAAGGACTGCCTTCCACTTCAAAATAAGCCAAAATAACCAGTAATCCCTATAATTTTGGCATGTCAGGCATTTGGGAGAACTTCCGTAATAGCCATCAAGGATGGAAGAAGATCCAAAGTTTAGAGCTAGGAGCAGGAGACAGGAACAAGGACTATGTGCCTGGTACTGTGCCAAGCACATTATAAATCTCTCTTTTGCTTTCCCTTAACAATCCTGGGAAGTAGGGACTGGTGAGGAAACTGAGGCAGACCAAGGTGAAGTGACTTATTCAGAGTCACACAGTAATGAAAGGTATCTGAGACTACACTTGAACTCAGGTCTTTCTGACTGCAGGCCCAGTGTTCTACTACAGTGCTGCCTACTGATGCAAAAACATGTACTAAATGCCCAACTCCATTTTACTCTAGCCAGGGGGAAGGCCTGGGGCTTGGAACCCTAGGACTTTGGACTCCAAACCCAGGGTTTTTCCGGTTACCTCACACCGGGCTCTGGTTGGCCAAGTTCTATAGCAGGAGAGAGGACCGCTCTCTAAGAGCAGAATGCAGGTATCAAAAGAACCATTTGCGTTCATGTTGCTCAGTCATTTTTCAGTTATGTCTGACTCTTCTTGATCCCATTTGGGGTTTTCTTGGCAAAGATACTGGAGTGGTTTGCCATTTCCTTTTCCAAGTCATTTTCAAGATGAGGAAACTGAGACAAACAGGGTAAAGTGACTTGCCCAGGGCTTCGAAGTGTCTGAAACAAGATTTGAACTCTGGTCCTCCTGACTGCCAGCCTGGTGGTCTATCCAGGGAGCCACCTAGCTGCCCAATTTGCATTTATATTGTAATTTAAAGTTTATAAAACACTTGACATACACACCATATTATCTCATTTGAATTCTCACAACTCTTGCAGGACCCACAGGTTGTAGCCCCATTTTACCAACAGGAAAACTAAGGCCCACTGGCCCAGGCACTGCTAGTTAGGCCTCTAGCTTCCACATCCAGTACTCAGCCATTGTGTGGGACAAGCCCAAGAGCACTGTCTTTGGGGAGCACACGCCATGGATGCGCCATTGAACCTTGGGCAGTTTCAGCTCCCGGTGGTGACCTTGCTTTTCTCTTGATCAGTAGCAGGCCCACCTGTGTGGTCTTGCTGGGCCAGGCAGTCTCCGGGATGCTGCTGGCTCTTGGCTTCATTCAGCCCTTCCTATGGTAAGTTTTTGGAGGAGGAGAATGGAAACACCTTCCGGTGTGAAGGTGAAAAGTGAGGGATTGGGAAATGGGGGTTTGATACTGTTTAGTGCAGTAGGTTACTCTACCTTCAGTTCAGTGAGTTTTCAGTAAGGCTGGGACAACCCTCTTCCATCCCATGGCTGTGCCCTGCCCCCCCAGGCAATATGTATGGTTCAGGGGAAACTAGGCTGTTCAGTCCCTTCCTCTGTGTCAGACTCAATGACTTCCAAGGTCCCTGCTCTCCTCCTTCTCCCATGATTGCCAGAAATGTAGCTCTCTATGAAGCAGTATATCTACTCAATGAATGGATTACGCACAGATTAAATGCTTACTGTGTGGGGGCTCTGTGATGAGAGTACAGGGGATACCTAGAAAGGCAAACAGTCGGTGCCTTTAAATGGGGGGATATAACATGTAAGTAGCCAGATAAATAGATAAGAGTTTATCTCAGAGGAGAAGTTGGGGGCATGACCAGGACAGACCAGGAAAGACCTCTAGAAGAAGTGGGGATTTGAGCTAAGGCAGAAGTAGGGCCTCTAGGTGGCACTGCAGTACCTGAGCACTGAGCTGGGAGTCAGGAAGACCTGAGTTCAAATTTAGCCAGAGATACTTACTAGCTGAGTGACCCTGGGCAAGTAATTTCTCCCTGTTTGCCTCAGTCATCTCATCTGTAAAATGAGCTGGAGAAGGAAATGGAAAATCACTCCAGTATCTTTGAATGCAGGCATTTGATCCTGGAGGTCAGAGGGAGCCCCTGGAAAGGGGGGTGGGTGGAATTCAGCCTTGTACTTTGGGGAAATCACTTTGGAGTGTGGAGGATGAATTGAAGTGAGGAGAGACTGGAGGCAGTGAGACCAGTTAGGCAGCTACTGGAATCTTTTCAGTAAGGCCTTGATGAGCTAAGGTGGTAGTTGTGTGATAGTGAGTGGGGAGCCAGAGGGAAGTCAGAAATAGCATGGTATGGCAGCTGACTGAGGCTATGGAGGCTCCCCATGAGCATTAGGGGTAGGGATGGCAGAGCTGGAACTGTGGCAGACAGTATTCCATGGAGTCAGAGGAAATGATCTCTCTCCTCTGAACTTTCATACCATCTTTTAAAAACAGCTTTCTATTTTGTGTTATTCATACAACTTGTTTGGGCATGAAGTACTTCTGAATTACTACCCTAACTTTAGCCTCTCCCTCCTCACTTCCTCCACAAACAGGATCCCTGAAAGCAGTCAAGCCACTGGGTATGGAACGTGAGGAGTCCAGGATGACTCACAGGGGTGGCCTTAGGTGACTGAGAGGATGGTAATAGGGAAGGTAGGAAAAGCTTTTGCGGGGAGGGTGAGCTCAGTTCTGGACATGATGCATTTGAGATGTTTAAAATACATCTACTTTGAGATGTGCAAAAGACAGGTGAGGTCAGGAAGGAGATTAGGGCTGGATGGAAAAGCTGTGGGAGCGGATGAGATCATGGAGAAAGGACTGAGTGAAAAGTGAAGGGGGCCCAGGGCAGGACTTTGAGGAACTCCCACAGTGAAGGGGCAGGGCACAGCTGAAGCATCAACCCAGGAGACTGACAAGGAGTGCCATGACTTGGGAAAGGACGAAGGAGGAGAAGGTGGACAAGGGTCCAGCGCGGCAGCAGGCAGGTCAAAGTTGGGCAAAGGGCCATCAGACTTTCCCATTGCCAGGTCACTGATCACTGTGGAGAGAGCAGTTCCAGCTGAATAATGGGGTTCAGGAGTCAGATTGCAGAGTGGTCGGAGGAAGGAACCAGTCTAGGGAGAAGAGTGTAGGATGCTAGCTAGCCAGAATGCACAGGTCAAGTGAGGGGTTTTTTGAGGATGAGGGGCACTTGGGCTGTTTGCAGATAGCCAGGTAAGAAAGAGCCATTGGAGAGGGAGAAATGAAAAAGGAGGACATGGGGATGATAATGAGGACAGGCTGCTGGAGAAAACTAGAGGGGACAGGATCCCAGTAAATGCAGAGGGGTTGGCCTTGGCAAGGGGTGGGGTTATCTTTCCATCTGAGAACAGAGTAAAGGAGGAGAGAGTGACATCTAGAAAACATCTGAGAGATGAGAGAGGAGGACAGAAGAAGAGAAAATTCTCAGCTGAGAGGGGTGGGGAAGAGGAGCCATGGGGGGTTTGAGGTGAGTAGGATAAGTGGGAGGAGTTAAATGGATTGCCTTGCTGCAGTGAGTTAAAGTAAGGTAGTGGTTCTCAGATAGGGTAGTGACCCTCCTCAGCATGTTTAGGTGATAGGATGCCATAAATAGGAGTGAACAAGGTAGGTGGTGGAAGCAATCCAGAGTTGGGGTTTGACAAGATATGATTTGGTAATGGGCAAGGAACTAGAGAGGAGAGGGTGCTGTGCAATTGAGTTGGTTCTGATAGATATTGCTTCTCATGGTAAAACCAGAACTCTACAGGACTCCCAGGAAACAGGAAGTGCTCCTCTGATTGATAATTTAATAGTTTCTTCCTTCTGACCCAGTTTTGAACACTATTTGGAAAGGTGTTTTCTAAATGGCAACCAGAATTGCCAATTGCATCATCTTTGTTTAGTGCTTAGGAAGAAAGAGGCCAGGGAACTTTTCCTTAAACTGGAGGATGCCAAGATGTGCTGCAGGAATAAAACCCATCTCAGCTCTTGCTGTCCAGGAGAGAAAAGATGAAATTGGCTCATCAAATGTCTGAGCTGGTGGTCCAATGTGGGCTTGGAGGCGGATCGCACCCCTGACAGTTACTACTGGAGTGACCCCTTGGAGTCTCAGTTTGATCACACATGAAATGGGCGGAGGAGAAGCACCTGCCCCACAAAACTGTTGTGAAGCCTATGTGAGAGAATGTCTGTTAAGCTCATTGTGTATCTTAGGAGGTTAGAGAGTTAATTCACCTTTCTAAAAATCATGCACTTTGGCTTAGAGATGACATGCATTTCATCTTAAAAAGCATTATCCTTGGTAAATTCAATTCTTCAAGCCTATATTAACTGCCTTCCGCTGTGCCAATGGGCTAGTAGGGGCAAATGCTCTCAAAATTGCCATCCGTTCATCCATCCGTCATCCATCCATTCATCCATACAGGCCCTGGTTTAGGTATTAACAGTAGATTTAACTTGACTTGGAGCTGAGATCAGTAAAGGGGAGGGAGTCCCCTTTACTGATCTCCACAGCTAGCTCTAAGAGCATTTTGAGTATCTTGCAAGTCTGGAGCAAGGAGAGCTATGGAAAGTAGATAAAAGATTTTCTTCCAGTCCTTTCCTAAGTGAGGAATGTGGAACCCTAGTTCTGGCCTTAATAGGCTGCTTTTCTATCTGAGTATGCTTTTTGATGATTTCTTTCCATTGGTAGATCCATTGGCAAAGTTTTTTTGGGGGGTAAAGGAGAGGGCAACGTGTGGCAACTCCCAGTGTAGAAACTCCAGAAACGCAGATGACAGTTGTCTGAACTTGGAGTCAATGATATGAATTCAAATACTTCTTCCAACGCTTCTTGTTCCAGTCACCACCTCCTTGGGCCTCAGTTTCCGATCTGTTGTTTGGACTCAATGGTCTCTAAAGTCTGTTCTAGCTCTGATGCTATGGAAACCTCAGAATTGCTAGTGGATGCTGATTGACACAGAGTGACAGTGATATTCATAGAAAGTTCAGGTGAGGCATTATTAGGTGGTGGTTGAATGATGTGAAGCAGGGGGATCAAGCCCAAATAGAATAGGGTCCAGGTATATTTTAACATTATCTATTGTATTTTCATTTATTTTGTTAAATATTTCCCAGTTTCATCTCAATCTGGGTGGGGCGCCATGTTTGACAACCTCCGATGTGGAGGCCTCAACAGTACCAGCTCACACCTGGATTATTTTGACCTTCTCTGCTAGGCAGAGCTGATGGGTGTCACACAGACCAACTCCATTCCAAAGCCATGGTGTCCAGCTTCACTGTGGTAAGGCAGTCCCCTTTATTGCTCCCTGTCCCTGCTGAACAGTCCCCATGTGTCTCCTTCCTTTTGTGGTCAGACTCCTTGAGAAGGTCATTGACAGTAGCTGCCTTCATTTCCTTTTCTCCCACTTGTCAGTCCTCTCCAAAGAGCTGTCTTCTCTGGGATTTCATGGCTCTCCTGGTTCTCCTCTTACCTGTCTGACTACTTCTCAGGTGCCTTTGCTGGATCTTCATCCAGGTCCCGCCCAGTAATGTGGGTGTGCCCCAAGGCTCTGTTCTCTTCCTTCTCTGGGTAACCTCATCAGATCCCATGGGTTCATGAGAATCTCTCTGCAGATTCTTCATAGATTTCCATAGCCAGCCTCAGTCTCTCCCTTAAGTTTTTGTCCCATGTCCCCAGTCATCCGTTAGTCATTTCCAGCTGGGTGTCCCAGAAACTTGGCAAATGCCTCATTCCCCAAGCTGAACAACTTTTCTCCCACCCACCCCTCTCCCAGTCATCCCTATTTCTTCATGGCTCTCAAGGTCACACTCCTTGCGTCATCCTTCACCCCTCCCCTCGTAGCTCATCAGTCACCAAGCTCAGGGCGTCATGTCTCCCAGCATCCCCTTCTCTCCTCTCACACAGCTCCTACCTCGGCTCAGGTTCTCATCACCTGTCACGCAGATCATTGCAGCGGCCTCCTGTTTGTTCTCCTTACTCCAGTCAATTCTCCATAAGGTGCCAAAGGACTTTTCCTTACAGGTCTGACAGTTTCACTGTCTTAATCAAATCTAATGGCCACCTGTTGCCTTTGTGATTAAACTTCAACATCTCGGTTGAATTTTTTAAGCCCTTCGCAACTTGGCCGTAACATCTCTTGCCAATACTATTGACATTGCCCTCCTCCTGTATTTTGCAGTCTGGCTGAATTGCTTTCTCTGTTCCTTCACCTTCTGTCGCCATGCCTTTGCACTCCATACCTGGGATGTACTCCCTCACCTCCACCTCTTCCTTCAAGATGCAGTTCCAGCATCACCCCTGCGCTTCCACCATGTCCCACCATATCTATGTTTGTAGGTATTCTCTTCCTATTTCTTCTCTATGTAATTCCGTAGGTCCTTTTTTATTTCCCCACTAGAACATAAGCTAAACGCCTTAGGAGAAGGCTTGTTTGTGTGCCCAGTGTCTGGCCCCCAGAAGGCCCTGAACTGCTTGCTGATTGGTTAATGAAGGAGGTTCTCCCAGTTTTGTGTGGTTAGTTGGGAAGGGGCCATAGTAGGGACCAGTGAGTCCATAATCATATGAATGGCTGGTATTGATGGAGCTCATTTTATCCTCACAACAACTCTATGAAGGATGTACTCTTGTTATCCCCATTTTGCATATGAGAAAATCGAGGCAGACCAAGGTGAAATGACTTGCCCAGTACAACATGGCCAGTACTGTCTGAGGCTGGATTTGAAGTCAGGGCTTCCTGAGATCATCTAGTTCCATTCTTTCATTTGGAAGTCAGGAACTGAGGCTCAGTGTTTGACCCTAGAGGACAGAGTTGGAAGCAATGGGCAGAACTTCTGTAAGAGAGAGCTGTTCCAGTGTGGAAAGGGCCTCCCATTGGGCTGCATTTTCAGGCCTGTTATAGAGGAGACTCTTACTTAGTTCTAGGTAGGGAAACATCTCAATGAGGTGGAAAGATTGCTGAATACGGAATCACGCGACCTGGATTGGGGGCCTTCCTGCATCTTGTACTTACTGTCTGACTTTTGGGCAAGTCATATAACTACTCTGAACCTCGGTCTCTTTCTCTGTAAAACTAAAATGAGGGATTAAATGACATCTGAGGTCCATTCCAGCTCATACAATCTGTGGGCCAGGATCACACAGCACATACTCAAACAGACGTGTGTGACATTGTAGATCCTGCATGGCACTGGCATGGGGTCTCCTCCCAGTGTGCTAGAGGCCTTTCTCAGTTTCTCCTGACATGAGAGCATTCTGGCTGTCCATCCTTCACCTCCTGCCGCATTCTCCTCCTTTCGTATATTTCTGTGATGACTTCTCCTTTACTGTGATAATCATTTTGAATCCTGAGGAGATCATTGTCTTCTCAGTCTTGCTGCTGGATAATAACATCGGTAGAAACTTAGTGTTAAAAAGATGGGCCTTTGTTTCTTGGGAGCTTGGGCTCAGTAAGAGAGCTTTGCAATTTCCCAGCCTGCTCCCCTCTCCTGTTCCACTCTGGGCCCACTGATTTTTCTCTTGGCACTCTCTGTTCCAAGATGCGTGCTATTGCACAGATTCTATATGGTGTCCAAATGGATGTGGAAATCTGGATGGTGGCCATTTTTCTGTGTCCAGAGTGGTCAGGCCAAAAATCTGTTTGGTCATTAAGCCAGTCCCTTCTGAATGGTTACAAATGTCTTCCCGGAACCTCTCCTAAGAGCATAATGTCATCTGCATATATACCCGCATACTTACATGAAGTCGCATCTGGAGATCTTCACTGTCCTCTGCTCAGCTCTAGTGAACCCCTTTGCTGGGCATGTGTCTCCTGCTTGGATCCTGCTCTTTTTGTCCTTGAAGGGGGTTATTTGTGTTAATGGTCTTTGAAGGAATCTGGGGAAACCATGTCACTGTGTTGTAAAAAGGACCTGGAAGGCAGCAGTTTATTCTACTGATTAGTAACCAATAAGCAGTAAGCATGGCAGGTAAAGATATGGTCTGTGGCATATATTGCTCAGTCCTTCCTAATGCTCTCAACTCATTGAAGATGCCTTTGATCCATAAAAATTTTGTAGACTTGGCATATAATACATTGTGGTAGTTGCTGATATTTCTGCAGTCCCCCTGGTGACCTGGTGGATAGACTGTTGGGGCAGAGTCATCTTCCTGAGTTCAAGTCCAGCCTCAGGCACTTTCTAGCTGAGTGACCCTGGGCAAGTCACTTCACCTTGTTGGCCTCAGTTTCCTCATTTGTAAAAATGGGTTGGAGAAGGAAATGGCAAAGCCCTCCAGTATCAGTGCCAAGGAAACCCCCAGTAGGGTTACAGAGAGATGGCCACAACTGGAGAAGACTCGGTGACAGGAACAAGGACATGATGTCAGTTTCATTGCCTTCTTTAGCTACCTTGCCTCTTGCTGTCACAACCCTATCTCCTTCAACTTGGTTCTCCTCCATGTGCACTGGTCCAGTCCAGCTGCTTTTCCCATTTGTTCTCTTTGGGGCCATGTGATGGTTGAATGTGGTGGTTCCATCAGCTTTGATGGTGAAAATAGTTTGTTTCAGTGCAATTTCCACAGCTTTTCCATTATTTTTGTCTGTTTATTCTCCTTCTGGTTTTGTCCTTAACATCGGGTAGAATGACTTGCCTTAGTTGGATCTCTTGTCAAACTTTCTTTAACCTGGCATGACCTTCCAAGTAAATGGAAATAAAGCAGAGAAGGTCACAGGGTAAAGGGCAGCTTTGGCTCACTGCTGCTATAGATGACACCATTGTACAGAAGCTGTGGATACAAAACCACCACTGAGTCAGATGCCATCACCCTGTAAATAACTCCTGGCCCAGGGAAAGTTCCACACCATCTTGGATCCCGAAGAGGGAGGAGGAAGGAGAATTATGGGTTTGCACCACCCTGTTTTCTGCTTTCTCTTTTGCTGATACCTTCCTGAAACAAGAAGCCTGTAGCGCACATGGTGACATTTGGGGTCTTGTTCTTTTCCTCTGATTTCTAGGTCCACAAATCACTGGAAGTGAATGGTGAGGAGGAACTCTAAGAGCAGCCATTCTCAAGATTCCTTTGGGTCTCCTGCCAAGATGATTTCCTTCTTGAGGAATCCTAAGATCACATATTTAGTGCTGGGCCTGTGGAGATCATCTCTTGTCCCTCTCCCATGTGTTATCTCCCCCAGTTAGAATGAGAGAGCTCCTTGAGAACAGAATCTGCCTCTGTGCCAATTATTGTGCTATGAAAACTGAGTATGTGCTTAATAAATGCCTTTTCATTCATTCCTCATGTTAGAAATGAGGAAATCTAAACTCACGGTCTTATGTAGTGGGTGGTGGCAGAAGCAGGGTTTGAATGGAGACCCGTGACTCTCAAACCAGCCTCCCCAAAGTCTGTGTGAATCAAAGATTAGATTTCCATTTCCTCTCAGTTGTTAGCAGTGATCTAGTGGGGGGAGGTTCTTTGTGATCCTTAGTACTTGAAGAGGTAGAATTAAGCAGTACTAACGATGGTGCAGGAGGCATTATTTTGTTATTAACATCCCCACTGGCTCATCTTAGTCTCATTATGCCTCTTGAGCTCTCACTTCTTTCAGTGAAGGTTACATTAGAACAAGACTTAAATGAATCTAAACTATTTGAAACTTTTCTTTTCTGAAACCTATGTTTCTGTGCTTGCAGCAAACACTTGTTGTGTGCTGGACTGTGTGTTGGGAACTGGGGATACCAAAATAGAAACAACATAAGACCTACTGGGGATGGGTGCAAGTGATATCACAACATTAAAGGGAGGGGGGTGACATTTGCCTAGGGGAATCAGGGAAGGCTTCATGGAGAAGGGAGTCCCTGAAAGTAGACTTAAAAGAAAGGGGTGGAGTCTATGGGTAGGTGGGCTACGCATTTCAGTCCTGGGCAGAGACATAGAGTTGGGCAAAAGGACCAAAGGCACTGAGACAGGAAAGGGCAAGAGGAGAATGAGAAATGGAGATGAGCTCTATTTGGCTGGAATGTAGGGGAGTAGTAGGAAATCCAGATTGGATGACAGCCACACTGTGGAACACCTTGAAGTCCAGGATCAGGAGTTAAGACTTAATTCAGGAAGCCCTGGGGAGCCATGGAAGGATTGGGAGGATCTAGGAAAATGACCTGGGCAGCTGTGTGAACAGTGGATTAGAGAAGGTACAGAATAATGGCATGAGGGCCAGTTTATTATGTAGCTTTAGCAATAGAGTTTGAACTGAAGGGGTTTCCTAGAAAGCACAATCACAGAACTTGGGAGTTGGAAGCGGATCTCGGGCAGCTATCTAGTCCAGCCCACTTGTGTTGTAGAGGGGGGAACTAAGACCATGGTCCCGAATTGGGTCATAGATTTAGAGTTTGCAGGACCTCCGAAGCCACTTACTCCAGCTCGCTCATTTTCCTGAGGGTGACCTTTAGACCAGAGAGGGAAAATAACCAGGAGCCTGACCCTAAACTCCAAATTCTGGATTCTTCCCACTGCCTTTTCGACATAGGGTTTCAGGTGAACATTCACATGGAGACACTTAAACAGTTGGAAATCTGGCTAGGAGGTCAATGCAGGGAGTGGGAGCTTCAGCCTACAGCTCATTGGCATCCCTATCCGACCCAGTTAGCAGCCGCCCTTCACAAATACAGCTCTTGACTGCCTGGAGTGGACAGTGGGGATGTCCAGAATTGTCTTCTGCCCTGGGAGAGGCTGTCAACATTTTGGACACCTTTGTGACTTCTATGGGGTGAGGAGTCTGGATGAGAGGTCCAAGACATGTTTTTCCTAACAGCATTCATTGGCAACAGCCCAGTTGATGATATGGGTTATACCAGCCCAGGGTCTGGAATGAGCCCCCCTTGCCATCTGCACATAACACCCTGCCTCTGTCTTGTGGTTGCTTTCCCCTAATAGAAACAAAGAACTGGAGTCAGTTTTTAATTTTCCAAGTTTGACCTATATCTGGGCCTCATTCTCCTACTCTGTAAAATTGGAGGATTGGACAGACCTTCAAGGTCTCTTCCAGCTTTGAATCTCTTACTGAGTTTCTGAGCATCTAGAGTGTGCCATATTTGGAGTCAGAGGAGGCACATTCAAATCCAGGCTCTGTCTTTTATATAATGGTATGACCTTGGGCAAATCCATTTTAGGGCTTCAGTTTCCTCATATGTAAAATGAAGGACTCTGAGGGCACTTCCAGCTCCAAATCTATGATTTTACTCCTTGAGCAAATGGGAAACTGATTATTCAGCTGGGCACATCATAATGGTCAGTTCCTTCCTCCTCCCTCCTACCCTCCCCCCTCGCCCCCCCCCCCCCCGAGACCCCCTGCCAGCCTGGCCAACAACAAGACGAAGGAAAAACCCAAGCCAAACCTTTCCAAAATCAGTATTCCAAAATTTGAGTTATGGTTTCAGGGAGGGTAGAAAGGTGTATCTTTCTCAGGAGGGATTTGTGCTCAGGGTGTATGGAAGGCCAGCTCTCCTGCCAGTGGTTTCTTAATTGCTGTATTGTTAGCCAAGTCAAACCTTGTCATTAGGGATGACTTCATAGCCAAACCATTCTTCCTGGGTGACGCCCTGAAATTGTGCCCACTTCTCCACCATATCCTTTCCTGAAAAGTAAACAAACACACTTTCTGTTTGCTTTGGGACTCTTTTCTTATTTGGATGTCTTTTTCCTTCCCCTGTCTGTATGTTGTCTGGGAAGGAGACTTTTTTCTCCCTTGTTTTCTCTCCGTTCCCCTCTCCTCTTGTTTTTTTACATAGAGAGGAGGAAGGCACTGTGTGTGTATTGAACCATCTCTATAGGATCAGAATGCTCAACCTGCTTGGTGTAGCAGGGTTCTTGGTCTGTCTTCTCCCCTCGTGTCAGATGACTTTTACATCCCTGGGATGGATTGTAGAGTCACAGCTGGAAAGAATCTGAGGCCTTTGAGCCCAAGCCCCTGATCTGACCGATGAGGAAACTGAGGCCCAGGGAAGGGCATCGAGCCCAGAAGGGCAATTTCTCGTTGTCATTTGCCTTCCCCCCTATGTGTCTCCCTGCAGTTTGGGTTTTTGGTGCTCCTTCCCAGTCTTTCACTTGTCCCTTGGGTCAGTCCTGGGAGGTGGGTTGGAACATGGGGACACCTTTCTCTTCACCTCTTTCTGACCAACCATGCTGAGAAGTAAATGTGATCATTAATACTGCACACCCATTTTACAGAGAGGAATCTAAGATGGTCACAGGTGCACACAGTTTGTAGAAGGATTGAAAGGCAGGTCTTCCACACAGTTCAGTGAAGAGAAGGCTGGATTTGTAGTCAGAGGCTTTGGGTTCAAATCCTGGCTCTGCCACAAGTGCCATTCTTGTCTCTGGCCTTCCAGCCTTGGGCCTCACTTGCTGAGCTTGTCCATGTGTTGTCTACGCTTTGTGCTCTGCTGTGTATCCCATCACTGCCCTGTCTCTTGGTAAGGTGGGAAGAACAGTGGACTTAGAATCCGTGTAGGCTCAGTTTTGAATCCTATCTCAGACATTTACTAATTGTGGGACCACTGGACAAGGCATAAGATCAGAGGTTCATAGATGAGAGCTGGAAGGGCTCTTAGAGGCCATTGAATGCAACCCTGTTGTTTTACATAGGAGTCCCACAGAGGTTGGATGATTTGCCTAGCTGGAGGCAGCTAGATCGTGCAGTGGATAGAGCGCTGAGTCTGGAGTCAGGGAGACCCGAGTTGAAATCCAGCATCAGATGCTTCTTAGCAGTGTGGCTCTGGGCAGGTCACTTAAATCTCTGCCTCAGTTTCCCCAACTGTAAAATGGGGACAATAGTAACACTTACTTCCCCGGATTGATGGGAGGGCCTTTCTTCTTTCTTGCCCAGGATCACATAGCTTGCAAGTTTCTGAGGTAGGATTTGAACCCAGGTCTTCTGCCTCTCAGGCCAGCACTCTCTCTTTGCTACTCCAGACTGCCTTTGTCACTTGAGTAATAGGGATAACATCCACTGGGAGACAGTTATCACAGCCAGAGTGTTTGTAAACTACTGTACTGCACCAATCTCAGCTAAGATTCTTATTTCAGTAACAAGGAATGGGGCTTGGGAATTGAAAGGTCTGGGTTCAAGTCCCCATAGGAGCCGTTACCAGCATTCTATGTGACCTTGAGTGACTCCTGGAAGCCGTCTGATTGCAAGCCTTGTTCACAGTGGCCCTGCTCATGTGTCAGATTGCTGATGTGACAGAAAAGGTGGAGTCCAGTTGGAATCCTAAGTGTTACAGCAGGGGAAAAGGGGATTTGGGGTTTGGGTTTTTGTGGGGAAAAAAAAACCCGACAACTTGTTCAGTGTTTCTCTCCACAGTGATTCTGGGCATTTGGAGATATAATCGTGGTTCCTAGTTTGGTTGCAAGAATTCTAACAGTCATTTAATGCGGGCTGAGCAGTGAGTGCCCCCTCCTGCCACTGTGGCAAAGGAAGGGCCTAGTGTGCACCACCCCTGCGCTCCCACGACAGCAAGCGGCAGCCAGGCCCATCCTGTGGTTCCTCAAGTCAGAAAGGCTTCCTGGCCCGTGCTCCATGGTTGGACCCTCCCTCATAGTGATGCTCTTTCTTTACCTTTTAGGTCTTGGGATCACCCTGAAGGTTCACCCACCTGGTGTTCTTCTGCTTCTGGAGCAAAAAGGTAAGGGTTTTTGCAAAGAGTCAAGAACCATGGGGTTGGCATCTTTCTGATCTGGATTTTAGTAGCTGAGGCCCAGAGAGATCAGCTCTCACAGTATCATAGGCCCTTCCAAATGGAAGTCCAGAGCTGTGTGTGATGTGTATGGTCACATAGTTCTTGTTTTTAATACTAGAGGCAGGCTTTGAGGCCTGTTCACTCCTAAGTAACAACAGTTTTATCTTATGTGTGTGTGGCCCTGCCATTGTTTAACTAGCTGTGAGGCTTCTCTGGTTGTGGGCTGTCCTTTATCTAAGGCTTCATGGAGGGAAATGCCTTTTTCTGAGTCTCCTGGAGCCCCTTGAAGGGAGGGAGTACCTTTGGAGCCCTAGTATGTAGTACACATAGCCTCAGACTAGTAATCACTTCATACATCAGCGCTGACTGACTGACTGACCGCCATGGTGCCTCAAGGGATAGGGCCTCCATTATAGCCCAGCCAAGTCCATGTATGCCTCATCAGGGGCTTCTTACAGGTCCTGAATCCCCAGAGTACCTGTGTGTTACGGGCCCAATTATCCAGAATGGCGGAGAACAAGGTGCCCTTTGTAGTTGTGGGGTGAAGAACAATCCTCTCTTAGTCTAATTACAGTCTATGGTGTGATGATGGCCACTGGTGATTATGGGAAATTAGGGAGTCTCTGAAGGTGGGGTGGGGAGAGGATTGCCATCTGTCTTGGGGAAGACATTGTCCCAGGAGGCACTGGGCTCTCCTCATTGTGGGGCTCCAACCCAACACTTGAAAATATTTATTATCTCAGTGTTGACTTACTTTCATTGCAAATTTAAGCCAAGTGATAGGTTTGGTGACATGCCTGAAAACCTCCTCCATTTCCTAGTTGTCCCACTCCTGAAGGTGTTTGGAATGCTAATGCCATTTTCAGATGTAGGCAAGGTTCTACGCATACCCAGTACCTTCTACTGAGGATCTCTGGGCAACTTCTCCTCCTCAGAGGAGAAAAAGTAGTAAAACCTTCAGGTCAGTCCTTCACAACCTCAGCCTGCTTTGTGGAAGAGTGAAGGGTAGGGCCAGATTGGATGGAGAGGCAGGGACCCCCCACCCCATGCTAGGAACATCCAGCTGGTGTCACTGCCTGGTTACTTCTCAGGGCCTTTTGGTCATAGGCCCATAGACTTCATGGGGTGGGGGGGAGTGAATATTGACTTTGGGCTCTCCCCCCCACCCCCAATCACATTATCCAGGTTGTGTATCATTTTTATTTTGTCAGACATTTTCACCTGGAACTGGCCCTGCCAGTCCAAGTTTCACAATGCTGATCTAGGCCATGTGCCCCTTGAATTTTACAGCTTCAGAAACCACGGTCCAAAGTGGCAAAGGGACTTGCCCAGGGTCATTCAGGGAGTCACCAACAGGGGTTCTGAGACTCTCAATTTCCAGTTCTTTCTTTTGTGTTTCAGTTGAACAAATCTGGTTTGCACAGGGCTGTTTGTGTATTGTCTTCCCCTTTAGACTGGGAACCTGTTGAAAGGAGGTGGGTCTGTATATCCCCAGCACTTTGCATAGAGCCTGGCACGTATGTTGGCACTCAGGAATCCTTGTTGACCTGACTTAAATTACCTCAGTTGTCTAAAGACCAGGTTTCCATTTCAGGCTTATCTCTGGTATCACAGAACCCCTTCTCCCTCTAGCCAGGGAGTACGCCAAGAGTAGGGTCCAGTTTGGACATAGTGGGTCTTCAAAGAAAGGAAGTGTAGGGGCAGGGGAGGAGTCTGGGAGGCGTCTCACTGCATTCCAAAGCCAATGAGCAATGACTTGTCTCTTGTCACCCCTTTCCCCACCCCACCTCCATTAGTAAGCCATCAAGAGCTGGCAGTTTGCTGGTAGAAAGAGAATATTTTGAAGGTGAACCATTGAATATGGCTCAGTGGAACAAATGAGATCACACTATATGAGTCACTGGCATAAGGATTAGGGCCTAGTGCTCACCTCTACTTCCTTGCATGGCTGGGTACCTCTGTCCTGTCTCTTATTTTTAGCCAATGAATGCTGACCTTATCCTTTGCAGAAAATAGATTTCTGGGGGAGCCATGGCCCCTTTACACACAAAGGCCTCTCCTCCCCCATCGACATTGTTGTCCTCATGAAGACACAAGATGGAAGTGTTAATATCTTGCCATCAGATTCAGACTGTGTGTGTGTGTGTGTGTGTGTGTGTGTGTGTGTGTGTGTGTGTGTGTATGTATGTGTGTCTGTGTGTGTGTGTGTGAGAGAGAGAGAGAGACAGAGTGAGTGAGCATGTTTCATCTATGGTCACTTGAGAGGCAGATTGGTGTAGCCCAACAAGCTCTGTGGGAAGGAGATGCTAAGACAGAGAACGTACCATTTGATGCGGCATATATTTGTTGTTATTCAGTTGTGTCTGACTCTTGGCGATCCCATTTGCGATTTTCTTGGCAAAGATACCAGAGAGTGTTTTGCCATTTCCTTCTCCAGCTCACTTTACAGACAAGGAAACTGAGGCAAACAGGCATAAGTGACTTGCCCAGGGTCACACAGCTTGTAAGTGTCTGAGGTGAGATTTAAACTCAGGTAGATGAGTCTTCCCACCTTTAGGCCCAGCACCGTGACACCTGGCTGCTCCCTTTGGCTTATACGCAGAGATATCAGAGGACTGAATGGTATGAGTCCCATTTATGTTCCAGCCCCTGGCATAATGCTTAGTTCAGAGCAGATGCTTAATAAATAGTACTTTCAGGGTTACAAAGTGCTTTCCTCCCTCTGACATAGTGCAAGTATTTCCTGCATTTTACAGATGAGGAGATCCACCCAGCATCACCCATCTCAGGCAGGGCTGGCACGAGGGTGCAGGGAAGCTAGCTTTTTCCTGTAGTCTTCCCCTCTTTGCATGATGCCACACTCCCTCTTACACTCACCTCACAAGGTGGTGTCAGTGAAGGCCTTCTAGAACAGGCTGCCATTGAGCACAGCTGACATGTGGTATGTGAGAGGGAGACCCAAGGGCCGCTTCAGGATCCGGGCATGATAATCCTTACAAAATTGCCATCCCAGGCTTGTGGTGACAGAACTCCTTTCCAACTCTCCAGTGTTATAGGAATCTGAGCTGATTCTTTTAGTGCCAGTGAAAAAAACAAAACCCAAATCGGACCAAGTCAACAAAGGACTACATTTGGGGCTTTGTGATTTCTCTGCAGATTCTTCCTCCGTTGATGAGATGGCTAGTCCCACGCAACAGATTTCCAAAGATGAGCTTGAAGAGCTAAGGGAGGCCTTTGCCAAAGTTGGTGAGTCATTCTGGGAAATATGGTTCAATATAGACACACCTGGGCCTACAAAGGGAGGGAACAATGGTTTTGTATGAGCAAGTCTGGGGCATTGACTCTTCCTACCCCTCCCCCCCATTCCCACTGTCTCACTGAACCTTGTCCCCTTTTCTCCACTTACAGAGCCTAATTCACCCTAGTTCAGACTCTGCAGTAGATTCTTAAGTGGCCTCCCTGCCTCCACTTTGTCCCCTTTCACAGAGCCTCTAAGTTAATCCTGCTAAGGCACAGGTCTGACCCTTTTCACTTATTTAGGCAGTCAGGTAGTCAGTGGAGAGAGCATCTACCTCTCAGGGACATAAAGCACCCTACAATGTACCAGGAATTGTGCTAAGGGCTTTATACTTATGTCGGTTGATTCTCACAACAACCCTGCAAGGTAGGTGCCATTATGATAGCCATTTTACAGATGAGGAAACTGAGGCAAACAGGTTCAGTTATTTGCCCAGGGTCACATACCTAGTAAGTGTCTGAAGCTGGAATTGAATTCAGGTCTTTCTGACTCCAGATCTCGAGCGCTGTGTGTTATGGGGCCCCAGCCTTGAAGCAGTGTAATAGCAAACTTTCCCTTGGCTGTGGATTTTAAATGAGATATTTGTAAAGCGTCATATAAATTCCGATATTTAAAAAACTATCTCAAAAACCTCTAGCTATTAGGGTAAATATGAACACATTGGTGTCTCTGCTTCTAGTCTTTAGAAACAGTGACATCCTCTCAAAAAGAAAGACCAGTAGTCCTCTGCTGGATTGTCCACTGCCCATTCCAGCTCTTTTCTCTTTCTTTGGAATCCATGCCCTTTTTTGGCCAGATGATTAGCTAAGCAGCAGGTACCAATCTAAAAGGTTCCGAAACTCCATTTGGCCAAAGGCTTCTCCCTGAAGAGACTCCTCATCTTGAATTGCTGTAGGAGAGAGCAGAGAAATGCTATGTAGTAAGCCTGTCCTTTTTCCTTCTCTCACTCTCTTAGCTAGCAGAACGGTTTCCAGGTTGCACTGAATGCTCACCTCTTCCTTTCCCAGCCTCCTTAGAGGCTTCTCTGGGTTTCCTGCACTGGAATGGAGGAAGTCTTTGCATTGTATCACAGGAAGCAGACCTCGGGCCAGAAGGCTGAGAATGATCCCAGCAGGTCTGCCAAGTGCTAGTGGAAGCTCTTAACGGCCCTGTGAGGCAGGGGCTATCTCAGGCTCTGAAGTTAAATGACAAAGTCATGCAGATCTTAAATTGGTAGAGCCAGAATGAAATCCTCATTTTTTCCAGTAAAAGACCTTCTCATGAAGGCCTCAAGGACAGAAATGGACCTTCCCTGTCACCTTCAGCCTTAAGAGACACCAGGCAAAGGGGGTTTAAGGAAAACCTTTGGGACTCCAAGGTTCAGTGAGAGCTTGTGAAGAGCCATCTTGGAATGACTTGAAAGAGCCATTTTGTCAATAAAGCAGGTAATGAATCTGAGTCAGGGGATCTATGTGCCCAACCCTGTGAGACTGGGCTCTCTCTTAAGGTGCAGAGTGAGTAGTTAGGAAGCCCTTGTTGACTGAATGGTCCTGGAGGGATTTGGACTCCCTAAGGTCCTTTCTGTCTTTTAATCTGAGATGGAGGAATGGGACCAGTTCCTTGACATCCTGGACAGCTCAAGAGTTATGGCTGATGCTAGGCTTTCATCTAGATGGCTCTCTTACTGGGACCTCGTCATCAATTTTCAGTTCACCTTAGACCATCTCTTGTCTCCTCTTGTCTTTCATGGATGCTCACAACCTCAGAATTTAGTTAGTGCCAGGCTAGCCCCTGAGATGGTACACGGGGGACCTTCACTTGATTTAACTGCAGGGGTTCAATGTTCTTAGAAGTTAGCCTAGGATAGTCAAGGTGAGGTCTGTCAGCTGGGCCCTTAGGTTGCCTGGGATTTGTGGCCTTGTGGAGTACACTATAGAAGGTGTCTCTGATTCAGGCCTGTCTTTACAGCAGATGCTCACAGCCTCGGTCCTTGTGGTAACCCCAAAGTGGTCAGGCGTGCATCAGAGAGGGGATGAGAACCCCTTTTTAAAACTCAAATTTCTTTTCCTGACCAGAATAATCTTTTTTTTTTAATTGTCCATGGAGAAGTACAGAATGGGACAGGGAAATGGCATTTCTTCCTTTCCTTTATGAAAACAAAATCATACCTTTTTTTTCCCTCTATTTCCTTCATTTCTGCACTAGGACAGGTATGGCATCGAACAAAAATCTCAACGTGAGATTAAAAAATGTTTTTACTCTCTAGTAATAGGCCATGTTCAATTGGTTAACCAACCTAACAGGGGTGTCCCTTTTTAAAAAAAATTAAGTGTTTTTATCAAGAACCTGACATTGCCCCATCCAAGTCAATTAAGTTTGCTTAGGCCTAACATGAAGAGCAGGGCCTGAGTCGGAACCCCTTACTACTGCTGTACTCATTTTACTATCCTGGGCCTCAGTTTCTTCCCCTGAAAAATGGGGAAGGGGGAACTTCCGCTGCTAAGATGGCAGAGAGAGGAAGGAACCCTCTGAAGCTCTCCCAAAAGTCCCCTCCAGACAACTAGAAAACCACCTCAGAAGTGATGTAGGAGCAGGGAAGCAGTGTGGCAGTGAGGCAGGAAAGGGCTTCGGGAGGGAGCTAGGTCTGAGAGCAGCAGCAGCAGCAGCCACCAGCCCCACAGCAGGGGACCTGCAGCAGGGCCTCCTAGGCCAGTGAGTAGAGTTTGTGGAACAGCCAGGCCCTACCCCAATGAGGGAGGGATAGAAATTGGAACTCAAAACCCTCAGTAAAAATGTTCAACACAAAGATGGTGGGGCAGGGCACGGGAGATGGTTCAGCTTCATTTCAGTGTGCAAAGTGTTATTACGCAGTCAGTCACTTCTTTGTTGTGATACTTTGTGCCATTATCCCGTTTCCCCATTGGAGTCTGTCTATACTAGGAATCATGTTTTCCTTGGGACTGAAGGTTTGCCCTGGATTTCTGAGCTTAGTTAGTGTAAAGGCATCTCCCCTCCCCGCCCCTGGGGTGGGGGGCAGCTTAGGGTCTTTTGTTTAGTCCCTCAGTAGCCCCATTGAGGTTGCTTGTTATTTGGACTGAACCCAGGATGTCACTGGCATAGTGAGCTCTGGTTAAGGAAACTTAGTCCTACCAGTGCGGATGGGCAACTGGTCTGCAATGTAGAGTCTTAAAGATTTGCCTCTTGAACTCAGGACTTTTGGACTTGAAGGCCAGCTCCTTCTCTATGCCATCTCTTAGCTTTCCCTCCCTACTTATGCACATCTCCTTCCCAGAAAAAGGAAGTGAGCATATTGTAAAGCAAAGGCAGCCCAAAGCACACTAGCACCTAGCTGAGAAAGATCATTAAGGGGTACAGTTTCTACTTGAGTCTGATAACACTTGGTAATAGAGACCTGGGCCTCAGTTTCCCCAACATGTAAAACAAAAGGATGGGAGTAGATTGTCCTTAAGGTACTTTCTGGCACTGACCTTTCTCATCTTAAATAATGTGTTCCACATCACTCTACATGGAAATCATCAACATACTCAATCCTGAAGTTTTTTCTTGTGGGAGATGTTTACACTGGGCAATCTGATCATGCCAGGGGAGTGCTTCCTGGGGCTCTTCTCAGGTCTAGACCCCTGTCCTGTTTGGGTTCTTTGGTGTCTCTAGTGTGTGCTCTTTCTCATTAGATAAAATCTCTGTAGACCCGGTAGTTATGTAGGACTCTTTCATTAGCCAAGGCCAGTCACTTGCCAAGTGATTGGAAATAAGGCTCCTTAGTTAGCTGGCAGATCATTTGGGGAGTTGGCAGGTGGTAAGGGTACTGGGGAGGCCATGTGCGTAGAGGTAGTTTTGTCACCCCTCCTATTTACTCCTAGGATTGTGTCTGGATTTGGGGGAGGAAGGGAGGGTTCACCAAGCCCAACCCCTGCTTGTCTGCTCTTGCCTGATCTTTAGCTGCACCCGAACCTAGTGTTTTGGGGGGAGGCAGCAGGCCAGGAGGCCCTAGTCTGTCCTCAGCTAGGATGAAGCTGCCCCTTCTGTTTGTTAGAGCAAGGCGGAGACTGTGAAAAGCCAAAACCTCGGGTGCAGCTAAGCATCTGGAGGCATTTAGCCAGAGCATTTCCCCAAGCCTCATGCCCAAGGAAGGCTCGGCTCATTTTGCTGACTGGACAGACAGCACACTCTGTCCTGCGCAGTCATCATTTGGCCAAATCTTTCAAACCAGTGATCCCTATGCTTCTTCTGGGAAGTCCAGGAGGTGGTGGAGGCTTTTCAGTCAACTTGATGTCTTTCCCATCATGCATTTTCAAGTTCAGTCTGTCCAAAATCTGAGGAAGGCCTGAGGTAATTCTGCATTTCATTGTTCTCAGGCACCCCTGCCCCTAACTTCCTCATCGATTCCTGTTCTCTCATCCCTGAAGCCACCATTTTTTTCTAGGGCTCTCCTGGCCTGCCTGCGCCCCCTGGCCCTGAGAAGTGGCAGGCTGCCCTTAGAATCTAAACTGGTGGAGTTCTGTCCCTGCTTTCTCCAGACAAGTACTTAAAATAGCTTAAATTACAGGATGCAAGGGGAGGGAGGGAAAAAACACTATTTCCTTTTAAGGCTCCAAATGGCGGACAAGGACATGGCATGAGACTCCACTTACTTACTTGAGAATTGCTTGTGGGGTGTTGGGGAGTGAACTGGTATTTAAACAATTACTTTGAATAAAGGGCATAATGAGATGTACTTGGAAACAAGAAGCAGATGTAAAAATGCAGCTGTTTGTAGGAGAGAAAAGGAGGAGTTAGTTGAGAAAAGCTCAGCCTCCGGGTGAAGGCAGAAGTGAGAGCCATGGCCACAAGGACTCTGCTAGGGGGAGGCGCTGGGGGTCTCTGAATTGGGAATGAGTGACAGTGCCTTAGTTACTTGTGGGAAAATTGAGAAAAGAATCAGAATAAGGTGTTTTGTTTTGTTTCTTTCTGTGCAAACACTTGACTGAAGATGGTCTTTCCTCTTTTCCTGGGGGCCATGTTCTATTCCCCAGACAAGGCCTGTCTTTGTTTCGCAGCACTCCTGTGGGCTTCATTCTGCTAGGGCAGATCCTTCCTTTAGAACAGGGACTCCAGAGGCCATGTAGTCTGGCCTTCATTTTAAAGAAGAGAAATCTTGAGGATAAAGGGCAGGTGTTAGTCAGTGGCCATCAGAACTCTTTCCTGACTCCAGATCTTGTTTTTTGCCCTGTTAGGCCACCTATTAGATACTTACTTAGATAGGTAAGTACTTAGATACTTGCCTTGCCATTTGGACACTACAGAGGTGTGAGTGACAAGCCTTATATGTTCAGAGGTCCCCCTTCTTTGCGGCATTGTGTAGACATGGCAAGAGCACCAGAAAGGTACCAAAGGGAGAATAGGAACCTTGCCACCATGATGCTCCTTTGCCTGTCAATGAAACATTTCTCACCCTTTTTCATTTCAGAGGCTCAAGGGATCATAGAGGAAGAGTAGGGAATGGAGACTTATAGGACCATAGATTGAGAGCTGTAAGGGTCTTCAGAACCCGCTAATCCAATTCTTCTCCCTTTATAGAGGAGAAAACCAAAGCCAAAGAGCTCAAGGAATTTGCCCAAAGTCACACACACAGTAGGTGAGCAAGTCCGTATTAGAGCCCACGACCTTGAGTTAGATCCACCACTTTCCCCTCCATACCACACTGCCTTCTTTGTACATTCCAAGTGTTCAGGGCTTACTGGTTTGGGCTGGATCCATCAGATCTGTCACAACCTGAACTTGGGCTTCTAAGGAGAGCTGACCATCACATGTATCTTTCGCTTCGGTGATCAGGGAAGCTTCTGGGACTGTCCCCCTTTTCTTGTCTTTTCAACATAGACTGGGCCTCTGCCACAATCTGGGGTGGAGAGGGGGGACCCTAGCGGGTGTTTCTGGAAAGGAAGTAGAGTAGCATCCAAGTTTAAAAAAAATGGCAGACCTTTCCTTCCAGTACTTGGCCAGTTGGAGGATTTAATTCTTTTAAAGTTAATTGTTAGCCATTTTGCAACCTTCTTCTGCCTCTTCTTTGAAATAGAAACCATTTCCTCCCCAAAATAGATGATTGCCCCTTCAGAAGGCCATAGATTGGTGTGTGGGTGTGACAGCATGACAGCCAGTAGGAGCGCCTTGGAAATGGCCAAGCATGACACAGATGATGGTGTTGTGCTTTGGTGCCCATGTCTTTCCATTGTCAGCTAAGGTTTGGGGAGACCAAGATGGGCTGATGAAGGGATCTTGTAGCTTAGTCTTTCGATAGTGAAACTGATAAATCTCTTTCTGGGGGCCAAACCCAAATTTGGCTCTTTCTCCAGGGAGTGAAAGTTTTTGAGACCCTGTGGCCAGTAGCCAATTCCAGCTAGGACCCTAAGGAGATTGGCTCCCAGGGGGTGGAACCATATTGGTTTGTGGGAATCCCATGAGATCATACTTATAAAAAGTGCCTGGCACATAGTGAGGACCATCGAAATGTTTCTCCCTTCCTCTGGGAATGGTGTGTGTGTGTGTGTGTGCGCGTGCGCGCGCGTACGTATGTGTGTGTGTATATGCTTGAGGCATTACTTTGGCCCTTTGAAGAGGTGACTCTGTGCTGGGCTGGGTGCTCACCCACCCCCACTTAGCAGCCCACTCTACCATTACAGACATCAGAGGTAGAGATCAGAGAATTAGGTCTGGAAACATTGGTTGGGGTCACTGTGCTAATAAGTCACATTTCTCCCATGCTTTTCCTGCAACCTTAGGGGAATCAGGACACTTAGAGATCATACAAGTCAACTGCTTCCATTTACAGATGGGGAAATTGAGTCTCAGAAAGGAAGAGGGGAGACTTGTCCAGAGTCCCAGAGGTGCTAAAGGGTTGGGACTTGGCTCAAGGTGCTCTTTCCAAAGAAACATGTGAACGGGTAGTGCATGCATTAACCCTATTTTACCAAGGAGGAAACTGAGTCAGAGAGGGGAAAGCACTTTTTCCAAGGTCACACAGCTAATCAGTGCTATACATAGTTGCAGGTGGAACCCAGTTCTGCCTCCATGTTCCTTGTTTTGCACTGTACTTTGGCTTAGTAGTTAATCATTCTTGAACACAGATGCTTCCTAGTCCTTGCTGTCCCCCTCTAGTCTGTTCTTCTCAAGGATTCTGAGAAAGCCATCATGTGACCTGAATTTCACAGTTCATCCCAATGTCATAAAATAAATGTGCTAACTAGCTCTTGCTCAGCCCAGTCCTGGGCTAGGTGCTGCAAGGCATGCATTTGTAATCTGTCTCTCCCACTGATCCCCAACCTACATGCAATGAACAAAAAACTGTCATAGACATGCAAATTCCCATAATCACCATGTCCAAAAATGAATATCTCTGCCTTAAATTCATCATTTCTCTCCCAGGGCCAAATTTTGTGTTATTTAATGACAGAGATTCAGTAATGTTCTTCCCTTATCTGCCCCACCCCCCACCAGTGCTAGAGAGTAAGAACCTCATTTTGTTTTCCTCTTTCTCCCTCCCTACCCAGAGCTCCCAGCATTCAGCATTAGTCACATAACAGTTTTCCATTTAGCCTAGATTAGTTACATTTGTTTCCTGAGATCCTTTGGAGCAAAGGGCACTGAATTTGGAGCCAGAGTCCAGTGGGAGGTCATGAGGATGTTTTGTGGTGGAGTAGGAATCCAGACTGCCAAAATTAAGGCCATGGAGTGGGAAGACTCCACTTGGAAGCCTGGTGCTGGGGACCCTTGGTAAATCACCTCATCTCTAAAATGAGGGGTGCAGACTACCTCACTTTCAAGGTCCCTTCCAGCCTAAAGCCCGAGATCCTAAGCTCTCTCCAAACTCTCTCCAAATGACCATGTTTCCAAAAGTGTACACACCAAGCCCCCTGGTTGGGTGTTGATTTCTGGGTTGTCTTTATTTTGAATACAGCTTTTGAGCACCCTCCATCATAAAATTATAGATTTTCAGACCTGAGGAGACTCGTAGAGATGATGTTGTTGAGTTCTTTGAGATTCCCTCCCCCTACCCCACACTGGCCGGGAAGCACAGTGGCCAATCTCGGGCTCTATTCCCACTGCTTTCGGGGGGCTTTGCTCTCCTTCATTTTCCCCAGCCTGGGCTAGTTTGCCCCATCTTTGAAACTGATGCCTGCCCAAAGAGGGTGAAGGAATTTCCCAGGGTCCTAATACAAACACACAGATAATTACAGTCTTGCCTCAGGAGAACGTAAGCTTATTCAAGGCAGGTACTGTCTTCCATTTTGTTTTTCCTAAATGGTGGAATAGACCAGTAGAGCTTTGTCTAGTCCAGGTCCCACATTTCCCTGTGCTCTTTCCTTTCTTCAAGTGGAGCCCCTCCTTCTTATCCGAGCCCTTTGGCCCCAGACTCCCAGCTTCTAAAGGATCCACAACTTTTTGGAAGAAGCTTCACCCCCCCTCCCGTTCATGGCAGTAGTCTGCTAAAGCAGCCTTTGCTTGCCTTTACTTTACCCTTACTTGCCTTTCCCTGTCCTGTGCTTAGTGGCCTCAGTTTGGAGTTTGCTGCCCCCTGCCTTCCCATCACCAGACACTTGATTGTCCCAGGCTGTCCCAGGCTGCTCTGCTGGAAGCTGACCCTTCTCAGAGTTGTCTCCAAGGAGCTCTTGCCCTCTTCCCTCAATCCCCTAGCTGCCCTGCTTAAGCCATCCTTATCCACTGAGGGCAGATGTGTTCACTCAGCCTTCTTTGGCTCTGGTAGAGGTGGCCAGTCACATGCACAGTGCCCGGTACCATGGAACACTCTCCTAACCCCTTGCTTCTCAGGTGGCAGGACCCTTTGCTTTGTCCCGTGGTAGAGTAGTAAATGTGGCTGTCAGAAGGCTGTGTGATCATGGGCTGGTCTTGGCCCCTCGTTGGGCCTCAGTTTCCTCATCTGAACTAGACCTATCAATGTGGGACTCGCACACCCAGCTCTGGCCCATCAGAATGCACAACTGAAGCCCAGCTCCTAGCTACCAACCTTTTCCCCTAGCAGCCCCTGCCTTCCCCACCCCTCAGTGTATCCAAAGGCACAGTCAACAACATTCCCCAGTGGCCTAGAGAGGTACACTGGACAAACATTCCTCCCTGGCTGGAGCCCTTGAGGGTGGTTATTATAGGTTCCCATATGTTTCACAGATAACACACGGGGTGAACTGGAGTTTTTGGACCCAGTCTCTAGCAGGTTCACTCTTGATCTGGTCAGACAGGCAGATACCTTCCCAGGGGTTGATACTCAGCTTGCATCTAGTCTAGTCTTCTCAAAGTATTATTGATAATGAGAATACCAGCTCCTACAGCATTCCCTAATCACCCTTCTAACAGGGGCCAGGAAAAAGGGGAGCAAGTACCCCTACATGTCCATGGGAATCAATCAAGACAGGTACAGGTGGTACACTCACCTAAATTCCCCTCAGTCCTTGATGGGCGCCAGTCAAGTCAAACACAGAATCCCCTATGGGTTCCCTGTGGTTTCCCCACTCACTGACCAGTGCCTGCTTGCTTTATAGGGCAACATATAGAGGAGGCATCTTGCTAACAGTAAGTTCACAGGTTAACTTTAACAATGTGGTCATTCTTTCTGCACAAGCATAGTAAATATTACATCACCCCTTATCTCATGGCAAAGCCTCAGTAGGACTGTCTGTCACTATGATTCTAGGAACTATTATCTAGAATCCTTGGGGCTATTGTGGGAGTTATTATCTCTAACACCTGGAAACTAGGCATTGCCATGGCCCTGGATCCTGAGAAACTCAGTTCTAAAAAGGATAACAAAATTCTCACATACATTAGGGCACCTGCTTTATTTCCCAACATTTCCAGCTGCCCAGGTTGGTATAAGAACCATTATCTTTTAGCCCCTAGGTTTGTTCACATGCAGGTCAGTCTTCTAGGATGTTTCTGGTTAACCAGGGAACTAAGTTAGGCATTGACCCAACCAACCCTCCCCAAAACACACAGTAAGCTCCTAGTGTATGGCAGCCATCGGGCAAAATCCTGGGGATGCAGACACAAAGGGGAAAACTGCTTTTGTTCATCAGGAGCTCCTACTTTTTGGAGAGACACAAGAAGTGCCCAGCTAAAAAGTTATGTGTTTGTTTGTCCTTCCTTCTGGAAGAGGACCGTGACATCAAGATGATGACATGACTTGCAGTTGACTTGGATTTGAGTGAGGAAAACTGTGCAAGGTCACCAACCTCACTTTCTTCTGCTGAGCCATTTGGGTCCAGTGGCCTGATATGAATCAAGATGGCTGCATATGGCCCAGGATGCAGTGTGAATCTTTTCAGGATTTCACTTTGAGTGAGGCAACACCCATTCAGTGAATAAGAAAAGGGAGGCCCCTTTAATAAAAAAAAAAATCCAACTGGAAGGTAAGACCCTGAGGTTGGCTGGCCAAGAGAGACAGTTACTATTTAGTATTTACATTCATCCTGTGCTAGAGGGCAGGGACCTAGTGTCCAGTCTATGGGCTTCAGAGTGAAATGGGTTTAAGACTTGGTCTTTGAGAGAGAAGTCTAGCCAGTTAATGAGGCAGCTTTTAGCCAACAGAGAGTACTCTCATGGGAAGAGAGAGGGGGAGATGAAAGAGGAGATGGGAGGGAGGACAGGAGAGAGGAGGGGAGGGGGGAGGAGAGGAGAAAAGAGGAGAGGCAGGAGATGGGGGAGGGGAGGGGAGAGAAAAGGACACCAAGAATACTGCACCTTTAAGCAGAGATGAGACCTGATATCATGGTCTTTTCCTTTTCTTCTCTCCCTCCTCCCTCTCTTCTCTCCTCCCCTTCCCTCTCCTCCCTCTCTTCTCTCCTCCCATCTCCTTCCTCTCTCCTCTTCCCTTCTCCCCTTCTCCCCCATCCCCTCCCCCATTCCCCCTCCCATCTCCTTTTTCATTTCTCCCTCTCCTCATGAGGGCGCTCTTTTCACAAGAAGGTATATACATTTTGTTGGATACATTTCTCTCTTGAAGACCGAGCCTTGAACTCATTTCACTCTGGAGCCCATAGACCGGACACTAGGTCCCTGCCCTCCTAGCACAGAGTGCATATAATTACTAAATTGTAACTGTCTCTCTTAGCCCAGTCACCCTCAGGGTCTTCCCTTCCAGTTGGATTTTTTTTTTTTATTAAAGGGGCCTCCCTTGATTCACTTCTTAAAGAGGCCTATTCACTGAACAGGTGTTACCTCATTCAAAGTGAAAACCTGAAAAGACCTTAGCCCCAAAGGGCCAGGGCCCCTCACTGCATCTTGGATCATCTCCTGTCATCCTGATCCATATCTGGCCACTGGACCCAGATGGCTCTGGAGGAGAAAGTGAGGCTAGTGACTTTGCACAGCCCTCCCTCACTCAAATAGCTATAAAATAAAGAGGATGGATTGAAAAGGAGAAAGCCTAGAGGCAGAGACACTATTAGAAACACATTGTCCTGAGTAGACTAGGCAAGAGGCCATCACTAGGAAAGTGGCTGTTTGAGTTCAGAGAAAAAGACAAATGGGCGAGAGAAGTGGCTCAATGGACAGTGTTTTCAACTTGGAGTCATTTCAGTTTTATTAGGCCCTTTGTGACCTCTTGTGGGGTTTTTTTGGCAAAGATACTGGAGTGGGCAAAGGTACCATTTCCTTCTCATTTTACAGGTGAGGAGACTGAGGCAAACTGAAGCGACTTGCCCAGACTCACACAACTAGGAAGTGTCTGAGACCCAGCACTTTTTCCACTGCAATACCTAGCTGCCAAGACTTGGAGTTAGGAAGACCTGAATTCAAATCCCATCTTTGACTGTTACTTAGATGTATGAACCAGGCAAATCACTTAATCTTGCTCAGTCTTAAGTTTGCTCATCAGTTAAGTGGAAATCCGAATTGACTCTACCTTGCAGGATTGGTGTAGAAGGTTAGCAGGGCTCAATAAATGTTTACCTGTTAGCCCTTGGGGAGGCAGAAATAACAAGAATTGAAAGGTGTATGGGTATAGGGTAAGAGCCCGTCCAAGGTTACACTGGGCAGGAGTGGGGGATTGGGATGGGGAGATAATGAGGTAGAGTTTGAGAAGCCTCTGGGATGACCAGATGATCTTCTAATATTCCACCAGCAAAATGTGACCACCAGGGTGAGAAATCTTGCTTGGGAGCTGACAGAGCCTACAGTATCACCTGGGGTTCCACTTCATAGATCTCTGGCTTTGAGCCATCCTAGGAAATGAGTTCAAAGAAGAAATCAAATCTACTGAGGGCCTTGGGGGCCTCCCGTCCTCATGCCCAAGGAGATGCTCTAGTTCTAGGGGGAGACGGGCTTCAGTAGCACCCTGGTACTTGACTTCTTCCTCAAGGCCTATTTACTCTTGCATTTCTCACAAACTTGTCTAGCTAGTTTCCCAGATCACAGACCTTGGAAACCAACTTAAGAGGGCACAAGAGGGGAGGCAGATCAGGATGGGAAAGCATTGTTAATAATTAAGAATTATCACGGCCCTCTCCATAGTATTTGAGCCTCCTGCCAAGCCTGCCATCCTGATTTGGAGGCTCTTGTCATCACACACCTTATTAAAGTCAAGCATGTGTACTGAACTAACGAGGCCTGGCTGAGGAGGGCCCAGACCAGCTGAGCAGTCGAGTTGTCTCCAATGCTCTAATAAATAGGTTTAGTATTGACTGTGCTATCACCCCAATTCAGAGTCAAGAAATTATCTAAATGATGGGGAACACTAAATAGCCTTGACAAAAGTTTCCATCAAAAGTGGCTAAAAGGAGATTCTGTTTGGAGCCAGCAGGCATTCCTTAAGGGAGTCAAGTCAGGAGTCTTAGTGTAATCAGGATGTTCTTCTTTTCTGAGCCATACCATGCATCAGAAAGGGTTACCCTACCTCTCGTTCCCTAACTCCGAGGGGAGAAGGCCATCAGCTAGAAGTCTCCAGCAAGCACAGGACTTCATCTTTGAGAATAGTCTGATTTTGATCCAAACTGTATTTCTTTTTTAAGTCCAAAATTTGGCCAGACAGGTTTAGTCAGACACCAGTATCCCTCATTCATGAGGGAGGAGAGACTATATCCAAAAAGTGACTGAGATGTAGCTGTTGACCAGGAGATCAGAGTGCTTGGTCTCCCATTCAAATGTCTGGAGCCATGATGTCCTCCAGTTGCAGAAATCTTAACTGATAGGCCTAAAACTGGGGCAGCAGCCTTTGGGGTCCTGGATCTGGGCTCCTCAACCCCCACATCTTCCTTCTTTTCCTCCTGTATATTCTTCCCTGATTTCTTTGTTCCCCAACTTGGTGGGCTCTGTAGTTTAATGTACCCCCATTCATGGAGATTGCCTCCAGCTTTGTTTTTAAGTTACACAGAATCCCCCTAGGACAATCTGGAAAGACAGAGGCTTTTTTCTTTGGTTCTTTGTAACCTTTTAGGCTATGTTCTCAACAGTGGAACCATGCCAATTTCCATGTGGAAAGAACTCAGTGGAGTGGGCGGGGAGGGGGGCTTTTGGATTTCTGATCCTGGAAACATTTGGCCGTTGCATCTAGTAACTCTTTGGCCTAGAGTTTGCTTCCTTTGCCCAATCAATAAATATTGACTGAAGCAAAGGTCCCCTTTGCATAAGTTTGGGGGCACTTGGAAATCTATTCCAGATTAATCAGGAAACTTATCTGGCTATTGGAAGAAAGACTATGGAACTACCCAGTTGTGTGAATTGACTCCTAAAAGTATGTGCGTGCTCCTAGAGGGAATAGTTAGAGAAGAAGGGGTGGAGGAGAGAGAGAATGCTGGCTTTACATCCTGGCTCTGCTACCTACCCACTCCTTGTACAATATTAGGCATAGTCTATGACCTCTGTATGGGGCAGCCAGGTAGTGCGGTGGATAGAGCACCAGTGCCGGAGTCAGGAGGACCTGAGTTCAAATCTCACCTCAGACACTTGACACTCACTAGCTGTGTGACCTTGGGCAAGTCACTTAACCCCAATTGCCTTATCCTGGGTCATCTCCAGGAATATCTGGTCACTGGATTCAGATGACTCTGGAGGAGAAGTGACGCTGGTGACCTGCACAGCCCTCCCTCACTCAAAACAAAGTTGAGTGCAAGTCCTGTCATCATTTCTCCAATGGCATGGTTTTCTTTGGCAATGAAGGACGAATACACACACACACACACACACACACACACACACACACACACACACACACACACCCTCTCTGTGCTCTCCCCGCACTGCCTGCCCCCCCACCCCTGCCCCGCCATGAGGGAGTCGGCCCTTCCAGTTTTAGACCCATAATCCAACGAAATCTGTGTTCTAGTCCCTGCTCGGCTGGCCGCTGTGTGACCTTGGGCAAGTCATTGCTTCTGAGGGCTGTAGTTTCATATGAAGGCTTGATGGTTACAACCTGGATCTTTGATTCTCTGATCTCTCATGCCTCTTTCAATTCTTACTCTATGGCCCTGTGATGCTTTCATTTCCCAAATTCATTCATTCATTCAGGCTCTCACTCACCACAATGTATTAGTAACTCATCTGCACTCTCACTGTATGTACCATCGAGGCTTCTTTCTGAATGTTCATGGATTTTCAGTTTGTCTTAGACTTAGAAAACCCTCCAGCTTGCTCTTGAAACCCAGTTAAAATAAAAGAAACCCCCCTAAATGAAGGTTCTCCTTTGTATTGCCACACTTTCCCCTGCAGGGACTCTGACTTTCCCTTAAGGAGCAGGAAGAAAACAAGGTGGCAGAGGTGTGGGCACCACAGGAGGCTAGTGCTCTGGGCTTGCTACTGTTTCTAAAGCCTGGTTTCCCCCTCCCCCCTTTTCTTTTCCTCTGAATTTTTCATAAAGATCTCAACAGCAATGGATTCATTTGTGACTACGAACTGCATGAGCTTTTCAAGGAAGCAAACCTGCCCTTACCAGGCTACAAAGTCAGAGAAATTCTCCAAAAGCTCATGATCGATGGTGACAAGAATAAAGACGGGAAGATCAGTTTTGACGAATTTGTTTTGGTGAGTACTTGCCTGTCCTCTAGCTGATCATGCCAGCTGAGTGGCAGAGCCTGGTGGGGGTGGGGGGATCCCTAAGGGGTCCTATCCATACTGACTCACCAGACTCTGAAGCTTAGCTAATTGAACTTCTGGCTTCCATTAGAAATATAAATACACATGCACATACCATTTTTGTATTTTTTTTCCTAAATCTTACCCGTAGGGTTTACCAGCACCATTTTCCCTATAATTTGCACAGTTATTAAACTTCTTCCCTTCCCTCCCCTCCCCTTTTTCTGTCCCCCTCTCTCCAGTGAGCATCTCACAAGTGTATGTTTTAGTAAATCAGAACTAGTTAAAATGACCTTGTAAGTGCCCTTGGTAATTACCAGGCCTAACTGTTCACTCAGCCATCAGGACTTCAGTGATTCTGTGGAGCCAGACCCTTCTTACAGGACTCTTCCCATAGGGTTTGTTGGCTGCCATTTAATTATTGTGTGACCACATCAAAGAAAAGATTCTCAAAAGAAGAGGAGACTTGCTTAAGTACAGGTGATTCTTGCCTTGGGGAGTTCAAGGCTCCTGCTTTTGCCTGATTGCTTTATACGATGGCTGTCGGGTTGACGTTTGTAGTTATTGGTGGTGCCCATATTGGCTTGCTTGGCAGGCCCTTTTTCCTTTGAAACATCTCTTTATTGCATGTTCAACAAAGGGCAAACAGCCCCTTTAAGAAATGTGGGGGCCCAGAATTTACGTTTGTATCACTAGTTACATGGAAGACAACTCTCTCTCAAGACGCTTCAAGCCATGTGTATGGAGAAGGCATTCAAAAGAAGCAGTAGAGAAGTATATAAATGAATACTCAGGAGCAGACTCTAAGTTTGCAAAAGCCCTGGCAGCTGCCACCATGTTGGAAAGGCTAAGGACTTGGCAGTAGATTGTGACTTAAATTGGCCATCAGGTGATGATTTCTTTTTGACCACGGGATTTCTTTTTCCCACAAAACCAAAAGCAATAGACCGTGACCCCTTGTGCCCTTCCACAGGGACACAGGAAGGATGACAGTAAAGGGTTCAAGGGTGCTAAGAATCAATCACACAGTCCTTAGATGATGCCTCCAATATTCATTGAATTCTCAGTACTCTGAATCTTTGCTCCTGACCCACATGGTGATATTCTACTGGAAGAACTCAACCACATCCAGATGGATTCACTCACTAAAAAGGAAAGCAGAAGATAAATGAGGTTGCATTGAAATAAAATGACAGTTTTCCCTGAAGAAGCAAATATAGGATCTGATTTCACCAGATGCCCCCAAACAACAGGAAAATTCATGGTGCCCTTAGCATTCATTCACCTTGCCTTGCACTCATAAAAGGCCATGAGCCAACACAGTTTCACAAACATAATTGCACTTTGCATGTCAGTAGGTGTTGCAGAAGATAAAATAGTAGAGAAATACTCTAAAGGGTGTGACTAGCCCCCCTCCCCCCACCCAAACTCTCTTCACATAGACGTTCAGAGCTTAGCATGAGACTCTGATGAGGCAAATCACCCAGGGAGCATATGTCGATAAAACTGGCAGGACACCAAATAGACACGTTTGCGTGAGTCCCCCACATTGGCTTTGGCCACCCCAGACAACCCCCTATGCCCCCGTACTGGGTAAGGAAATCAAAGACGGTGACACAAAGAAGACCATTATGTACAAAAAGAATCTGTTCTGAAAGCAACTCAACTTTGAAAGTGTTCAGGGATCAGTTTTCAAGATGGCGGTCCAAATAGCAAAGTTGAGTAATTTTCCTTTCCCCTCCCCAACCCTCAACAACAATCAGCCCACATAGGTACTTTGACATCACCATGAAATCTTTGCTAGTACCCTTTATGTATACAAAGGAGGCATCCACTTGTGAGGAATGTAGGAAGGAGACACTGTCCATTGCTGACAGTTTACTACAGGTGATTCACCTCTTCAGAGTCACACAAGTGATTAGGAAGCCTCTAAGTTCCTGCTGTGTCTATGGCTTGCTGATTGCCCAAAAAATATTACACCCCCCAGTAAAATCTGGCATCTCCCCTATCAGGTGTTTCCCAGGCGTATATGCAAGCTAGAAAAGATCCTCCTCTAGCCATCCCCACCTGATCTGCTGTCACCATCACAGCAGAGATAAAACTAGGAGAAGCTCATCTACACTACTTCCCAGTGTGTCCTATGAGGACCCAAGCCCTAGAACAGCCACCTCCATGAAAGTCAGATTCATTTGAAAGTGTTAGACTGATGTCTAAGAGGGCAGGGGTGCGGGGAGGAGGAACCATAGAGGCAAACCCCCTGTCTCTCCAGTTATGGCACACACCTGGAGGACAGCCCATTTGGCCACTGAATCAGACACTGAGAGTGGATAACGAACAGGACGGGAAGGGAAGATTAGGCTGAATTGTGCACGTGCCTTCTCTAATTTCTTTAAAATGAACATTTTTAAGTATTTTCCCCATGCTATCATATGTTTGTCAGATGTGGAAGACAAGCATCTTAGAAGAATACAAATTCTTGAACAGAATACAAAAATGTGGGCATGAGAAGTGGGTACCAAATATGTGTGACTAGAAAAGGAGATCATGGGATAGATCTAGAGTTGCACCCCAGTGCCCATAAAGCAGAAAGTGTGGCCTCTGCTGTTTTAGGTGGACTCAATTCAAGAGACTTCCCAATGACATGGGCAAAAATAATTCAGGATGAGAAGGTATGGATGGGTTAGGTTCTAGAGTGGTAGAAGAAATGCCCACACCCATGAAATCATGGATACATCAAAGTGTCGAGAGCAGAGGAAGTCCCTGGGTCCTGCCATAAAGGAACTCTACATCTGAAAGAACACTACTCTTGATAGGGGAAGGTGAGAAAGGCCCAATTATTGTTAATTACTCACTAAGGTCTTTAAGCTTTAGCAGATTTTGTTTGTCAATATTGCTTCCCCCACCCTACCCCTTTCCCTTCAAGGGGACCTCCTTAAGGAAAGAGCAGTCTTTCCTCCATACCCATCTTTGTATTTCACCTTCCCTTGCCAAGGCCAAGCACAATCAGGAAACGTAGAACAAGAGACCTCCCTGGGGTGAATTTGAGGAGGAGGTTGGGGGTCCTGAACGTGATACCAGTCTCAGTATCCAAAGCATTTTTGCCTTTCCTGATGAAATACCAATGTGTTATAATTAGAATGGTTTCTTTCTTGCCATTTTCTACTGAAATACTGAATTTGCCACCATTTTCATCTCCATCTCCAGTTCTTTTCAAAGCCCTTGGTTTTGAATTCTGTGGCAATGAGTAAGTTGGACTGTTTGGAGTGCTTGCTTGCATGTCTGATGGCCACACCGCATCCCCCTCATAACTGCACATTTAATTAAGAAATGAACGCTGTTCTGAACACTGCCCAGCTAGAAGTGCATTTTGTTCTTTAATGAGAACATTCCAGCCCCCAAGTTTATCTAGCCAAGAGATCACATCTCGAGATTCTCATGGTGTGCTTGTTTTTGCTCATGAGAAAATGACGAAAATGTCCTCAAGTGACACAGGGAATACTTGAACCACCTTTTGCAGAATGTGCCTCTTTCTACCTTTAAACAAACAAGTGTGAGCACATCAGTAAAAGCCTTTGAGAAATGATAAGGAGTAGGCGTGTCTTTTGACCATGACATCAAGGATGTTTGGGGTTTTGACTGATGAAAAATTTTCATTCGCCTCATACAATATTAGTCCTGGAAGAAACCTTTGATAACAGAGTTGGAAAGTAAATGACTTGCTCAAGGTCATGCAGCCCTGTAAACCCAGGGCTCAAGTCCCTCATGTCCAGCGCCTTATTTCCCTGGTAGTCCAAATCTTTGAAAGAGGGAGCACAGTAAAATGGAATCCTTACCTTGGAACAAACCAAAGAGGATAGATAACCTGGGGCCGATGACCCCTCTCCATCTGTCTCTGGGTGGCACTTTACCTCCTGAGGAATGGCAAGGGCATTATTCCTCTAGTTCATCAGTGTCATGAATTGGTAATGATGCCCACATTGATAAGAGCGTTAATGAGAACAGGAATTGCTGCCTAGGGGATGTTAATCATAAACCGAGTTACAAACAAAGTTGGTGTTTGGCTCAGTGGTGCATAAGAGGACATGTGGGTGGGGAAGGAGGAGAATTCTGGCACCCAAATGCATGAGTTTATGATATATCTTAGTATTTAAACAATGGTGTCATGAATTAAACATCACATTTTTAGTCAGAGCATCTGTGGAGAGGCATCATGGTCCAATGGGAATCTTACCTTTTGCCTAACCTTGGACAGGAGACTTTGCCTTTTTGGGGTGCCTCATTTGCACCCCATTTGAGGGGAGAGAAGAGTGGCTAGGCCACCTCTGAGGTCCCTTGCAGCTCAAAGTCCATGGTCCTTGGATGAGGTTTCCTAATAACTTGCGGTTCAGGACCTTGTTTTTTAAAAATAGTTTGATAATTATATTTCAGGATGATTGGTTTCCTTTGTAATTGCATGTGTTTTATCTTTCAAAACATGATTCTGAGAAGGAGTCCAGAGACTTCGTCAGAGGGCCACCATGCAAACAAGGTTAAGAACCCATGCCCTATGAGCACAGTGAAACCAACATGCTCCAAACAGGAGGATTTATTCATAGAGTCATAGATTTTTGAGTTGGAGGGGACGTTAGATCTAGGCCAATCTCCTCAGTATTGCCTCTAAAAACAGAGAGGGGAGAGGATAGTTTGGGAACAAACTACAAATCTGAGAAGATAATTGGTATTTTTTTTGGTGATTTTTTTTTAGTGAACTCTCAAGGGTCATCCATTTCTCAATTGATTTGTAACGAATCTCAGGCCTCTGCTGAACTGTTTCTGAGGTCAGAGGACCAAGTCTGGCTGATTCTGTTTCTTTGAGAGAGAGGAGATAAGGGTTTCCCACTTTTAAAAATCTCATCTGTTCCCTAAAATGAGTTAGGAGATTGAGGAGAAGCAGGTACAGTGTAGCCTGGTGGCTAGAGCAAGAGGTGAAATAGAAGCTGTCGGCCAATAAAGCAAGCCTATCTCATAGAAAAGCCAGTGAGCCAGGTTTCTGTATCCCCCAGCTCAGTTTGCTGAGATTTAGTGAGTAGATTGCAACACATTGTGTGGGCCTTGTCCTTCCTGTGTGTAGTGGGTCATCTTTGATTTCAGATCTCACACAGACCAAGTTCACCTTTAACTGTCTGTCTCATCTTCTCAAGCAATTTGTGCACAAACTAGAGGGTAAGATTGGAATGTAACAGAGCAGAGGCTTGTCAATGATAAACAGACATCATTAATGCTTTTTTTTTTTTTAAAATCTGAACCAGGGGAAGGGAACCTGGAAATGAAACTTGCAGGCTGCCTGTGGCACCCAGCTTTATCTCTGATAAAGAAGGTTGTACCATCTTTGCAAAAGCCTTGAAATATGTCAGGTCTACAATTTTTCCCAGTTTTGAGCAGTGGGGCATTTTGCAAGATCCGTTTAAAACTGGATGGCAGATCATGGAGTATTTATTCCAAAGTCATTGTAGTGGCACACTATACTTCCTAGCAATTCAAGACGGGTCAGTTTTTCTAGAACACATATGCAGTTGCTATAGACTGGGATTGCTGTGATCACCTAATTTCTTAAGAATCATTGATCTTGAAGGCAAAATCAGCTAAATAACAAGAAAAGAAAACTATTCTCATGCAAAATTGCAGGTTCCTGAAAGATGGCCGCTAAACAAATCTCGTTTGTTTTCTACAATTTTGGGTTTTTCTGGTAAGCAGGAACCATGCCATTCACTTTTTGTCATTCCTGTGATTTGGAACTTAGCTGCTTTGATAAAAGGTACCTCTTTAGACCGTAATTAACAGTCATTGGGCTAAGTGAGATTGTTACCGTCTGGCTAACCCAAGAGCAGGGGACCTAAGATAAAGCAGCACAACTGAAATCAGTTACTATGCTCCCTCATGAAGCAGATTTTTTGGAATTATTACAAAGTCTTAGTGGGCAGCTGGATGGCTCAGTGGATAGAACTCTGGGCCTGGAATCAGGAAGATCTGAGATCAAATCCAGCTTCAGACACTTAGTGGCTGTGTGACTTTGGGTAAGTCATTTAATCTTAATCCACTGGAGATGGAAATGGCAAACCCACTTCAGTATCTGGATGCGGTATCATGGATACCCCATGGATAGTACTGACATGCTATGGTCCACGGGGTCAAGAAGAGTCAGACACAACTGAACAATAACCAAGTCTTATGAGCTAGGCCCAGGTCAGGAATGAAATTAAACCGAGCCTAAAAGCAAGAGCAGGTCTCTGATAGAAGGGGCCTTGAACATCTCATTCAACATAGGAAGCTAAGGGCTTAGGGTTAGGCCTTAGGACGGTACTTGCCCTGGCTCACATAGGAGAGCTAAGATTTGAACTCATATCCTCTGATTGTAAATTTAGTGCTCTAAGCTGTTCAGCTGGCAGAGAGACCTATCTTTTTGACCTCCTCTAATGAAGGAAGCAGGCCTAGCTGAAATAGATTGCAGGCTGTTTTGGAAAGGGCCACATGGGACTCCAGTCCAGGCAGTGAAAAGAAATCCCAACTTCGAAAGCTGTCAATGAAATATTCAAAAGGCAGTAACTAAAAACAAGATGTAAAGAGAAGTTCTCTCTAAATCCTAGTCAAGTCCTTTCTTTTTAGCCTTCTGAGTCTCTGTTTGGGATGGATAATTGGACCCAACAAGCAACAAGTCTGTATGTGCACAGCATTGTGCCAGGTGGTGTGAGGGATAGAGCAGCAGCACTCATCTGCCCATAAGCCCAAGGGCCTTAGGAAGACAAGGAGAGTGTGTATAATAAAATGTTCTATGGTGTGACCTGCCTGGAATATAAGAGTTTAGGAGTTGAGATCACTCAGGAAGGGCTTCTTAGAAGAGGTGCAACTCACTGGGGTGAGAGACCCTGGGTAGGATGAGGCCTTTGTTGGCAGAAGGCTCATGATCCTAAACTGGGCTGCATGAGTCCCTCTGACTTGTGCTTGCTCCCCAAGTGTTTTTCCTGTATAGTTTGGAGTAGCCTGGAATTTCTCGGGTGAGCTCAGTGGCCCATCACTGCAGATAAGCAGGAAATAGACAAGGCATTTGTTACTTACGGGACCTCTTGTCACTCTAGAAGCTGACGGCCATTCCAAAAAGAGAACACGGGCAAAAAGACAGAGGCTACCGTATCTGTTTTCTAGAAATTGGGGTCTTTTTAACACAAGAAGGCAAGTATGATTGTCCTGTAGGGTAAGATGAGGCTGACTGCTTTATTGTATCTAGTCCTTGGTCAGAGACCCTGGGTCTCATCCCAGACTTGCTTAGGGAAATCATGCTTAGATGAGAGAAAAGGGGCTTTCAGGTGGTTTTCCAGAGCTTTGCAGGGGAAAGAGATACCAATGGCATCCAGGAAATATGTTTTGCAATTACTGAGCACCACCATCTGGAAGAGTTTTTCCTCTTATGATCACCAAGTAGAACAGCAAATTTTCATGGTTGGTCTAGCCCTGAATGGGTTGCTCAGATGTTTCTAGAGATAGGCAGCCCATTTGCAGGCCTGTTGCTCAAGAGCAGAGCAGACGCCACAGTGAGCTCATGCATGGGGAATGCATCAGGAGTCAGTTTAGGGGCTAGGGCCCCACCAGGGGTCAGTGAATTGAGACATTGCTTTAGACCATCCACTCAGCCAGGTCCCTGGCTTACACTGACTCTGTCGATGACATACAGAGTATGGAATTTATCTTTGTTAGAACCTGCTTGCTAAGAATGAGCCAAGCTGACAGTATTTCCATCTGCTCTTTCTCTGGTCATGATGAGAGACAGAGAAAGAGAAGACACAGAGAGGCTGGGGGGGTGAACCATGGCTAAGGAACAGACTCCCCCCCCCCCAAACCTCTAAACCACTTGAGGTGTCCTCCACAACAGCATGCTGCTGCCCAACTGTAGACAGCTGTTTCTTACTTTTTTGGGTCTACACCATTACAGCTTCTTGCTTATCATATCTTTTTGGAGGAGCAGAGAAAGGAAAGCCTTAATTCCTTTTCCTCTTAGTCACCACTGGGCACAGTCACCTGCTTTGGGGCATTTAAGCTTCGAGGGCATCTGGTGCATGGCTTTTGACCAGTGTGGCATTTTGAAAAGAGTAGATTATCTGTAACCATCATTGGGACGTGTGGATGAAGCTGTAGAACTATATCAGGAAACGACTATGACTGTCTAAAGTATCCTCTACAAAAATATTTGCTAGATAATAAAATGTCTGAACTTCCAGATTTTCCAAGAGGTCAAAAGCAGTGACATCGCTAAAACCTTCCGAAAGGCCATCAACAGGAAAGAAGGCATCTGTGCGCTGGGCGGGACATCAGAATTATCCAGCGAAGGGACCCAGCATTCATATTCAGGTGAGGGCCTAGGCTTCCTAAGAAGGCTGGTACTGCAGGGAAGTGCTTAATGTATCTGCCATAGAGGCTGATACCTCGCTCTTTCTTTTTGAAGGGTGGCACCTTGTAAAGCTTGAACCATAGGCTTCCCCAGTCTGGGGGACAGTAGGCCATATCCTTAGAGAGTCCTCTAGTAAACTTTTTTTTAATGGTG
>CM053775.1:5458516-5493867 GCA_028658325.1 Potorous gilbertii
GGTCTCTCTAAAAGTTCCTTCCAACACTAGATCTATGATCCTATGATTTTTGAAACTGAACCCTGGAAGGGTACAGGCCCAATCGTGGCTCTCAGAGAAAGCTAATTTCTGACTTTCAGTCATAAGTGACTCCAAGACAGATGGGCAGCGCGCCATCCAGGAGTCCCACTGACCAGAGCAGACGAAAGAGGATTTAAAAGCTACAATACAAATTAACTCCAGACTTTCTCAATAACTTCTGTTAGTCTAGTGAATTCAGATCTTACTCCATTGGGAGTCACTGACATGCTGATGAGATTGCCTTGCTCAGTCCTCCTGTGTACCCATCATCCACCTTCAGGTTCTTCCTAATTAAGTTCCTGCTCACCCTATCATAGGCCTTGATCTGACAAGCTCATGACCTTCTACCCATACTCCATTCTCCAACTCCCAGGGTCCTTGACAGGAATAGTTGTTGTTTAAATGGAAAAGGACCAGCTCCTTTCAAAAGGAAGGAGAGCCAGTTCTGCCATGCTGTGCCCACATGCCTAGGGGAAGCAGGGCTGTGGCAACATGCAATTCAACTTCTCCTGCCCTTTAAGGCCATACCTGCAGTTACTTTCCATTTCCCATATGAATCAGTTCTCACTGAGCAGAACATCTGTCAATGCAGCCTGAGACCAGGAGCACCTCATCCATGGCCTGCCGAGTGTTTTCCAGGCCATCCGGCTGCTGACCCAACTCCTGGAGAAGGACATGGTATGCACACCATCCACAATGTGGTAGGGCTGGAAAGAATTTTATTTTTGTCAAAACTAAGTGGGGTGTGGCTCCTTTCCTTGCCAAAGGGCTATTTTCTTCTAAGGCCCTGGTGTCTGCTGACCTCCATTTAAAGGCTGAGCAACAGGCTATTTAAGTACAATTAGGTCACTCTTTGCTTCTTTTTTCAAGGATGCAATAATTATTGTTAAGAAACAACAATGTTTAAATTTGAGTTAATCTTACTTGGGATTTGAGTACCTATAGCCACAAGAACATGCCTTACTTCACATGAGATGGAAGCAGAAAAGTATCTCTACGTTAAGAAAATGGCAGAGGCGGTAATCCACTTTTTTCATATGGCAATATCCACATCTTGGGGATTCAGTGATATTAAAAAATCATGTTGTTATGTTATTAAAGGTCCTCTCTGGACCTCTATCATCCCTTCCATCTCTGGCACGCTCTGAGCTTAAAGCACTTTCTTAGGCCTTCATTTTGTTTTTATTTGAATAAATGAGGGGATTGGCCAAGCTGATTTCTAAATTCCCAACTAAGTTAGCCTTGCTGATGGGCAAGATGCAATCCAGCACTGAAATTCTCTGGCCCTGATTCACTTCTTAGGATTTGGCTTCCTCAATTGTAAAACGAAGGACCCGACCCTAGCGGATCTCTCAGATCCCTCCCAGATCTAAGCCTAGGGTGCTGGAAACGACAGTAATGCAATTTCTCCCCACACTAGGACCCTCTTATTTCCCTTACCTAGTTCACATTATTCCAATACAAACATGCTTCCAAACAGTGGCCCAAAAGATAGAACAATGGATGGGGAGTCAAGAAGACCCCAGTTCAAATCAGGCCTCCAACCGTCACTACTTGTGTGATTCTAGGGGCAAATCACTTGGCCTCTGTCTGCCCTCAGTTCTCATTAGGCTGCACTCCTCCAGATTGCTCCATCATCTCCCCTTTCAGCTCCCATTCCAATGCCAGCTCCTTGAGGGAGCTGTCTTTGGTGACATTTGTATCCCCACCTCATTAGGCTGCACTCCTCCAGACTGCTCCATCATCTCCCCTTTCAGCTTCCATTCCAATGCCAGCTCCTTGAGGGAGCTGTCTTTGGTGACATTTGTATCCCCGTCACTTAGCAAGGTGCCTGACCCAGAAGTGCCCAATCAATACTTGCTGACTGATTGGCTGACTGTGGATACCAGCATCTACCTCCGGGGTTTTGCTGAGGAACAGACGAGCACATATTTATAACATGCTTAGCAAACCTTAGAGCACTCTAGAAATGCCTAGATTGGACGGACCCATTTTGATCACGGGAGCTGGTGGCACATTCTACTGAGGTCTTAAGGCCAGCTGTGATGATAGTGAGGGCAATCTCCCTGGAAAAGCAACAAGCTTCTGGAAAAATGTGCTAACAGTGGGTAAGTCATTTCCAGGAGCTTCCTTGCTCTTCCCCATGATAAGCTCATCACCTGAAACCCCAGCCCAGATTGGTTCAGCTTTGACACTCTACTTTCCCCTCAGATGGTGGGGAGGGGAGGGTCTCCAAGGCCCCCTTTATAGAGGAGTCCCTCCCCTTTTCAGCTTCCCTGCTTTAAACTAGAAAATCCATGAGGGCAGGGGCTCTCCTTTCCTTTGTTTTCCCAGTGCTTAGCATAGGGCCTGGCACACAATAGGCACTTAGTAAATGGTAACTACCTATTGCTCAACTTGACCTACAAGCCCTCCATGAAGCAGCTCAACCAGGAGACAGAAGACCTGGATTCAAATCCTGCCTCTGACATTTATCAGCTATGTGTTCTCACTTTCCTCACCTACAAATGGAGCTAGTGCTTCCCTGGGATGTTGAGAGGACCAAACATATATAAGGCATTTTGCAAACCTAACTATGTGACTAGCAAGTTTCTTAAACCTGTTTGCCTCATTTTCCTCAACTGTAAAATGAACTGGAGAAGGAAATGGCAAACCGCGCTGGTATTTCTGCCAAGAAAACCCAAAATGGGTTCACAAAGAGTCACATAGGATGGAAAAATGCCTGAACGGAGAATGCCCACACAGAGGAGTGACTTGCCCAAGGCCTCAGAGGCAGGGCTCCTCTGACTCCCGGGCTCCTTCCTCTTTACTGTGCTATCTCGGAGGAAAGGGGCTGTATGCCACAAGGGCATACAGCCCAAAAACTTGTAGGCTGGCTGACATTTTTACAGATGCCAATTTTTAAATGTTGCTAATATATTATCTACAATTAAGAAGGAATCTGAAATGGGACTGTTGGAGCAGGAATCAACAAAGAAGCAGTATGGACTGGCCAGAGGCCCAGATTTGGAATCTGAGGGCCAAGGGTGGAACTCAACTATTCACTGCCAGTGGGCCGCTGGACAAGTCACTTTTCCTCTTCTTTCAACATGAGAGCTTTGAATTAGCTGATGCCTTAGGTCATGTCTAGCTTTTTACCATATTGTGAGGGTGGGAGGGAGACGCTAGGTTTGCTATCCTCTCTGCTCTGGGCTGGCAACATCTGGAGAACTGGCTGGGCTGGACAAGACTGAAAGGTCTCTTGGAGATTCTGCCATCTTCTGATTATAAGACAGAATCAGCGTTCACTGCCCTTATTTTCCAGCTGAGGCTTTGAAAACACCAATTCCAGCAGCTACCAACTTTGGGCCCAGGGGCAACTAAAAACCTTCACCCCTAGAAGATGTTAAATAAAGCCCTCAGTCTTTCTTCTGGGAGGCCGAAGCTTTGTTTTTTTACTTTTAAAAATGATACAACTTGCTTTAATGGGGAAATACGTTTCCATGATTGCACATGTTATAACCTATATCAGATTGCTTGCTATCTTGGGGATGGGAGAGTGAAGGGAAGGAGGAGAAAAAATTTGGAACTCAAATAGCTTATAAAAAAACGAATGTTAAATACTATCTTTATATGCAATAGGAAAAAAATAAAATACTATTTACAAAAAAAAAATGATACATCCTTGATAGAAGCCAGGCCCCCAGTTAGCCCCCAAATATGCCTGGGGGGCTCCCAGTAGGACAGTTGTCAAGAACCACCGAGACTACAAAAAAGGAGAGGGAGAAAGGGGAAGAGAAAGAGGAAAAGGAGAGAAACAAGGTAACTGGACCAGAATGGGAAGGTCATCATGGGAGAGATTGCCCCAGGTGAAACAAACTGATCTCCCAGCAGTGAAAATGCAAAAGTAGAGAGAAAATGAACATTAATTGTCTGACTGTGCGCAGTTGTCAAAAGAGGGGCAGCCAGCGAAGTATGGAGATAGCACACAGGGGAGTGGAAAGGGCCCTGGATACAGAAAACAGTGAGACGATAAACCTGGCTGCGACTACTTGGGTGACTTTTCACCCAAAAAGGGACTCAGTTTCCTTTTCTGTGAAATGAGGAGAGACTGGATCAGGTGACCTGTACCAGGTCACTGTTGAGGTCCCTTAAATCCCATGATCCTGGGAGATATTAAATGACTCCCAGATCTAGCCAGAAGATGGTAATATAATCCAAAGATAACTTGGCTGCTATGGGGCAGGTGAGACCAGTGAATGGATTTGGCCAGTAGAGGGACAGGAAGCCAATATGAAAAGTTGATATTTCACCTAAAAGGCTAAAGCTTCCAAGTTTAGAGCGCTATATCCTAAGCCTGATTTAAGAGGGGCTTACCCAGGCGTATGAGCTATGATGTAGAGTCATCATTTCCCCCCCACTACTAATGGTCCTCTTTAATTATAATATGTGAATAACTTAATATATTATCTGAATAATTTCAGTAATGGATGCCTTAAAGAAGGATGAAAACAGCATCAAGGTCAACTAGCGCACTGACAGTAAATTATTTAACTTGAAAAGGCTACAGGCCAAGATCAAAGTAGAGGGAGAGTTGATGATGAACTTCGTGCACTCAATGCAGTCTCAGAGGCTGAGATGCAATGAAGTATGGATTCTCTGCCACTTGTGCTCATTTTGGCCTAATGATTAACACCAAGAAAACAGAGGTTCTCCACCAGCCAGCACCACATCATCCATATGTGGAACTACGAAGGTTACAGCAAATGGAGAAATTCTGAATGTTGTGGCTAAAATTCACTTACCTTGGCAGTACACTTTCCACGGAGGTCCATCCATATAGATGATGATGACGTTGACACACACAATGACAGAGCTAGCTCAGTGTTTGGGAGGCTCCCAAAGAAAGAGTGGGAGAGAAGAGATATTGTGCTGCCTACCAAATTGAGGGTCTGCAGAGCCACTGTGCTGACCTCGTTGTATGCCTCTGAAATGTAGACAGTCTGCCAGTGCTATGCCAGGAAACAGAATCGCTTCCATTTGAATTGTCTTAGAGTGATTCCGAAGTTTACCTGGCAGGATGAGGTACCAAACGTTGAAGTTCTCTCTCGAGCTGAAATGTCAACTGCTGAAACTATACTGCAGGGAGTGCAACTCTGATGGGCTGGACACATTGTTCAAATGCCAAATGTGTGTTTGCCTAAAGGACTATTTTATGGAGAACTCACATGAGGTAAGCACTCACATGGAGGTCATTAGAAGTGATACAAGGACATTCTCAAGGTCTCTCTTAAAGTTTCTCTGGATTTGATTGTGAGACATAGAAGATACTGGCACAGGAGTGCCCAGCAAGGTATGCCCACACCAAAGAAGGCACCATGTTCTATAATCCAAGCAGAATTGCAATGGATCAAAAGAAATGTGAGATCTGCAAAGTTAGAGCCATCTCCACTCCAAATGTTCATACAGACTATTGTGCCTGACGTGTGATAGAACCTTCGAGCTCATGTCAGTGTGATCAGTAACAGTTGGACACACTGTACACTAACCTCAAAATAGTGATGTCATTTTGGTGCTCTTCAAGCCCAAAGGATAACAACCAGCCAACCTGAACAACTTGAATAAAATACTCTAAAGCCTTCAACTTAAGAGCAGACTATTGAGTAACATAAAAAAAAATCACTGAAAAGCTTGGCATGGGGAGATCCAAGCCATTTATCCTCATGTCCCTACCCAGGTCATCTCCTCCAGGATCAAAAGGGTTTTTAGACTACATTAAAGCTTTGTGGACACAAACTTTACATACTTCAGCTGAAATTCTAGCACCCTGAAATCTAAAGACCATATTTAAAAAAAAAACAAACAACTACCTTTCTCCTCCTCCCCCACAAGCCGACTGTGAATAGTCATTTCCTCTGATTGTACGCCCTGTAAGATTCTACTCCATCCTGCATCCACACCTGCTAACTAAATCCAAGGCAAGCAAACAATTTCCACCATGCTGACTTTTTCCAAACCGCTTTTAATTTAGTAAGACTATAGAAAGTTTCCCTTTCTTCTTTAAGGGAGACATTTCTAGAGGTCATTCATTAGGGGTCATGAGGAGTAAAAATGTCTACTTTCAACACCACCAAGGTCTTGTATAACATCAAAAGCAGTAACTAGCTTTTCCCAACCCCAGTGGCCACTGCTGAATACACTTTCCCTCAGGTTACTGCAGTGTTTAGAGCAGCAGTGGTGCTGCTGAAAGATTTTAAAGAATTCAATTCAACAAGTATTTTTTTAAACACCTACTGTGTGCCAGGACATTAGGCTAGATGCTAGAAATAGAAAGAACGGCCCCTAGCCTCCAAGAGCCAGCTGACGCTCTCTGGAGGTAGGGGAGGAGAGATGAAATTGAAAACATATATACTAGTAAAATGACAGGTGGCAGGGGAGAGGGATCAGTGCCTAACAGCTGAGTGAATGGGGCAGTGAGCTTCAGGTGCCAGACATGCAGCAGGAACAGCCGTAGAAGGGGCACCTGAGCTGAGCTTTGAAGGGATTCCAAGATGGGACAGGGAGGGGGCAGGGAAGCATTCCAGCCTTTGGAGCAGACACAGAAGAAAGAGTTAGAGAGAATGTGGGCTAAAAAGTAAAATTTGTGAAGGAAAATCAGGTGAAATCTGATGGGAAAGATAGGTCAGACTGTGAAGGGCTTTCAAAGCCCAACACTTTCTCTGAGAGGCCATAGGGGGCCACAGAAGCTTCTTGAGCAGAGAAGGAACACAGGTGGCTTTGGTGACCAGGGAAGACTGGGCTGCAAGCAGGAAGCCAATACCAAGGTAAGTGGGCCTTTGGGCTCAGACAGCCTCAGTTGGTTTCCTTTCTCTGTCATCTCCTGGCTCCTGGCAAGTCTCTCAAACTCACTGAACTCAGTTTTCTTCATCTGTAAAATGAGAATATCCGTGTGATTTAGCTTCACAAGTGAGGCTCCAACTCAATAATACACATGGAAGCATTTTGTAAACTGGGAGCTTAAATATGGTGCCGACAACACTAGCTGGCAGCATGTCCAAGTAACCGACAAAGCCCTTCTGACATGTGGCACTTCAGTCCTGTAAGGGTATGACTGGCCTCATTTTGCAGATGATAAAGGTGAGGCTTTGACAGACTTGAGTTACTTGGTCCATGGTCACACAACAAGCAAAGGCAGGAGGCAGAACTTGAACCCAGGTTTGTCTCCTGACTGCCAGTCCAGGGTTTTTTCCATCACCTACTGCCTCTCTATCATGGTTGGTTAAAGAATGACAATGCTCCAGCTTTGCTAAGACATGAAAAATATTAAAAATTAATTACATTTCCCTAAACAGGAGTCTTTGGAAATCAGTTCATCTAAATTGTTCCCTTTGGTTTTTCACCTGCAGTTCTGTCTTCCTGATGGCATGCTGCTCATTCCATGTGCCCACATGTCAGCTCCCTTTGACACCTTGTTTTGAGCAAAGCATTCTAGCTCAGACTTCCATTCACATCCAATCCATGGCAAGAGCAGGCATAAATTACTAGGGGTGACAAAGGAGTAGCAGGCTCTCTAAGGAGTCATCGGAAGTACAACACTGGCAATCTAATTCCTTTAATATTTTCTTAAATTGAACCCATGACTTTAGATAATGTGGATGTGTCGCCGGAGAGAAGAGAAGAAACATTTTGGAAGCCTCTGTTAAGGGAAGCACAGTGCTAGGAACCAGAGCAGACATGAAGCTGAGTTCTGGCCTTGTTTGTGACCTCCAAGAGCAGACAGCCTAGAGGGGAAGATAAGACCCCAGAACACCGTTCTGCCACACGCATTTGTGAAGTGATCACAGCACGCTGCAGGGACTCCCTGATACCCAAAGAGAAAAGCCATCCACACGGTTGGAGGAGGGGGCAGCAAGTAGGATGCAGAGGGCCCGGTGTCTGTGAAGGCTGCACGGAGGAGCTGGTCTTGACAGGATAACATTAAATATGGCTTCCAGGAACAAGGGCTGGTCTGAGTGAAACAATGTGCATGCAGAGGACAAGTAGTCTCCGTTTGATCAGAGCCAAGAAGACGTGGCTGGCAAGGGAGGCAGGAACCAGACTGGGGGTGGCCTCAAATGCCAGAATCTTACTTACTAGACAGTAGGGAGCTGCTGAAGATTTCTGAGCAGAGAAATGACAGAAGAGACCTAGGCATATGAAAAACTAATAGAAAGAAGGCAAATTCTGGCCAGTCCTGCTTGATGATTCTACTGAACCTTTCAGAAAGTTTGTAGCAATGCCAACAGTGGCACATGATATATACTTGGGATTCCTATAGCACCTGTGTGCAGAGGAGCTATGCCATGCAGAGATCTCATTTCTCCTTTAGAAAAGAGATGGCATGCTCTCTAAAATGAATCCAGATGGCAACAAGGACAACCTCAATGGCCTCCTTCAGAACAGCAGCTGGTTCACAGAGCAAGGGGCTTTCAAATACATCTCTTTTGACTTAGCATGCATGGCTTTTCCCAAGAGATGAAACTACTTCCAGGTCACAAAGAAAACTTTCTAAATTTATCAAAGAAGACTGTTTATTACATAACGTTAAGGCCACAAGCCTGAAGTAAGTACCTCTGATGTTTCGATAACCCAAGAATCCTCCATTATTTTCTTAGTGTGGCTATTTCCTCTACTGATATAGACAAATCCCTAAACAACTCAGTAGACAAATTTCTTATGCTGGTAAGGCCAAAAACAGCCTGGTAATGAACCTCTCTGAACTGACTGGCCCTCAGAAAACACACTGTACATAATTAAATATAATAAAATTCAATGCTGGTGGGGCTGTGGAGAAACATACATTCAATTACGGCTGATAGAATGGCAAACCTGTACGATCTCTGGTGATAAGAATCCAGCACTTCATGGAAAAGTAATTAAGGCTGCACTAGAATGATAGGTACCTCAATCATTTTGTTACATAATTGTTACAGTAACCACTGTAACCAACTGGCTCATTATTTCGGAGAGTATCCATACCTTTAGCCTTACTGTTATTCAGCGTGTCCATTCTTCTGTGACCCCATTTACAGTTTTCTTGGCAAAGACACTGGAGTGGTTTGCCATTTCCTTCTCCAGCTCATTTTACAGATGAGGTAACTGAGGTAAACAGAGTTAAGAGACTTGCCCAGGGTCACACAGCTAGTAAGCTTCTGAAGCCAGATGTGAACTCAGGAAATTGAGTCTTCCTGACTCCAGGCCAGGCACTCTATCCACTGTAACACCTAGCTGACACTTTAGCCTTATTACCATAAGTTAAAGTAGAAAAACAACTGATTTCTTCCCCAAGCTCTCCTAGATTACAGAGCAGCAACCTAACTCCCACAAGACTGGATACATAGAGGGTGGGGGGGTGGGGCTTCATGTGTCTCTGGAAATTCTCTCTTAATTCAAAAGGAAACAAAGTTAGTAAAAATGAAGTCAAAAGGTTCTCGTAAGAAGGGCAGGAACCAGAACAAAGTCAAGGGAAACTGGTTCTTACAGATGATTTCCAAAGAGTCTGCACTAAGACGCCTTCTCCTCAAGGGACAACCTTTCTTCCCGAATCCTTTTCACTAGGAGTCCACAAAAGACTAAAGAAAGTAAACATCCCAGAAACACAGTAACTGCTGGTCGCTATTGTTTATCAAGGCAACAATTCATGGGCAAAAACCCCAAGTCATCGACCTCCAGTGGGAGCCATGGACTTCCCAAAAAGCATCTCAGGTAACATCTTTCAAACTTCCAGACACCAGAAGCCAGGTCCACTCTTTTCTTCTCAGGATTCCATCCCACTCAGAGAAAAGACTTTTTCATTAGTGAAAGCAGCAAATGTTTCCAACCTTGCCTTCCAAAGGCTACCTTTCCTCCCCATGTGTTTGACACAAACGTTAATTCTGAAATCATCTGGATGCAATCAAAGTTTGGCTTCCGTATCAAATAATGGAAAGAGAAAACAGCTTTGCCCTCAGATTTATACATGCTTGGATACAATGGTAGAGTTCAATCACATAGGCTCGGAAGCACATTGTATCAGCAACTTCCTTGAGCCATTAAGGAGGGGTAACATGAGAGAAAGGCTACAGGCTGATGACTGGCCAAGGGGATGACTTCTCACTACGCACTTGGGCATTATCACCAAGCACAGAGGGTCAGGTCCTGGGACCTTGGGGCTAAATGGAACTTTCAGGTTTCTGACAGCGCACTAGCTAATGATGCTATGGCAGTAGAAACACTCTGTAAAATCTAATTCTAAACCTTCTTAGAAAAGGATAAATGTATGACCTAGCACCTTTGTCCCTGTTGGTCACTGCACCCAACATGGCCCGGTTTTCTACCCCCAGCTAGGAAGTACAGTTCCCATCCATCCATTCAAATTCAATGGTGACAGCTGACTAAAGATTGGAGTCTTCAGTTTCCATCATCTAATATAGTCTAAGCATTATTCAGTTGGCTGTGTCCCTTTTCAAGATGGGAAAACTAAGGCCAAAAGGAGATGATTTGCCAGGTCTCGCTAGGTAGGATTTGGAGGTGTCATTAGGTACAGCGGCGGTAGTTGGTCTCCCTGTGGACTTTTCTAAAACGACTCATTCTTTAAGCGACTTTGGCATATCCTGCCTATGACCCACAGCATGACTGTAGACAGGTCACTTAACCCACTGGATTCTGTTTTCACCTCTTTACAACAGAGCTGCTACCTCACAGAGTTGTTGTGGGACTCAGCTTACAATACATGGAGCTGAAAATGCTTCGAAACGTTGTGCTATCTCCAGAAACCAAGCACAAGGATTAGCCTCTCTATTCCCTAGCTCATGGGTTTCCTCATCTGTAAACGGAGGCTGTTGGCCAAGATGACTTCCAAGTCCCTTTCACGGTTCTCAATTTCAGGATGACTCTCAAATTGAGGAAGTTGGGTCATTAAACCATGCTGCTTACTTGGGACTGGTTCACTTTGGGAGATTTTCTTTAGTCCCCCAACTAGAGGCTCCCTCCCAATGGCTCAAAAAAGCTAGAGCCCTAGTGGTGACTGTCTTTGGCCACAACTTTTTGCTTTCTTCCTTTTTAAGCCACCTACATACCTACCTTTCTAATCTGTAGGTAACAAGCCTTTTCTCAGGTAAGTCATAGGATCAAGGAACGTTTGAAGGGTCTTAAGAAATTCATTTCCACAAGAGGGCCCTACAGTGCTGTCAATTTCCTGTTACCCAGGTAAGGGTTAATCCCTTTTGTCCCCTTTCCATGACATGTGACTATTAGTCCAGGTCTGGGGCATAGCTAGTCAGGGAGACGGGAAACACAAGTTTTCATGAGCAAAGCATTCCAAAGTAAACCCCCATCTTCCCCACGGAACCAGGGCAGTTAGTGAAACCACCCTCCTCCTTGCCCTTTCCTTCTTTAGAGTTTTGCCCATATAATTTGATGCTGAAGGGAAGTGCATGGTTCTTAAGGCTCCTTTTCTATTTCAGTTCTCCTGCTCATGTGTAAACCCACCACAACAGAATTTTAATGTAATTCCCAGGCTGCAACGAAATTGAAAATATTCAGGTAACCTGAGCAAGATCAGGTTGGCATCCAAAAGGCAACTTCTGCACACTGGCCCTCTACACCTGAGCTAGCCCAGGTGACTGGGCAGATTCACACCCAGTCTTCCCCTTTGGTTTTGGGGAAATTGTTTTGGACGGTTGTTTCTACTTTGTGATTTAAATTAACTCCTAGAATGGAGAGCTGACCACTTAGAGACCCCAATCGCCGCACCACCACTCCCAAGAAAAACCACTTAAATCAGGATGCATAAGCCAAAAAAAGAAACAGCAAAAACTCCCATCCCTCATTTTCTTACCCCTCCCTGTGGGCAACAAGTTCAAATCTAGCATTTAAGGAAGAGATGAAAACAGCCTAATTAGGAGGAGAAGAAGGCATTACTCCAGAAAAAAAAAAGGTAGGCTAGTCAGGAGGAAAAACCAAAACCGGCGCAGTGAAAGCTGAGCCAACCTGAAGAGGAGACAGAGGTCGACAGAGGCAGGGGTGAGGCGTCACTCAACGCCTGTATTCAAGCTTATCCTCTTATGTCTAATCATTTTAAGCTTTTATTTTCAAGAGGGTCCGGGAACAAGAGTGCTTCAGGTCACCAAAAGATGTTGGAGGTAAATTCTCTGAATCACAGCTTAAAGGAAACAGGGTGGTCATAGAATGTCACCGCTTAAGGCGGCCTCAGAAGGCATCTCGACCTTCTAGTCATTTTACAGAAGAGAAAACTGAGGCCCAGAAAGGTCTTGTGGACACTATTAAACTATTCGAGCTGGGTGTTAAGTCCAAACATCCCCCGGCTAAAAAGGCGCAGTTAAGTTTCTCAGACTAGAAAGTATTTGAGTGGCGTGATAGAGGTTAGAATTTTGGTTAAGAAGGAAGGTCGGTCTGCGGACCGGGCAGAGGCAGGTAATCGTTCCCTTTGAGACGGCCCGCGCTGTTTGCCGCAGACCGAAAGATAAGTTCCCCAAAGCCTCCGGTGCCCGGTAACTAGAGCAGACCAAGTTTTTCAATACCCCCCCCCCCCACCTCTAGCTTCTGGATCCAGCTGTAGCTACCATGAGGATGCAGAAGCACCACCCGTTGGCCTTGGGGCGGGGAAGTGTACTGGGGGGCGCCGCTCTGGTTAGGGGGGCTACACTGGGCGGGACGGCACCAAGGGGCCCCCGCCGTCCCCCACTCAGCCACTGGAGGGGACGGAGCAGCCAAAAGGAAGGAGGCTGCTACCTCCGGGGAACGGCGGGGAGCCGGCCGGGAGAGAAAGGAGGCGCCCGCCACCGTCCGCCACAAAAGTGCTTACTCAGAGGCGGCGGGCGGCGGCTGCAGCCCCGGAGCCAGCCTCCCAGCCCAGCCCAGAGCAGCGCTCGGCGAGCCGCCGCCCGCCACCCCCGCTGCCCGGCCAGCCCGGCCCGGGAGTCCGGAAGGCTAGCCCCAGGCTGCGGCAGTGGCTCCAGCTGCGGTGGGGCGGCTTCCCTCTCCGCGCCTTCTCCAGCCGCCGCCAAGCAGTCCGTCCCTACGCCAGTCCGCGGAAGCCCCGAAGCCCCAGTCCCCGAGGCGGGCCAGCTAAAGCCCACCTCGCCACCCGGGCACCCACTCCGCCCTCCAGAAAGAACTCCGATCGTGCCCGTCCGGGAGCCGCTCTCGGGTCAGAGCCAGGCCCAGGCCAGCCGTGCGCTCACGCCCGCACAACTTACCGTGCCTCCGCCCGCTGCCGCTCAGCCGCTTCCAGCCACCGCTCTGGCTCCAGCCTGGCCCCGACCCGGCTCTGGCTCCTCCCCTCCCCTCCCTTCCTCTCCCCTCCCTTACCCTCCCCTCCTCTCCCCTCCCCCGCGCCTCTCCAGCCCCCCGCCCCCACTCCGCCCCGCCTCGGTCACGACCATTGGCTCCGAGGGGGCCAGGAGCTGGGCTAGGCACCGGGACCAGAGAGGAGATTGGAGAGCGGATCCGTCACATCAAACGACTGGGGGCGGGAGAGGTGGGGGCAGGGGTGGAGAGAAAAGTCACTGGGTAGGGGGCCTGGGAGGGGGAGGCGCGATTGGTCCCGGCTGCGGGCCCTTGAGGGCGGCTGGTACCCCGCGCTCCTCTCCACTCTTCCTCATCGGCCCAGTAAAAGGGGAGAAGCAGGGTACTGTGTCACGAACCTGGTCCCGAGATGGGGCCCGGGAAGGGGAGAAGAGCTGTCCACTCTCTTCCCCGCCAGTCTTTCTCATCTTCGGCCTTAAGTTCAGGAGAACCCAAGGACCCGCCATGGGTCTGGTTCGATTCATTCCCAGTGCAGTAATAGTGACCCAAACGCCCCTTGCCCAACAATAGATTCACGCCAATCAGCATTTCAGTTGCCCTTCGGCGCCTGGCATTGTGCTAGGGGATGCCAAAGCCAGCCGCCCCTAGCATACGCCCACCTTGTACCATTGCGGGGAAAAGACCATCCAGAAACATATTTGGGGGTAGGGAAGGAGGGGACCTAAGGGCAAGATCGCGGTGCCCTCAGAAAAGCTGAGGAGTCAAATCTCTACCGGTGCCCGCGTCCCTACTGCTCAGGAGCTGGCCCGACAATTGCTAGAAGTCTCTGTTCCGGGAGCGATCGGGCGTCAAGAGCTTCCCGTACCGTCCGTCTAGCTCTAGACTAACTATTCACACCTGAGTAGGAGACCATCCCCCGGCTAGCCTCCCCCGCCCTCCAGGCCATATTTCCCCAAGGTGAGTCCCACGCACCCGAGGCCTCAGCTTCCCAAACCAGGCAACTCTTTCTCGGGGGTTTGGACGAGGGTTACGGTGGCCTAGCCCCCTGCGTGGGCTTTAAAAAGCAATTGTACAGCTCACACTGGCACCTCGGGACAGAGGGCACCTGGCAAGGTGCAAGGAGACCCGTTTGGCCTTTCCTTCTGCAGCCCAGGCTTTTGTTAGTCAATCAATAAGCATTCATTAAGTGTTTACTGTGTCTCAAGCACCGAGAATACAAAGAAAAAAAAAAATACCTGCCCTGAAGAAGCTCATATTCTAATGGCGGAGATAGGCAACTATGTCTACACAAGCAGTATACTGGGTAAAGGAGAGCTAATCTCAAAGAGAAAATTCAGGGGAAGGGGCGGAGACCAGAAAAGCCCTCTTGCAGAATTTCAGGGAAGCCAAGAGTAGAGGAGAACAGGGAGGGGATTCCAGGTGTGGGAGACAGGGAGACAAAGGAATAGACCGGGGAAACAGTGTCCTACGTGAGGCATAGTCAGTACGACAGAGTGGCTGGAGCTAAGGGAATGTGAAGGAGAGAGAGGTGTCAGAAGACTGGAAAAGGACCTTAGATGGAAAACAGAACACGATCATCACTTGAAACAAAGAGTAAGAGGGAGCCAATGGAGTTTTACTGAGCAGTAGAGTGACCCAGGCAAGCCTAAACTGTAAGAAAATCACTTGGGATTGGAGCTGGCAGAGGTTTGAGGCAGAGAGGCCAACCAGCAGGTTGTTGGAAGAGCCCAGGCATGAGGTGATAAGGACCTGCAAGAGGACAATGCCTCTGTGAGTGGAGAAAAGGGGACACAGACATCCAAGAGATGGAGTGAAGGCAGAAATGAGAGGATTTGGCATCTCATTGGAGCTGAAGGGGGTTCAGAATGAGAGGAGAGCTGGGGCTGACCGCTAGAATGTGAACCTGGGTGACCATGAGGATAGTAGTTCCCTCCAGAGCAAGAGGAAGTTAGAAAAAAAGACCAGGGGAGGTGAAGGGAGGAGAAAAAAGAGTTCTGAGTTGGACATATCAAAAATGCCCATTGGACACCCAGCTCAAGATGTCCCACAGAGATCCAAGACTGGAGGTCAGTGGAGAGGTCTAGAGATGCTCAGTGAATCTCCAAGGGAAATCAAATAAGGGCCCAGGGCAGAACACTGGGTACACCCTGCTGGGACCTGGATAAAGGGCCAGCAAAGGACACTGAGGAGGGGCAGTCACAAAGGAGGAGATAGCAGCATTATATGGAGGCTAGAGGGGAAAGAGTGAGAACCAGTGTCCCAGTGTGAGACTGGAAGATTCCTAGTCACTGGAGAGAGGAGCTGTGGTTGACGATGACAGAGAGATAAAACGAGAATGAGAGGAAAGGAAGTGAAAACTACTATTTGGAGATGACTTTCTCAAGGAGTTCAGCCAGAAAAGGGAGGAGAGATATAGAACCAAAGGCACTGTTACCATTGTTTTCATTGATCAGTCATTTCAGTCCTGTCCAAGTCTTCCTGACCTCATCTGAGATAAAGATACTGGAGTGGTTTGCCATTTCTTTCTCCAGTTCATTTTACAGCTGAGGCAAACGGGGTGAAGTGACTTGTCTACGGTCACACAGCTAGGAAGTGTCTAAGGTCATATGGCACTGTGCTAAATGCTGGTGATACAAAGAAAGACCAACGTAGTGACTGGTCTTCTGGAGGTCATAGTCTCACAGGGGAGACAGTGTGCAAACAACTATGAAGAAACAAGAGAGTAGACAGACTAAATTGAAAATCATCTCAGGCAAGGCACTAGCATTAAGAGGACCTAGAAAAGATTTCATGAAGAAGGTGGAATTTTAGCCAAGACTGGAAGAAAACCAGGGAAGCCAGGAGGCAGAGATGAAGAGGGAGAACATTCATGGCATGGGGACAGCCAGAGGAAACTGGCCAGAAGTGGGTAATAGAATGGGGCTGATGGAGGGACAACCTGCTAGACAAGGCAGGGAAGAATGGGATCAAGAATGCATGACCTTGGCAAAGAAGAGCTCCATCTCTTTCTGAAGGACACGAGTAGAGGAGACATTGGGGAAGGCAACACATCTGAGGGATGTGAGGTAAGGAGGTGAGCAAAAGAGAGAGCCTCAGTGAATGACCTCAGTTTTTTGTTTTTTGTTTTTGGTGAAGTATGAGAATGGGGAAGATGGGAGGTATGCCCTGGGAGTCTTGAGGAGGGAGGAAAGGATTGATAAGAGCCAATGTAGTGAGTGAGGATGAATCACACTCCTTAGGGAGGTGTAAAAAGATTGTGCCTTGCTGCAGTGAGGTCCCAATTAAGAGTATGTAACATACATTTGTGATGGGTCACCATAGTGACTGGTGACACAGGAACCTTCTCCAACTCTGTTAAACAGCACACAACTTGGAGTCAAGGTGGGAATAATCCAAGGCTGGGGCTTGTCATGGCCTAATGGCCAACAGGACAAGAGGGCAAGAGATTGAACAGTAGAAGACAGGGTGAAGTTGAACTGGTGCACCATGGCATCAAGATGGAGAAGGGAGGAGAATGGAGCCAGTGTAGAGGAGATGACCCGGAAAAGAGTTGAGGGGTGGGAGAAGATTGGAGGTCCTGATAAAGACAAACAACAGAGTTAGGGGTCACAAGGCTCAAGAAAAGATGAAATGATAGAAGTTTATGATCAGATAAAAGAATTTCAGTGTCTGTGAATGTGCAAGTGGACCTCTTGTGGGTAGTAGTAAGATCAAGGCTCTGACCTTCTTTGTATAACTGAGGTGAAGTGGAAGAGAAGATCCTGGGAAATGAGCAAGTTGAACTACAAAGTTAGAGCATTTGGAGGAATCAAAATACGTGTATTGACGCTTCCTAATGTAAGGAAAAGAGTTGAGAAGAAGGGAAAGACTGGGAGGTAGGCACTGAACTTGCTGAGGGAGGAAGGAAACTGTCCTGGAGATGGGTCCCAAGTCATCCTCCAATGTGTTACTCCCTATATGTGGAGTCATTCACCTGGAAGATCCTTAGCCACTTCTGAGTCAATATGGCCAACTGAATTCATCATCCAGCCCCTCCATACCCACCACTCCTCCAAACTTCCGTTGCTAGCACCATTGTCCTTCCTGTTACCCCAGTTGGCAATCTAGAAGTCATCCTCAATCTTTCCTTTCCCTCCTCTCCCTTCCTCATCTTCATCCTATCCAATCAGTTGCCAACTCTTCCCTCAGTAACGTCTTTCATATTCATCCCTACCTGACTACTAACAAAACCATTGGCCTAGATAAAGCTTCCTTACCTGGACTACTGAGTCCTAACTGGGCCTCTCCAATCCAGCTACCTTTCCAGAACTATTTACATTACTCCTACCTCATGGTACTCCTAGATCAATCACAATTGACCTTAATCTCAAGACTCCATCTCTCACCTCTACGCCTTTCACCACCCCTGGGATGCAGTCTTCAGCTCTGCTTCTGAGAATCTTGACCTTCCTTCCAGGACTGACCTCCTCTAGAAAGCCTGTCCCCTAGTTACTAGTGCTCATTTCCTCTTTAAATTATCTTATATTTACTCATATTTATATATGGTGGAATCCTCCAGTAGAATATAAGCTTCTTAAGGTCAGGAACTGGTTTCTGAGTTGTCTTTACATGCACATGCGTACACATACACATACACACACACACACAGAGTGCCTTATGCATAGTAGATGTTTAATTAATGTTTGCTGAATTCCTTTTCAAGTCTGGTTGTAAAACTTGGATCTGGAGTTTGGGTTCACTTCCCTAACTTGCTACTTGCTAGATCTGTGACTTTGGGCAATTCATTTCATCCCTCTGTGCCTCAGTTTCCTCAACTAGAAAACATAGGATTTAAACTAGCTGACCTCTTAATTCCCTTCCAACTCTACATCTGTGAGGCTCTGTGCCTCGGTTTCCCTGTACGTAAAGTGACTAGGTGCACCTCGTTGATCTCTAAGGCTACTTTTAGCCCTAAATCTTTGATCCTATGAAATCAAAATTTAGTAAACTGTGTCCTACTGTGTCTGCCTTAGGAAAGGTAAATTCTTGTGTAAAACAGAGACTACCATTTGTAATTATCCTCTCAAAACTATCAGGGTTCCAAAAGACTCACTTCCTTTTGCCTTTTCTGCAAGTTCATTCCAGATGCTGTGTTCATAGTAGGGGATACTTTCCACAACGTTTAATTTTTGTTAAAAAAATGTAATCTGTATCCACTGTGGATTCATTCTTCAGCAACTTTGCTGTGCCTTATGGGTAATATAGCGCACTAAAATTATAGTGGCATTTGGATGAAATTTTGAGGGGGAGATAGGATAAGGACATATTTTTTTTTAAATCATTATTTGGGGCATATAGAATTATTTCCTAGCTCTGAAGGAAGTGTAGCAGTGTGGTAGTGTGGAAACAGATCTGGACCTGGGGTCAGCGGACCCTGATATTTACTGCCCACATCACCTTGAAAGGGCTACTTTGGCTTCTTCTACACTTTCTTCATCTGTACAATGAAAGGGGTTGGACTAGATGATTTCTGTGGTGGCTTCCAGCTCTAACGCTATAATCCTATGATCTACTTTAGAAATTTGGATTTCCCACTAAGATTTTCTGGAAGCCCACTTCGCCTCGCCCTTGCCAGAACTCATTAAGCACCACTGCCCCCTAGTGGTCCATAAGAGTTTGTGGTCTTCAAGCTAGCCCGAGTCTTCGTGACCCCATGGATCATAGCACGATAATACTGCTCATGGGGTTTTCTTGCCAAAAATACTGGAGTGGTTCGCCATTTCTTTCTCCTGGCTATCAGCTAATGACTTGGTATTAAGAAAAGATTGACTCATTAAATAAGTATAGTTCTTCCCAGTGAAAGGGACCCTTAGAAAAGGCACAGGAAGCAAGCATGAGCAGTGAGCCCGCCTCGCCTCCCATCCTATTCCCACGTGGCCCCACTACATTTGCACGTGCAGGGGGTAAAGGCATGAGGATCATGGGAGCTTGGGTTATGAAAAATTCCTGCTATGTAAATTCTTAATGCCCTGAATGGAACCACTGGAATTACCTCTCTTTTTGCATGTCCGAGGGACAGCTTTGATGTATACTGTCTACTTTAAAGTTGATTACATACTTAGTGAAGGCAGAAAGTTCTTCTGGAATCTAAGTTTTTAGGTGTGAATTGATTTACCATCCTCTAGAGCTTTGATTTGAGTCACATTTTCACATGTTGCATGTGTGTATATGTACACACATATATGTTGTTGAATTTTTGTTTGTTCCTCAGGTTGAAATAACTTGTTCAGAAATTTCACTGGACTGTAAGCCTTTGTGGTCACTGATATTTCCGTTAAATAATAATTTATCGATATTCCTTAAGGCAGGTTAGAGTAAAGAGGACTGGACTTGAAATCAGAGAGGCCTAGGTTCAAATACGGCCTCTGACACTAAGTGGCTGTAAGTGTGTAAGTTGATTTACTTCTCAGGGCCTCACTTTCCTCATCTGTACAATGGAGATGATAATCTTATAGTAAATACCTCCTAGTGTAATTGTGAGACTTAAAACAATGTTTCCAAAAGTACTTTTCAAACTTCAAAGCATCGTAGAAATATCAGCTATTTATTGACCGAGGGTCAGATACCACCTTTGCAACTTTTGACCTGTGTGACTTTCTACAACTCACTTGCATCTCTGTGGGCCTCAGTTTCCTCATCTGTTAAAATGAGGAGACTGAACTGGATGGTATCTAAGCTCCCTTCCTGTTTTAAGGCTCTGATCTTCTGGTTATCACATAATACCATTGTAAGCAGGATCTGGCCAGCTGTGAAAACCTGTGTGGAGTCCTGAAGATATGTGATACTATATAATGAAAAAGCCCTGCTCTCTACTTCACAGCATGTGCAAGTATGATTATAGCTGTTCTACTGGCCATATTGTGAAGAAACTGACTTTTAATTGGCTACTGAGGGTAAACCAAAGGTTCCCTGAGGGGCAATTGTGCCCTTTTTCCTTCCCAGGTGTCCTGGGAGGAGGCTGAACTGTCATAGGCCTCAGGCTGAAGGAGAGGCCTCAGGTCCTCTCTCCCCCTGAGCCAGCAGTATGGTCCTCTTGTCTGCCACTCCTAAGCTATCATCACCAGTGGATTACTTGACCCACTCTAGTGGACATGAAGTTTGTGGCTTTGCAGTTGCTTCCATCCCTGTTGTAGATGAAGCACTATTAAGGATGGAATGAACTGGACTGTATGTATCCTTGTGAGCTTCAGAAAGTTGGGAGAGCTAGGAGAGGGGTACCTATGGAGTATGGAGCATGGAGTAATGAGGTGACTTAACCAGAGTCATCCAATCTGTATGCATCGGCCGAAGGCAGGACTTGAACGCAGGTCTTCTTGACTTGAAGGTCAGTTCTCTCTCCCAGCTCTCTATTCCACATCCTATACAGGATCACAGATATAAAGCTAGAAGAGACATTAGAGAATATATAGTCTAGGGGTTCATAAAGTATTATCTTGGGGACCCTTGAGTATCCCCAAGAGCCTTTCAGAGGATCTGTGAAGTCAAAACTATTTTTATAATAACACTAAGACATTATTTGCCTTTTCTACTCACTGTCTCATGTGTGTGCATGTTTACAATGGAGTTTTCTGGAGGCTACCTGACCCATGAATTCAAGACTTTAGCTACAAACATGAAGGCTATGTTAATATCTCACCTGGAAGAATGGGCCCTTTAGCTAAAACACAGACCAATCCATACAATCTAGATTGGATGATTTGCTTGTGTTGGTCTTTTAGCAGCACCAGCTAATCCTCCAAGATCTTCTTTGATGTAAATGCTTGGCAACAAGCACAACTGTTGCTGAAATATTCAAAGGGTTGAATAACTTCTTTGAATTTCATAGTTTGTCCTAGAACAAAAGTAATGGTGTGTAAAATTGCTAGTGCCTTCGTCTGAATCAAAGGAACAGCACAGAACTGTACTAGGGGACATGGGATTCCTCTCTACCATGCTCTCATGGTTTTAAATAAAACACCCTTTTTACTTGTGAATGTCCTTGATGAAGCAATAAAAATTCTTAATATTGTAACCATTGAGCAGATATTTTTTTTAATATTCTGTGTGATAAAATGGGAAGTATGATTGAACAAATCTACTGCATGCCCAATACAGCAGTTGTCCTGAAGACTCCAGGCGTTCTCTCTGGCCTCCTTGTCTCTGTCCATGGACTTTCCTGGCTTCCTTTAAGTACCAATTTAAATCCTATTTCCTACAGGAAGCCTTCCTGATCCCTCTTCATTCTGGTTCTTTCTCTCTGTGAATTACTTCCTATTTACCCTCAGTATTGCTTGTCGTATATATGTGTTTGACTGTTGTCTTCTCCATTAGATTGTGAGCTCCTTGAGGTCAGGGAAGGCCTTTTGCCTTTCTTTGCATGCCCACCTCTTGGCACAGTGCCTGACTTATTAAGTATAATATATTTATTATATATAATTATGTAAGTAGGCCCTTATACATGTTTGATTGATTGAAGAGAAGCATTTGTTGTGATGGTTTAAGCTACAAGCTGAACGAGCCACTTGTTCTCATGGAAAGCCATTTTTACTTGAAAGAATGACTGATAGACAAACTATGGTTATCCTGTCTCAGGTATCCCACAGACATTTTCTTGAAAATGGACAAAATGAACCTGTCATTTCATAGAAAGCAACCAACAGTACTTGTTGCCAATGACAAAATTCAAACTTCAAGTGAAAATTCAAATTTTGGAAAATTTGAATCCTCTACCATAAGCTTAACAGTTCCTTGGGCAAGTCACTTAATTTCTATTTGCATCAGTTTCCTCAACTGTAAAATGGGAGCATTACTAGCACCTACTTCGAGGGGTAAGGATCAAATGACATCATATTTGTAAAGCACTGAGTATCATGCCTGTCACATAGTAGTTGCTATAGAAATGCTAATACTCTTCCCTTTCAAAAATGAAGAAGGAAGGTGCCCTCTCAGAATCTAAGCAGCTAGGTGGTACACAGAATAAGCGACTCAAAGTCAGGAAGATCTAAGGTCAAAGCCTGCCACAGACAATTACTGGCTATGTGACCCTGGGCAAGTCACTTAACCTCTGTTTGTCTCAGTTGTTTTGTTCTGTTTTTTAATGATACGATATTTATGTAAGTAATGCTTAAAAATGTTTCTAATGAGATTGGTGGTGATGTTAACTAATGTGATATTGCCTAACGAGATGGGTCAACATTTGGAAGACATAATTAACTCAGTGAGCCAATATTTTTTCAAATGATCCATGTATGATGTTGCAAAATTGTACATAGGTAAAAGGTCCATTCATATTGCAAGACACAACAATAGGTTTTAATGTAACAGAGTCCTTGTTGTTCAGTTGTGGCCAACTTGTCATGATCCCATTTGGGATTTTCTTGTCAAAGATACTGGAGTGATTTGCCAGTCTCTTCTCCAGCTCATTTTACAGATGAGGAAACTGAGGCAAACAGGGTGAAGTGATTTGCTCAGGTTACTCAGCTAGTAAATGCTTGAGGCTGAATTTGAACTCAGGTCTTCCTGACTCCAGCCTTTCTATCCACTGCATCACCTAGCTACCCAAGACCAAGGAGAGGATTCTAATAAATCGAATAATTAAAAATGCTTTCCTTGTTTTTTCTGTCTGATAGGAGACCTAAGTTCACAAGTTGAATTATATTTTCTAGTAACACATTTTTAGGCAGAGCATTGAATTTATTATTTTATTGTGTAATATCTTTCAACTTACCTGACCTAAATTTTCACTCTGAGATTCATACTTTCTAGTACCAATTTTTAGGTTTTCTAGAGCTATTATGGGGTGTTTGATTAATTTTTTAAGCTTTCTGAATGTTAGTTGATCCTGAGTACAATACAGTTGAAAGTAATGAAAATTTTTCAAGTATGTCAGTCATTACAGCGAGATCTTACAAGGAATGAATGTTAGCCAATCTCTTTACAAAACCCGAATAAATAGAAGAATGGGGTACATGGAGGATACAGGGGCCATACACCAGTATCAGGTCATAAACTAGATGCTGTCCATCTCCATTCCAGTAACTTACAATTTTAATTACTTCATTTCAGATTCTTTAACTATAGATTTTAGTTCAGTCGGATTTTTATTAGGTTGGTGACAAAAAGAATATATTTTATACAATTATATTTTTTACCTTATTTTATCTCAGATAGTGAACCAAGTGGTAATTGCAATTGATTTAACAGCACCAAATGAGGATTTTTGGAAAATTTTCTAACCACTTTGTAGCTACTCATGACTTCCTTCCCAGCATTGTATTAGGACTATCAGAACAAAATGCAATTAAATTCATTTTCAAATATTTATTAAAGCCATAATCATTTCAAGTAGACAATAATGTATTGAAAATAGACTTTGTTGTATCTGATACCAATTCTGAAGCAACAAGTAACATTACTGGTGCAGGAGAGGAATACACTATGAATTGGTTGTGTTTAACAACCAACTCACAAAATTCCTAAAAATTTAACAATTGGCTCCAAGAGCTAGTCCAAGCCGGCCCTGCCCTGCTCCCTACTACATTATTTCTTGACTGTGCCTCAAAATTTCTTCAAGGCTTGAATTGTCCAACTGTCTCAAGGGCTTGGGAAGCTTAACTTTATAAAAGCCTCCAGGGACAAGGTCAAGATTTTCCTAGTCAATATGGAATTCTAATTCAAAGATTTCCTTCATATATAGCTGGCTTTCATAGCAATTCTCTAGAAGAAACTAGTTATTTTCCCTTTTATATTTTATTTTTAAAATTCAGTGACCCTGGACCCCAGACAAATTCTATAAAAATGGAATTTTCCTATGCAAATATTATGCTTGTTAGGCATGGCTACTAATTACTCATCATCATGCTCAAATTTATTTTTAGTAATCTAATTATTTTCTCCTTTACTAGGGATTTGGTCAACCAATTCCCATTTTATATCTTCCAGGCAAACCACTATTTAAAGAAACCCTTGAGTGACATAAGGCAAAGATTTCTTTTTGTAATGAATTGTCTCCTCATTCATCCTAGTGTAGAAGAGGGAGTGCTATATATGGGATCAGGAGACTTGGCTCTATTATTGACCAAATGAGTGATCTCAAATAGCCATTGTTCCCCTTTGACCCTCAGTTTCCTCATCTGTAACACAAGTGGGTTGGACCACCTATCTACTCAACCTTCTTCCTGCTCTACATCTATCAACCTAGGAGTTACTCTATAAAACTGGGATTCCTATTTGTAGATTTTCTTGTAATGTTCTTTTAAGTAAAAGGCTTCTTTGGTTAACTTGCCACCACAAATCCAATGATCTATCATATTATTATAGTTTAATATTTCATTGATTTCATTTTCATTCAAAAATTAATCCTTTGCCTTCATATTCTAGTCTATTTTTAATTAAATATTGTACATGTGCCCACAGTTTGGGTATTATTAAGATTATAACACACATAGACATATGAAAAAACATGTCTAAATTACTCATATGTCTTAAAGGGCTCTTTATTCCTTTCAATCACCCATCGTAGGGGTCATCTTGGCAGAACTGGAAAATTCTTAGGAATATTTTCTCTCCAGAGGGTGAAATGATGAACAAGAATTCCCCTTGTTGACCAAGTGAAGGGCCTTTTTCATGTTTCCTGCTCCAAAGATGTGCTCATGGACAATGCAGAAATGTCAGTTTCCTTGAATAGACATTTGTCCAATGTCCTGTGGCTCCAGGGTTACTGGGAATTGGCATGCTATGGCAGGCCAATTATCTAAGAAGCAAACTTTCAGAAAGTCCTTACTGTTCAGGATGGTCCTAAGGTAGTTAGGATTCTTACTTGCAAAAAGGAAATTCATCCCCAGATGCAGTGCTCTCCATCCCCATGCACTTTCAAAAGTTCTGAGACATGTAGTCAGAAACACTCTCTGCACAAACTCCATTTCCTCATTGTCAAAATGAGAGCGATGGCACTTACCCCATCTCAGTCACAGGATTGTTAGGAAGAGCTTTGTAAACCTTAAGTTTTAATATCAATGTGTAATTATAGTGAATAGAGAACATAAGTCCAGATAATTGAGGGCCTTAGAAACCAGGAAAAGGAATTTGGGTTTCCAATGGTGGGAAGTCATTGTTGTCTGTCCTACAATGACATCGTGGGTGATGTCTTGGCTTGTGGGTGAATTGGGTTTAAACGAGGCAGAGCTACACAAAGTCATCAGCCTCACTCTCTCTTCCTGTCATTCAAGTCCAATGGCAGGATAAAAGTCAGAACTGGCAACAGCCACGGATGCAGTAGATGACCTTGATGTCAGTGACTCACCAAGATCTAAGGCTGCACAGCACCTGCTTCAGTTGCCTTCAAGGCTGTTGGAACAAACCGTTCTCATCCACCCAATTCTACCAGGGGAAGTTGTCACATGCCCCAACTCACCAATGGGTTTGAGGCCTGTCAGTTATCTTCAACCTGGTTTAGCCCGTGTGCTGAGACAGTTTACCAGAATGTGGCCGCTGCACATGCTACAGCTTCTTAGAGCCATGAGACAGTTGGATGAATCAGATGGACACCAAAAGGTGGATGAGCAACTCTGAAAAGGTCCTCTCAAGCCTCTCACCAGGGGTGTTGTTAGTCCTCCCTAAACATCCCATACACCCCAGTAGGAAGTAGAGTGTCATTGAAGACTTTTGAGTGGGAGGTGCCATGATAGTAATTGTGTTCAAGGAAGATTAGTATAGCAGTGGTATGCCTGATGGCCTGGAGGAGGCCACTGGGTGCAGGAAGGTCAACTAGGAGGTCATTGCAGTAACTCCTTAATGAAAGGATTTGTTCTGTAAAACTTGGACTCAGTCAAAAGGCCGCACCCAAAGACCTAGAACGTCACATGTGACCTCAAGGTCACAGGTTCCTCACCCCTGGCCTAGACTATGAGCCTACAATCCTAGGCAAATTGAATATGGAAAAATGTGTCACATTTGGGGTGCCTGGGGAAATGGTTTTGCCATTAAGAGGAACAGGAAATTGGAAGGGGAAGCTAATTTTGGGAAAAAGATAAAGTCAGTTAACAGTTGCTCATAAGCACGTAGATTTCAAGCTGAAAGAGGCCATTTAACTAGACCCTCATTTTACATGAGAGTGAACTGAGGCTGGAGGTAGTCATATGACTTTGGTGGGGCCACCCAGACAGTATCAGAGGTGGGATTTGAACTCAAGTCCTCAGGCTCCAAAACCAGGATGTCTTCCACAATATTATGTGCTGGACTTGGAGTCAGGAAGACCTGGGTGCAAATTCCACCCCTGATGCTCATTTCACTTTGTGACCCTGGGAAGGTCAGTTCCCTTCTTTGGGCTTCAGCATTATCATTCATAAAATAGGGAGAGCAATTCCTGCAGCAGTCCCCAGGCTTGGTGTGGAGCTCAAATGAGGTAACCAGTCCACTAAGATTGAGTAAGCAAATACTAGGTAGCTGGCACTGAGGAGACATGAAAACAAAGGAATCTCTGCTCCTCCTAGATTGTATCAGGGGACAACATCTGTATAAATAAGTAGATACAAAATACATTAAAGGTAAAAAAAGGGGGATGGCAATCAGTTGCTGAAGGAGGAATGTCAGGAAAGACTTCATGTGGATGTCACTTGAGCAAAATAGAAATTCCAAAAGAGACATTCCAGGCATGTGTAACAACGGAAAGGTGTGTAGGTGGACCAATCTGGTTGGAAAATCTGACTGGAGTTGGAGGTGATGTCATGACAATCAGAAGAGGGTTGAATTATAAAGACATTAGAAGTTTTGCTGAAGTTAATGAAAGAAATTAAAAAAAAACATAAAAAAACTATTTCCTAACGTCATGTTAGATTGCTGACATCACGTTTTCAACTTAAGATGATTTCCTTTCTTCTGGGAAGGTCAAAGGACCTTCAGTAAGGCTTTCTTTCAATACATGTATTCTAAGCTAATGCACTTAAAAGTGTACTGCATCTGGAATAGTGATACCTTTGAATTCTTTCACCACGATGCAGAAAGTAATCCGAATATGAATAGTCACTTGCCACTGGATGTGGTCATTGCCTGTGGGGTATTGTGGACCTAATCTTTTCCATTGATCTGCCACTGTATTTCCTAGCCAGAACCAGACTGTTTTGATGATGACAGCTTTGTAACATGTTTGACATCTGGAACTCTTAGGCTACCTTCCTTAACAGTTTTTTCATTGATCCCCTTGATATATATCCTTGATCCTTTGTTCTTCCAGATGACAGAAGATACCCTGGGGTAGGAGGAACAAGGACAGAAGTCTCCAGACCATTGTCAGCAAGAAATACTGATGACTCCTCCCCCAGCATATGCAGAGGGTAGCGCCCTGGACAGAGCCCCAATTGCCACACCTCAGTTACAGCTCTAGTAGGAACTGTGATTTTACTGGTGTAGGTGGTAACCCATCCACATCCTCTCCTTCTGAAAGATTCTTGTCCCTATCCTTCTATGAATATTTTATAGAGGATCTGACCAACACACTGATGCTAATTATTATACACTTTGTGAATTGCAGTGCAACACCAGGGTAATTCAGCTCTGTGTCCATAGAAATGGGAAATTAAGCCTATAGCTTGGTAGCTGCTAATGTCCTCTCTAAGGAATGTCCTTTGTCTATGAAGCTGGCCATCCTTCTGGTTATATTATATAGGAAACAATACAAATTAATTGACATTGCCCCGAGCAAAGAAAGCTAGCACTACCAGTTACCAATTGCCAAGAAGGCAACATTTTTTTCTGCGCCTCATCCTAAAGGTCATAAAAACTGCAAACCAGCCACTTGAAAAAGAATCATAGCAGGCATGGTTTCAGGGACCCTACAACACCTGACCTGGACACTCCCACACTAAAATCACATCTCTGCCAGCCTAGGTAAGTAGGTAAGTGTCAGGAAATTGCTGGAGACACAAGAGATGTTAGCTAACTTTCCCATGTACATGTCTCTAGTCAGCCCCGCCTCTACCAGCTATGCCATGATACCTCTGTGGGTGTGATGAAGTTGTTCATTAGTCATAATCATGACGGCAGTGATCTCCTGTGTAGATGCTTTAAAATTGCAAACTAACATACAAATATTACCTCATTTGACTTTCACAGCAATGCTGGTGGACAGGCAGTGTTACCATCCCCATTTTATAGAGGAGGAAATTGAAGCTGGGCAAGGTTAAGTGACTTTCCCAGAGTGATCCAGCTGGCAAGTATCTGGGGTGAGATTTGAACTCAGGTCCTCCTGACTCTAAATCTAGCACTTTTAACCACTGCATCACCTAGATATGGGAGGTATTCTCATTCCCATTTTACAGATAAAGAAGCATACTCTCATGAAGCTTATTGTTTACCCAAGGTCACAGTTCAGTAGTGGCAAAGCCAGGACTAATACCTAAGCCTTCTGATGAGCACAGTGCCCTTTCCGGCCACCACCAACCTCTCAGTCACACCAGCGTGCATTCCTATCCTGAGATCACAGTCTTGCTTGGTTTATATACCCATTGGTGGCTCCTTCCTTTTTCAAAGTAAGCAGGTCTACCTTCAATCAGCAGCTATTGCCCTATGATTTGGGGCATCCTTCCTGAAGATACAAGAAGCACAATGTCACAGGATCTAGAGTTGAAAGGAATTGTTGAAATCATCCAAGCCCAAAGTCCCTTAACTTACAAAGGAGGAGACAGTTCCAAGAAGGGAAATGACATGGGCAAGGTCATACACGTTAGTATGAGTCCAAACTGAGATTCAAACTTAGGCCCTTGGATTCTCTTTCAGTCTAATGTGCTTCCTAATTTTCCCATTCTTGCTCCTCTAGAAATTGGAGGATAAAAAAATTGCCAGAATGATTGTGCCACCACTGCTGAGGCATCTGTGAATAAGCTGTATCGAATCCATTAGCCACGGTGATTCAGTCATCTGATTGAGTATTTATTAAGTGCCCACTGTGTGTACTAGGCTGCTGCGTGTGTGGTAGGCTACTGTGTGTATACTACGCAGTGGGCAATAAAAGAGGAAGAATCCTGACCATGTTTATTGATTGATTGAGGGACTGAAATCCTATCTAGGGAGACAACCTCTACATAAATAAGAACCTATAGAAGCGATGCAACATAAAATACAAGATAATGGGGGAGGGGTAACACTAGCCTGCCATGGGCATCTCTGAGATCTCCTATGAGGCTCCAACTAGGAGGTGGCCTTTGAGCTGAGGCTTTAAAAAAACTAGGGGGTCTGCCCTAGTGTGCCTCAGGGAGAAGGAAGGGTACTTCCTTGTTGTACATGAGCAGCAGCAAGGGGTCCCTTTGGGCTAGACCCCAAAGCATGAGAAGGGCAAGGACAGGTTGAGAAGGGTGGCCTTTAACTGCCACTCCGGCTAATCTATGAGAGATTTCAACATAGGACCCTGGGAGGCTACTTCAGTATGAGTGTGTCCCGAGCCGACAAGAGATGGGGGAATTCTCCAGGAAGCCTGAATGTAATTGTGGGCCACAAAGAAATTCCACATTCAGATGAATTCTCAACTGTCCTAGTCAAAGCTTCTTCTCCTCCCCATTACCATACATAATTGAGTGCAGTCTATGAATAATAAGCAAACAGAATACTGCCTAAAAGCTGCAATGTGCTGGGAAATGTTACACGGCTAGTTCTGGGGGAGGTGTAGAATGTAGGGCAGGACACACTTTTAAGTTTAATATACATTACTAACATTTTGTCCATCTGAAGTCTTCCTTAAGTCTAGATAACCAACAATGCAAAAAACTCAAGCCTTGATTTGTGGGATTTCCTGATTTCTGATGTGTGAATGCTCACGAACGAAGTTTAACTACAAGTCTTATCAGTCTCTCACACTGGCTCTGCCTAAAAGTAAACCAAGGTCAGCTTACAAGAAGATACTGCTGAGCCATTTTCTCTTGTGTTTTGTTTTGTTTTGTGGTTTCTCCCATTCATTTTAATTCATCTATGCAACATGACTAAGGCGAAAATGTATTTAACAGGAATGTATGTGTAGAACCTATATAAAATAGCACATCTCAGGAAGGGAGTGAGGAGGGAGGGGGGATAGAGGGGAAAGGGAGAGGAAAAAATCTAAGATATATGGAAGTGACTGTAGAAAACTGAAAACAAATCAAATGACTTTTTAAAAATGAAAATAAACAAAAAAAGAGAATGATGGGGTTCAGACTCTGGGAGCCTCCTTGAGCTCCCCTTGAATCTTCCCACTAAACCTGGCCTTTCTTACTCAAATCTAATCTTCCCATTTGTTCCAGCAGTCTCAGGAAGCCTATGGGCTTTTCATTATCATTTCAGGTCTCTGTTGCACTCCGCACCCTAGATCCCATCAAAACCCCATTCCACAGGCTGCCATCAAGATCTGTATCCATTCCCATACTGCCCCTATCAAGATCTCTGGATTGCCCCACCTGCTTCCCACCCAAACCCTCCATTGTCTGATATCTCCTGATAGCCTCCAGCTATCTCCAGCCTTTGACCTTCCTTGGAGTTCTCAAGACCCTTCCTAACCCCCTCCTCCCATCACCCTGGACTACCAGACAAACCCCCTCCTCCCATACTCTTTTCTGTATTTAAGTTCCATCTTGCCTCCATGAAGGTGCTCAAATTCAATCCTCTGTCTAGCTGGGATGCTATCTGGCCCGCTTGTGAATACAAGCGTTACAAATACTTAAGTTGCTTAAGAGGCAACTCAATTTGGTGAATCCTTAATAAACTTTATTTCCTTTGGCTTTAAGAAGGCTTGAATCAAATTCATTCGAGCATGAGCTGGACTGTCGGTATTTTGGGGTACACCCAGCACCCATAACCTCTTCAGAGAAGATACTGCTGGGGCAGTCTGGGATATGCATTGTGGAATGGATTCCCAGTCAGAGAACCTGGATTTGAAATCTGCCTCTGGACTTTCTGCCTATGTGACTTTAGACAAGTGCTTTGTTCCCTCAGTTTCCCCATGTCTAAAATGAGGGGGTTGATGAGATAGCCTGTAAGGGACCCGTCAGTTCTAGAGCTATCATGGCTGACCTAAAATTGTTGTATCCAAGTAGCAGAAGACAAGGCCAAAAGACAGTGGGAAGGCAAACAAAATGATCTTTGCTGGTCCTTTAGGAAGTGCCTGAACTCAAAGCACCACCCAGAACCTCAAAAGATCCATTCATTCTCTTGGCATGGGCCTTTTTCGGAGTTACCCAAGGAGATCTAGCTTCAGAGTCACAACATATGCAACAGGAACATCAGCTAGATGCTGGATCGGTGGAGGGTGGGCATTATTGCAAAGGTTAGAATTGCAGCAAAGTAATTCCACCAAATTCCAAGGAGATTCTAACCAAGAGACTCCTTGGAGTATTTGTCCAGTAATATGGAGGGATAGGTATTTAATTTTTCCTAAGCATTTGTGAGTTTTGACTGCTTAAAGTCAATACTTTGCAAACTCAGAAGTGCAGCCAAATTGTAAGTCATCCATATAACTGTTGGCACACCACTATTAGGTGACTTCTCAGAAAAGGCTGGGCCACAGTTGGGAAACCAGAGAAAACTGAGGCCCAAGCAGGTTCCACCCCCACACTTGGGGGCAATCTCGCATATTCATGAACCTTGACTTTCCTTTGTAAGCCTATGTATTTTATTTTATTTAATGGTGAAGAACTGTCCTAGAATCATAGTCTGCGAATTGGAAATGGCATTTAGTGTCCCTTACCAAAATCAGGAATCCCCCTACAACACCCTTATCTCTTCTGGAAAACCACACGTGGTCAGGGACCTCACTGTATCTCAGGTTAAATGAGCTGAGTCTTGGACACCACTAGCTGGCAGGGTCATTTTCCTCATGGTGAACTAAAAGGCCTCCCAGCAGCTTCCACTGATTGGCAAATTGTCGAAGTAGAATAAGTCAAATATCCCTCTCTAATTAAAAATCTATCAAGTCCTTGGAGGCTACAGGGATACCTTCATTTTACTGTGCTTTCTTTATTGTGTTTTTTACAATTTGAAGATTTGTGGCAACCCTGCTCAAGCAAGTCTAGTGACACTATTTCTCCAACAGTGTGTGCTCACATCATATCTCTGCCACATTTCAGTAATTCTCACGGTTTTGCAAGCTTTTTCATCATGATTATATCTTGTGGTGATCTGGGATCAATGATCTTTGATGTTTCTATTGGAATCCTGTGGGGGTGCCACAAACCACATCCATATAAGATGAGGAACTTAATTGATAAATGTGCGTGTTCTTATTTCTCTACCAACCTCTGTCCCTGACTCTCTCATTCTTCTCAGGCCTCCCTGAGATAACAACATTGAAATTCGGCCAATTAATAATCCTACAAAGGGAGCTAGGTAGCCACAGAGGGTAGAGTGCTGGGCCTGGAGTCCAGAAGACTCCTTTTCCTGATTTCAAATCCACCTTAGACATTTACTAGCTGTGTGATCTTGCGCAAGTCACTTACCCCTGCTTGCCTCAGTTTCCTCATCTGTGAAATGAACTGGAGAAGGAAATGACAAACTACTCCAGTTGCTTGGATCCAGGATCCAAGAAAACCCAAATGGGATCATGGAGAGTCAGACATGAGTGAACAAAATAACAAAAAAATGGTCTCTAAGTATTCAAATGAAAGGAAGAATTAGTCCATGCTACAAACTTACTTTATTTTTTTTTTCAATTTTTAATATTATTTTGTTTTCAGTGTTCTACAATCAAGTCCATATATCTTAGATTTTTTCCCCTCCCTCCCCACTCCCTCCCTGAGACAGCATGCCATCTTAAATAGGTTCTACACAGACACTCTTATTAAATACATTTTCACCTTAGTCATGTTGAATAGAAGAGTTAAAATGAATGCAACAAACCATAAAACAAAACAAAACATAATACGAAAAAAATGGTCTGCTTCAATCTGTAATCAAATTCCATAGCTCTTTCTCTGGACCTGGAAGGCATTTTGCCTCAAGAGTGCACTGAGAATTTTTTAGGTCCTTGCATTACTGTGAAGAGCTACATCTACCATAAAAATTCCTCACACGCTGTGGTTGTTGCTCTGTACAGAGTTTTCCCGGTTCTGCTCCTTTCACTTAGCATCAGTTCATATAAGGGTTTCCAGGCCTCTCTGAAGTCTCCTGTTCATCATTTCTAATAGCACAATAGTAGTATTCCATTAAATTCACATACCACAATTTATTCAGCCATTCCCCAATTGATGGACATCCCCTTGATTTCCAATTTTTGGCCACCCCAAAGAAAATTGATATAAATATTTTTGTATATGTGGGACCCTTTCCCATTTTTATGATCTCTTGAGGATACAGTCCTAGAAGCGGTATTGCTGGGTCAAAGGGCATGCACATTTTTGTAGCCCTTTGGGCATAGTTCTAAATTACTCTCCAGAATGGTTGGATCAGCTCACGGCTTCACCAACAATGAATTAGTGTTCCAACTTTTCCACATCTTCTCCAACATTTATCATCTTCCCATTTTGTCATGTTAGACAATCTGATGAGTGTGATGTGGGACCTCAGAGTTGTTTTGATTTGCATCTCTCTAATCAATAGTGATTTAGAGCATTTTTTCATATGACTATAGATATCTTTAATTTCTTCCTCTGAAAACTGCCTGTTCATATCCTTTGACCATTTATCCATTGGGGAATGACTTGTGTTCTTGTACATTTGACTCAGTTCTCTATATATTTTAGAAATGAGGCCTTTATCATAGACACTAGTTGCAAAAATTCTTTCCCAGTTTTCTGCTTCCCTCCTAATCTTGGTTGCATTGGGTTTGTCTGTGCAAAAACTTTTGAATTTAACGTAATCAAAATTATCCATTTTGTACTTCATAGTATTCTGTATCTCTTGTTTGGTCATAAATTTCTCCATTCTCCATAAATGTGACAAATACACTATTCCTTGCTCCCCTAATTTGTTTATAATATCAATCTTTATACCTAGGCCATGTATCCATTTGGACTTCATTCTTGTGTATAGTGTCAGGCATTGGTCTATGCCCAGTTTCCACCACACCGTAATCCAGTTTTCCCAGCAATTTTTGTCTAACAGTGAGTTCTTATCCCAGAAGCTGGGGTCCTTGGGTTTATCAGACAGTAAATTGCTATATTCATTGATTACTGTGTCTTAAGTATCTAACCTACTCCACTTGCCCTTTTTTCTTAGCCAGTACCTAGTGGTTTTGATGATTGCTACTTTATAATGCAAACTTATTTTAAGAAATTGCCACAGCCACCCCAACCTTCAGCAACCAGCATCCTAACCCATCAGTAGCCATCAACACTGAGGCATGACCTTGCCACCAGCAATAAGATTGTGATTTGCTTAAGGGTCAGATGATGGTTAGCATTTTTAGCAATATTTTTCAAGGTATGTACATTGGCTTTTTTAGACATAATTCTCACTTAACAGACTACATTATAGTGTAAACATAACATTTATATGCCTGGGAAACAAAGGAAATCATGTCACTTGCTTTATTTCAATATTCACTTTAATGCGGTGATCTGGAATGGAACCCACAGTATCTTTAAGGTGTGTTTGTCCTATCATTTCTCCCACCCCACCTCAGGCTTCTCTTCTTCAAGTTAAATATCAAATATTCCCAGTTCCTTCAAACAGTCTGCATATGGAAGAGATTCTAGTCCCATCACTATCTTGGTTCCCTTCCTTTGGGAGAATTTCCACTTGTTGATGTTCCATGGCTGGACATAGAATTTATGCTACCAATTCCTTTATTTTTGCCATCATACTTTTTGTCTTAGATATTTGTGCTAATTGGTAGTTTCCCTTTACATCCTAACTACACTGTTGTTGTTTTTTTTGCGCAAACGCTTTTAAATGACAAGTGATTAAAAGCATTTATTTTATCTTTTAAGATTTCTCTTCCTACTTTACTTAAGAATTCTCTCCCAACATAACGCAAATCATCAGGAAGTGAGTCCTTCCTTCTTTGCGTTACCTTCTTTCCATGGCTTCACTCTCTGGCCTAAACAGAAGAATTC
>CM053775.1:5494367-5537703 GCA_028658325.1 Potorous gilbertii
GACCAACTGTTGAGTATTGTTCTTGCTACTAGGAAATAAGAAATACAGGTAAAGGGGAATAGAAAGTTATCTGGCCCTACAGGACAAAAGAGAAGGTGGGGTAAGAGAAGGGAGGGATGATAGAAGAGAGGGCAGATTGGTGATATGGGTAATTAGAATGTCCAGTGTATCGGGGAGGGGGGAGGGAACAAATGGGGAGAAAATTTTGGAACCCAAAATCTTGTGAAAATGAATGTAAAAAGTTAAATAAATTTATTTTTAAAAAAAATCACCTGGAAGCCTAAGTCACATATGACAGGAGAAACTTGCTGAATGGGTGGAACAAGAAGGGCAGAGCAAAACAAGGAGGAAGTAAGTGAGAAGAGCTTAGGGCAGAGAGAAGACACAGGTCAGCAGGAACAGCAAGGCTCATGAGTGTTTGCTTGTGAGAAGGCCCCGTGCAGGGTGGGTAGGCTTGGGGATGCCTTTGTCCTCAGTAGTGCTAAAGTATATTGACTTCTTGGCTACTATGACAGTTTTAACTTTCTGGTATTGGGATTTGACTTTCTGGTGCCTGAATAAATCTTTTTGTTTCTCTTCAAAAAAAAAATTAAATTAAATTAAATTAAAATTAAAAAATAAAAATTCATTGTTATAAAGGATGGCTCTCTGGGAGACAGTAAGGGAAGGCTACAGGGGAAACCTAGTCAATATAAAAACAAAAGATAGAAATAAAAATATTTTTTAAAATAAAAAAGGTGAAACAAAGTACAAGGTTTGGGAAAGTGTTTAATTCATCAAACAGAACAGCTGTAACGAATTTCAGCACACTCTAGAGAACAGTTTTTGGAAAAAACATTTGAGCCAGTCAAGAAAGGGGAAAGAGGGACCTGCTCTTAATTACATTAGGATAAGTTTTTCTATTTAGATTAGACCAAGTACTTTAGACAAAGACACTGAAAAACTATGGTTTCTTAACCTTTCTAAAAGAGGGCATGAAGAGCCTTGATGTGTGTCCATGCCAACATCCAGGGCTGCTCTGAGCTTGACTGTGGGTCTCACAGATAGCAATTTGACTCTCCTCCAACAGGTCCAGTATAAAGCAGCTGCTCCAATTCACAACAGCAATAGACTGAGTCAGTCAGTTTGCAAATACTTATTAACCCTTTTTTGTTATTATTCCATCCTGTCCAACTCTGTGACCCTGCGATCTTTTGTCTATAGGGTTTTCTTGGCAAACATACTGGAGTGGTTTGCCATTTCCTTCTCTAGTGTTTCCCCATTTTTCAGATGAAGAACTTTGGTAAAAAGGGATTAAGTGACTTGCCCAGGGTCACACAGCTAGTGAGTGTCTGAGGTCAGACTTGAACTCAGATCTTTTGGACTCCAGGCCCAGGGCACTATCCACTGTGCCATCTAACTGCCCCTCATTAAGCCTTACTATGTGTCTAGCACTGTGAAACACTGTGAACACACACAAGCTGAGCTGATTTCTGCCCTCAAAGAGCTTCCATTCTAATGGGGGAATGTGAAACAGAAATGGGAGCTGAAAATGGGAGGGAGAAGAAGGGACTCAGCACTGGGTGGAGTGACCCAGTCCTGCTGCCAAGAGGTAGATGAAGACACATTTGGCCTGGGCCTCCTACTTTAACTGGAGGTTCTGGGAGAGCCCAGCCAAGCTGAAGGTGAAAATGGCGAGATAGGATAGAAATGGTACTTCCAATGTAAAAAGTAGCCTTGGGTTGAGTGAGCTTCCAAGAGGAGAGAAAGTCCTGATGAGATAAGCAAGCAGTACGGCCTGGACTCTGGAGTCTGAGACTTAACTGCTTGTCTTGTATGAAGTATGAATGGATCCACAGGCACCCAGGCCCATCAGGAGCGCTCAGCTCTCTGACCCAGATGTGCACATCCTTCATAGGCTAATCAGGGGCTCCCCATCCCAGTAACCTTGTCAAGTTAAACAAACTGTCTTGTTCAGCCCTATATAGTTGACAACTCATGTCACAATCTCCAAGCATCTAGTTATTCTCCAACTTATTTTTGCGGCCCCCAGAACTGACTACAGTACCGTCTCAGCAGTTTGCCAGGCCAGAGCACAGTGGAATTATCACCAAAAGTTCTGCCTTCTCCATCCTACCCACCATGGACCTCTTTAATCCTCTTCAAAGCCTCAGTATATCGAGGGCTGGTTTTTTGGTTGTGTTTTTTTAAGTTTTACAGTTGAATACTTCATGGAAATAGTCACTCTGGTAAAGGCTACTGAAAGTGAATTTGAATGAGGCCTACATCCTGGGAGTCATGGGGATGTGGCCAGTCAACGATGGGGCCTGCTAAAGCACAGAAAAATCTGACGCTTCGTCCCAGTTTCTTCAGCTTCTACATGTATTTTTTCTGTCAGTCCGAAGTCAATCCTCATCTCTACATATTCAAGGTATTTCAACTCCAATATCATGGTATCATTTGTTTCTACAAGGATGTGTTGTTTTATAATTTGCAGACATGGGATTTCCTGAAAGTCCTTTGAGATGTGTTCAAGTGGCAGAATTTGTCTGGCCATGACAAATTTTGATCATTTTTATTTATTCTGAAATTTGAGAGTTGCAGTTGCCCATTATTTTCCTAACCTTTTGGATGATGGAATTATCATTGAGGCAATTCAAGGCTTCATTAACAGCCCTTCATCTGGTACCTACACCTCCATATGTGAGTATATCTTCTAAACATGCAACTTTATGTACTTAGTTTCACTTTAATAAGGTGAATCCTTCTAGAGCTACATTTCAGGCATGAGCCGCATCCCACAAAGTCTCAGGGATAACTACTATCTGGGCAGATTCTTTCTGTATATCAGCATCTCCAGTACACCTTGTTTGTTACCTATACCTTGTGCATTTGGGCATATAGAAACAGCTGAGGCATTTAGGGTTCAAATTACTGCTGGCTCCTTCCTTGGATGTTATCTCTTATGAATTACTATTCCTATCTAATAATATTCTTCTTATCTTATGCCTGCTATTCTCCACAGTATCTGGTTTCACAATTGGATGTGGACAGTTTTTTCCCTCCCTCCTCCTCTTGCATTTTTAAGCCCTTTTGATCAGATGCAAAGATTTCTGGCCAATATAGTTTTACTCCCCATTAGGCCAACCGTCGATCTTACTTTATTTTAAGTTGTTTTCCACAAATTCCTACTTCATTCTCAGACACCAAGTTCTTAAGCAGCTGTTCCTTTCCCAAGTGAGCTTCTTTCTTCAATCAGCAGCAGTGATGAAAACACCACCTGTGCCCCTGAGCGCTTCATTTTCTTGCCTAGGACTTCATAAGCCCTAGCAACGCTATCAAGGTTCCTTCAGGCAGCATCATTTGTTCCTAAGTGAAGCACCAGAAGAGGGTAGTATTTGTCATGTCTAGCATGAATCAGAGGGTTCTCTAACACATCCCAGATACATTAACCCTGGAAGACAGTAAGGCTCTGGATTGTTTAGTGGAAGTTTACTGGTTAACCATTCATTAGGGAGTCAGCAACCACCATGAGTTTTCTTTTCTTCCTCTCATGACTCCAGATGGTATCAACTGATCATGGCATCATTCCTTGGAATATAAGAGGCTGCTTCCTCTGGAGAGGGCCAGCTCCTCCTCTCTAAGCAATTATTAGAATTATTACTTAGCTCCGAGTGTTCAGGGTCCTTCTTTTCCTTCCCTATATCAACTTCTGCAAATTTTACACAGTATTTTGTCTGGACCTCTGTAATACATTCACTATATCATGCGGTCAGGCAGCTGTGCCTAGCTGGCCCAATGGATAAAACAGTGGACCTGAAAGGAGGAAAACTCATCTTCCTGTGTTCAAATCTGACTTCAGATACTTCCTAGCTCTGTGACCCTGAGCAAGTCACTTCACCCTGTTTGCCTCAGTTTCCTCACCTGTAAAATGAGCTGGAGAAGAGAATGGCAAACCACTCCAGGATCTTTGCCAAGAAAACCACACACGGGGCATGGAAAGTCAGACATGACTCAAAAATAACTGAACAAGGACAATGCACCATGCTGTGCATGATAGTTAGATAGCTGTGTTTTCCCTCTCCCCCAGAAGCCCAAGGAGTTCACCTAATGCAGTGGCAAGTCTTCCCTTCATTTTCTTTACATCATGTGTGTACCAATGGCATGCACAGGCCATCCTCTGATCATACCTCACTCCTGCCATGTGACTAGGCCTTCCTTCTTTTAGAGAAGATGTTTCTCTGACCACATCATTTACATCACTTCTGTCTTACTCCTCATTTTTAGTGTGTTGCAGCCAGTTTACAGATACCACATGCTTCTTCATTCATTGCCTTTGGGGGTAATTCTCAGCTTCACTCCTTCAGATTGGAGGATATGAACAAGACTTAATAGAGGACAGTAGGGATGGAGAGGTCATAGAGTGATGTGTGTCACTGGAAGGAGTACTCACTTCAATGAGTCCACAGGCCCGTTGGTCGATGGAGTATCATGGAGCCAACCTTCTTCTAGTCTCTGCAGGTGGGGAGGGGTGGGTCATAAAGCTAATGCTCTTTCAACAGTTCTATCAAACCTCTTGCCCTTTGCCAACTGTTACTTTTTCTTTTTTGGGGGGAGGAGTGATATTGGTGGCACTATTCTATTGTCTGTCATATTTTCCAGGGTGAAAAATATCATTGTTATTTTCTTTGAAGAAGTTGACTTTCCTCTTTCTCCCTGCAGTAAGTCTATCAGATGTTTTCCCAAGTGGAACCTGTGGAAAGGGTTCAGGCAGGCTGAAGGCTCAGAAGGCAGATTATCTTTGCCTGCCCTAATTGGAACCCCTACACATTCTGCTGCTACATTTGACAGGACTTCCTGAAGTACAGGGCCACCCTCTAAACTGGGCTCTCTGTGAACTCAAAATATCCAGCTTAGCTTTGCAAAAGTGCTGGAAACAGCAGGTGAGGAGAGAGTGGCACTAACGATGTTAAGGAGGGCAGCTTGGAGCCAACTGTTGGGGGTGTCAAGTTGTTCAGTGGGGCTGATGTTAATTCTAGGCAATTCTCTTCCCTTGGTTTTGATTCTGCATTCATAAACTGGAATGTAAGCCAAGTGATATAACGCCTCCCATTGAACATAAGCTCATTGAGGGCAGAGATTGTTTATTTTTGTCTTGGTATCTCCAGTACCTAGTGCATACTTCTATTCTGGAAAGGACCTTAGAATACATCTAGTCCAAACTACTCATTTTACAGGCTCTCATTTCTGAGAGTCAAAGAGGTGAAGTGACTTGCCAAAGATCACAAAAGCATGGTGCGTAGCTAAGATTCTATCCCATTTCAAGTTTGATTCGATTTAAAATTCATTACTTTTTCTTTTTATGAATTGTCTAGACACAATAAACATCTTCCAATAAATACCCGAACAAACCCTCTACAAAGAACATTTCCCAAAGACAGTTAAGTTTAACTTGCCTAACAGTGTGATTATGATGTCCTATTTGAAAAGTGATGCCATTTCCCATGCTTATAGTTTATAGACTGGTAATAGAAAATAAAGATATGTCTTTTACCTTTTACCTATGGTACCACTAGTATCTGTTACATTTGCCCAAAGTTTGTTAGCCTCATAATTAACTTCCTTTGTGTTGTAGTCATTGTATAGAGTGTTGTCTGGGTTCTGCTTACTTCACTCTGCACTAGTTCATTGAAGTCTTCTTAGGTCTCTCTAAACTATAGGTGTCAAACATTCAGCCTGTCAACACTACTTCTACTCCTAAGTGCATATTAAAACATAATTGGGAAATGTTTAAGAAAATAAATAAAAATATAATAAAATATAAAGTGTTAAAATGTGTTTTTCTAACTCAATATGCAAGGATGCTTACCTAGAATTTTGTGATCCCTTTTTTATTTGAGTTGGAGGTCGCTGTACTAACCCATCCATATTCACTATTCATTACAGTTCAGTAATATTAATATCAGCTAATATTCCTATAACACTTTAAAGTTTGCAAAGGGAGGTGTGTGTGTGTATGTGTAAAATCTCATTTGGCCTTCACAACCACCCTGTGAGGTAGACTTTATTATCTCCATTTTATAGAAGAGAAGAGAAACACTGAGATGTTAAGTGACTTGCCCAAGAGCATATGGCTACTAAGTATCAGAGGTGAGATTTGAACCCAGATCTTCCTGACTGAGGTCAGTCTCTACCCACTGGAAGATAATGCCTCTCTAATAACTAATTTTCTGTTATGCTCATACACTACAACCTAACTACCTTCCCCTGTCTCAAATGGTGCTAGAGCTTTCTGGTCACTTGCTTTCCTGAGTATTTCCTCCGGAAAAACAATGCCCTGTGCAGACACTTCTTTCAATTCTCCTGCCAGATATGCCTACCAACATCTACAAATGAAGGAATTACCTTTGTGGTCCAAGTCAGTCTCATAAGCCAGTTTTCCTTGAGGTCTGATCATCCCATGATAAGTCAAAGTATAAGGTTCTAGACTTCAGAACTGAGAGATCAGACATGCATTCCTGAGGTTCCAGCAAGGGGCAGTGTTCCTGCCATGAGTCCTCAGTTGAAACAAGCCTTGTCCTTCCTAAACATATTTCTATAGGATCTCCATACCTGCTCAGAATCCACAGGACCTGGTCAATTTCACTTTGCACCTCATCAATGTCATACCTCCAATGCGTTTTCCCATAATCAGCTCTTGTTGAAGTAGTATGCTGTATGTTCTAGTCTGTCTAATAAAGGCCTGTCAGACATTTGAGGTCAGCTTTTCCTCCACTTACAATGCTCGTTCAAATACAGGTAAACTGCTCTACACTGGTAAAAGCCTGATAACTCCATCTAGAAGGTTTATTGTTCTTTTACAATGATATAAAGTGATTCCAGCTTGTATTTTCGTTTGTTTGCACCTTTAAAATAAATGTAGCAGTTGATTGCTGGGACTACATGTCCGTAGCTCTTGCTTCATCTGCCCTATCTTGAGGGGTTCACTTGATGTGTACACTGGAAGATATCCTATGAGTTGAAAGGAGCAGCATGGGGTAGCGGACCAACTTGTTGGTTTGGGAAACCAAAGGGCTGCCTATTAATCAAAACATGAATGCCACAGTGAGAAATGGGACAGGGAGAAATGACAGCAATGAGGAATACAGAGAAACATGCATGAACTGTTGGAGAGTTGATCAAGAAGAGCCAGGAAAACAATATACATACTCACTATGTAAGAATGAATAAGGATATTGCCTACCATATATAATATGAATCAGGGAGGATGGGGGTGAGGGGCTGAGACAGGCTTGCCACCCAGTCTCACACACATATTTATAATGCCCCAGAGTGAGACTGCTAATAACTCCCTGGTAGGGAGCCTCTACCTGGAATATAAAATACTGGTGCTGAGTTTTGGGGTTGGGAGAGCAGAATGAGAGGCATCTCTTGTTCTTGACAGGAGAGGTAGTGAGGGGAGGGGGACTCAGGTCACAATGGTAAAGGGTTCAAGAATGGCATTGCTCCTTTTCTCTTGATCCCAGACTAGCTGACCAAACCCCTCTAATTTAGGGGAGGCCAGACAAGTCTCCCTCTGCCTCCTACTTCTCTTGCTTATCACCAGAGCTAGATAACAACACAGCAGAAGAGCCTCACCAGGTTCAGGATCTCCATCCTGTGGGGCATCATCAGTGTCCTGCTGTTTCCCATCCTGCCTTTCATTCTAGGTGCAGGCTAAGTCTCTCATTTTCTCAGACTGCTCCTCCCTCCCATTTGCCGTTGTGAATGTGATCTATATAGCCAAGAATTACTGGCCATTCGTTTCTTTATAAAACAATGGAAATAAAGGGTAATGAGGGGGAAAACAGAAGAGTAGGGGACTGGGGGCAGTCTGTGGGAAGCTCTGAATGCTTCTTTCAGTAAGAGATTGGGGCAGAGTCCTGGACAAGAGCTATTGTCTCTAAGTAGCAGTCAGGGACAGCTCACCAAATCTGGTCCTATCAGTACCATACTCACTGCTCACACAGTGTCTTTGCTTCTCAGCCTGACTTAATTTACCTACAGAATTTACTTGATAAGGTTTGTTTTCTCAGGGGATGTGTGAGATTATGACTCTGTTTAACTAAGTTTGTTCAACTTTTACGACATTGAAGGAAGTGTGGGATTATGAATCTATCTTCTCTTTAACTTTTAGGACCGAGATTGCGATATGTAAATGAATTAATTTTCTGTCACTCTGACATAATCTCTCCTATCTAACCTCATCAGAATCCTCATGATTTTTTAGGTTTTCTCTGAGGCATGAACCTACACTTAAGCATAATAATAAAACCTCTGTTTTTACTGCCATAATTTCTGCTTTGTGGTAAATATATACTTAGCAGCAGTTACCAAGCACATGAACTCAGAGAGGAGATATTTCCTCCACAACAAACCCCATCATCTTCAAAGATCAGAAGAACAAGACACTGGAAACCAGTCATCCAAATCCAGACCAAGTTCTGCAGCCAACAGAGCATTGGTGGCCCAAGTTGATCTCTTCCAGGGTTCCTTTTGGGACTCTAGGCCAGCTGTCTCTGAACATAAACTTGATGGGGTCCAACAACATGTAGGAACCAAGCTAAATTTTGAACTCTCCAGAACCTGAGATGGTATAGGGAGAATATATCCTGGAGGTACTGGGGAAAATGTTGGTATGTGTTTGTTCTCGCTATATCTTTGAAATAAATATTTCTTTGTAAAAGCTACTAGATGTCAAGTTGTAAAATGGAACTGAACCTGATACCCAAGGATCACAGGGTATTAGATCTTGGTACCTCAGAGGCAACCTAGCCCAATTTGGTCATTTTAACAGATGATGAAACTGAGGTCCACCCAGGATAAATGACATCATACCCAAGGTCACACAGGACCTAGGATTGAACCAATGTCTCTAATCTTGCACCCATTTGAGTATACTAATAGGCTTGAGGACCAGAGTTGAAACTGTCCTTGCATATTGGGATGAGAGGAGCCCAGCCTGCCTAGCCACTCTCCCTTTCCTCTCAGAGCCTGTATGAGAGATTGTTTCCTAATAATGCACTGTCTGGTCTCTCCAGGGCTTCACTCCCTGTGGAAGAAGTGGGGTGAAGTGGGGGTGGAGAAAACCAGGAGGGCACATGACTCTGGTTTTCTTACTTCAGAAGTGGTCCCTCCCTAGGCACCTCACACCAACAGGCAGGAGAATAAAAACAAGTGTGGTCTGAGGCAGACAGCCTTTGGCAAACAACTGACCAGGTCTCTTCTGGCAGCCAGGAAACAGCTGAATCACCAAAAGGCAGCCTGTGAGATTCATCATCCTCGAGGGACTGGAGTCTGGGCCATGCCTAAGGGCATTCTGGGCCAGCAGTTTTCTCTGCGTACCAGCTTGCCAGGCAAAGCCATGTAAGGCTGCCTTCCTTTAACATTTCTCTTTCATTGAGGGTGGGAAACAGGCTTGACTATGCATGTGAAAAAAATGAATAAACCTGTTTTGGATTCTGGATTGTTTGGTTTTTTTTTGTTTTCAACAGCATCAAGGTGGGGCTTTGGTGGATAGCTAGGCACCACCTTTCAGAAATGATCTTGTTTGGCTGATGAATAACTCAAAAGCCAGAGATTTTACGGAGGCTCAAAAGATGGCCCCTTGGTGCTTGGATGGGAAACCACCTGGGGATCCCAGGGACTGCTGACAGCTTAGTAACTTCTCTGGGCCTCAGTTTTTAGAAGGAGGGGGTTGGATGAAATCTCGTCTAAGATCCCCTGCACATTGAACTCTACGATTCTGTGATATTAAAAACCTTCAGGAATTTCTTCCACAAGAATTTGAGCAGTAGTAGGAGTGGGGTCAGGGTTTAGAAGCAACTTTAAAATACAGACAGCCAAACATATCAGGAAAATAAATAGGCAATAACTCTGGCTTTAGAATTCAAAAATGACTTTGTCCATCCTTTCAGGTGAAAAAGAAAGATACGTGACTCCTCTGTGTTTGACATGAAGTTAGAGATTTCACATTGGAAGGGACCCCAGAGGTTAGCTAGTCTAACTCCTTCATTTTACAGAGGAGGACACTGAGGCCCAGAGAAAGTAAAAATCTTACCCAAGGTCACACAGATATTAAGGGACTGAGATGGGTATTGAATTCCAGATCTCTAAGGTTGGATCCCATGACCCCTCCACTGCTCCATATTTATTTATCCTTGAGGATTCTGTTTATAGGTAGGCATCAATCATATATTTTGTCTGCTCCTACAAGTAGTGGGGGCATGGAGAGGACTGGGAGGAATTGTCTAGAAATAATAACTTAAAACAGAACAGAACCAGAACTGAGCTTCTGATGTCCAGGCAGGGTTTCTGGATCAAGCAAGAAGAATGTCTTTCTTTCGTTTGAACCCCAGGATTCAGCAATGCTAAGGAAAGGTGTCTGGGCAAGACTTCTGGGAGTGCTGCTTCCTCACTATCACCATTGTCTGAGCTTCAATGGAGATGAGAAAGGAGTACGTTTCCTCTCCCTCCGATGCTTGCCGGCACCATCTATCACCATCGTCATTCTCTTTCTAGTAACTACTTTCATCAAGGTTGTGCTTGATGCTTTGCCAAACCCTTTCACACACATGAGCTCATCTGATTCTTAGGGTGATCTCGTTGGGGAGGAAGAACAGCCATGATCAGTTCCATTTTATAGATGAAGAAACTAAGGCGACAAGAAGTGAGTTACTCGACCGGGATCGGAACCCAAGACTCCTGGCTCCTCCTCACATCCACCATGCTTTCAGACAGCCTATCATCAATTTGCCCATTGTAACCCATGTACCAGTCAACATGGGCTCCGCAAGGAGTAGGGGGCAATGCAGGAAAGCATGTGATCTTTGGAGGGAGAAGCACAGAGGCCAATTTTGGCTGATGTTGGCAGAGACCTTGTTCCAACAAGAATCATCTCAGCGGAGGCTTCTTGGTCAGCCACTGGGAGATTCATTTCATTAATGGACTGGATGTAGCTGGCTGCTGAGGTCCCTTCAGCTTCTCATATGTTATGATTCTGGGATTCATCTGCCCCCACCTAGTTTGAAAATGGGAACTTTAAGTCCCTCAGGCCTATCTATTCACAGTTGGCCATCATGATAACAGGACCCAAGCAAGAGGAAACATGGAAAATATTTAATCAAGCTAGAAGCAAATAAAAAAGTTGGGAACAGTCACATCCACATTCCTGAGTAGATATAACATCTTCCCTTTTCCTCAAGAATACTTGAGAAACAATCTTCTTTAAGATGATGGTCCAACATGAGATGATACTGTCAGTAAAGAAAGCTTTGCTCTCCCAAGTCAAAAACTTATTGCTACCAGCATCTGCCATTTGCTTTCTTGTTCCAACTGTCCTTGCAGTTCTTTCCCTCAGCTGGGTTCATCACAGCTGTCTATTGATGCCCTGCATACTTTTCTCACGGTAACAAATACTAAGCAGCAGCTTTCATCTTTCTCATTCCCTGTAATTCCTGTGACACATTCACCCTGCACCTTGGCATAATCTTATGAGAATTAAAGTTGTGGGGAACTTCAAGCTAGCCCATCCCTGAGTCTCATGAGAAACATGTCTTCCTCTAATCCAATGTGTCTGTTTATATTTTTTAATTTGTGTATATGTATACATAATTTCTATATTTCTATAATTTCTATATAAATTTCTATAATTTTTCAGTCTCTGAAATGGACCCTGATTGGCACTTCTATACTCTATAACACATACATGACAGAACTTGGCACAACTGGCATTTGTTCATTGACAACTTTAGTCTGACAGTTCCTAGCTTACCATAGTCTACAGCCCCTTATTGGCAGGGGGCTGATGGGAAGTCTAGTTTTCTCAGCTCATCAGGTGAGAGGGAGGCCCTATGGATAGTGCTAAGCTGACAACCAGTGATACAAAGATCAAAACCAAACAGTCTCTACCCTTAAGAATCTTCCACTCACAAAAGTACCCAGATAAATAAATACAAAGTACATACCCAGTAACTTTAAGTGGAAGACAGTATCAACAAGTGGAGGGATTAGGAAAGGATTTTTATAGAGATGACACCTAAGCTGTGCCTTGAAACTCAATTTAAGTCCTTGGGCCTCAGTTTCCTCAACTGTTAAAATAAGAGTTGGATTAGGTGGCTTCTGAAGGTCCCTTCCATAGCCCATGATCTCAAAGATGAGTATACTCCACTAGATAACCTGGGAGGTTCCTTTAAGTCCTGACACTATAGTTTCAAGTCTATGGTTCCAATCCTGTCCCACTTGCATTTCACTCCCACATTTTGCTTTTGTAATTGATTTTCAGGATGTTTATTTTTTCCATGCACTTGCCTGCCACTCAAAACCCCACAGGCTTCTGGAATCTAGACTCAACTGGGTGGAACTCTGAGCAACGTTCAGACAGGCTTAGTTCTGTTAAAACACTTAGAGGGAACACAGCCAACTCCCTTCTGAGCGCTTTACACCTAGCTAGGAGACTGCCACAAAATCTAAAGACTTCCAAGAATTTTCCATCAAGCTGGAAAACTTTCATTCTTACAGGGATGAATCCAAAGTTTAGAAAACGTCAGACTAGATCTAATGGAAACAAAGAATGCTGACCTTTTTTGGAAGCAAGCTGGGTCTATCTGAACCCTTGATCCAGACTCAGCCATGTCTTTCTCCTTGCTGAGGAAGGAATTTGGGGATCTGGCTCTGAAGCAAAGGCTTCCTGGTAAAGAATTCTTGCTGAAATGAGCACCTTCTAGATGTGTCCCAAATTTCCCATCTCTTTCAGCTGAAACTTCCTTCTCCCCAACAGCTTTGCATGAGTCATTGGCACATCTGCTAAGGCACTCTTGGCCTCCGCTACCCAACACGATCTTCAATCCTTGTTAACATCCATTTTAGCTCCATGGAGTACAAAGGAGAGGGGGTGGGAGTGAGCAGGCTTTGAAAAGCATTATAAAAAAGGAATTAAGAAAAGAGAAGCACCAGAGGAATGTAGGTGCAAAAAAATGGGCTGGTCACTGGGGGAGAATAAAGCACAGCTGAGAGACAACCCAGGCACTCTGTATATATCCTGATAGCATCAAGAGAAAAGGCACTAAGCCGACTCCCTGTGGTGAGTGGAGGGGAGGACATGGAGAAGAGTGGTACAGGAGGGGAAGCCAGCACTGATGAGAGACCAGAACCACTAGGGAACAGGAATGCTGCCCCAGCGGCTTGGGACATAGATGGGCTCCCAGGGCACCCACTGTGTGGGCTTCAAACATCCCCCGTATCCTGCCCTGGCTGCCGGCTTGCCTAACAGTGAGAGAGAAGATAAAAGGAGGTTTCCTTTGACTCTGGATTGATTCACTTAGTGTATTCCCAGAGGACTCAGGGGGCATCCACAGGAGTTTTTAGCTGGAGTTCAGTGAGGGATGGGCCTTATTCAAGCAACTAGCTGGCTCAGTGGCTAGACCACTGGGCCTGGAGGCAGGAAAACCTGAGTTTGGATCCAACCTCAGATGCTTATTGTGTGACCCAGAGCAAGTCACTTAACTTCTGTCTCCCTTGGAAACTTTGGTTTCCTCATCTATAAAATAGATACAACAGTAATAGCACTTAGCTCTCATGGTTGTTGTGAGAATCAAATAAGGTAATATTTGTAAAGGGCTTTGCAAACTTCAAAGCTCTATGTAAATATTGTTGTTTAGTTGTTTTGGGTCATGTCTGACCCTTCATGACCTCTTTCTGGGGGTTTTCTTGGCAAAGATACTGGAGTGGTTTGCCATTGCCTTCTCCAGCTCATTTTACAGATGAGGAAATTGAGGCAAATACGGTGAACTGACTTGACCAGGGTCACACAGTGGCAAGTGTCTGAGGCTGAATTTGAATTCGGGTCTTGTCTTCCTGACTCCAGGCCCAGCACTCAATCCACTGCCCCATTTAGCTGTCCCATATAAATATTAGCTATTATAATTATTTATTGGGGGGGGATTCCATATTTCTTCTAGTGGGCTGAGAAATGAGACAGTGGAGAAGAAAGGGCCTTGGGTTAGGACAGAATCCCTAAATTCTGGTCCCCTTGCTGCCACTAACTTTTAGCTGAGTGAGCTGGAGCAATGAGCTTCTCTCCCCTCTTTGTTTCTCTATAGCTTCAATTGTCTATATAACCCTTTCTGTATCGATTTTTTACATTTGATTTTCTCAATAATCCTGGGAAGTAAAGTAGAACAGAGAGTGTTATTTCTATGCAAGAGAGGAGGAAACAGGTAGTGAGAGGTTAACTGATTTGTCCTAGGTCATACAGTTAGAAAATGGAGGCCCTGGAACTCAACCGAGTCTGCTCATGTTCTTTCCCAGCACTGTCTCCCACTTGTCTGCTCTTGCCTTGTCTCCTTACGTGTCAAAGGAAGGGCTTAACTACATAATCTTTGAGGTCCCTCTCAGTTCTAAAACTCTATGCTTTGTAATGACTTTGTCACAAAAAGAAAAAGACATTCCCATTTTCATTTCAACTTCTTTTTAATCCCACTACCTCCTGTTTCCTAAAAACTGCCTCCACAGGGAAGCAAGAACGCACAGTTGGAAGGAATTCAGTGATGACTTCAACAAATGGAAAACGATTATGTTGCAAAAAGCTTTTGAATGTGCTTAACAACTCTGAGGAAGAAAACAGAAACTGCTTTAAACAACAATTAGGTAAACATAAAATTTCTGAGGGGATTCAGAATGATATTCTCCACTCCAAGACCCTCATTTTCCAGAGCAGGTGGAAGCTGAGGCCAGAGAGGGAGAGAGACAGGCCCAAAGTCACACTGGCTGCAGGTCCCCTGTTCTCTGCCTCCCAAGCCATGTTATACTTCGTTTAATCCAGCAAACAAAGAGGGCATCTAGATCTGGACCTTGAAGACTGGCCAAAAAGCTTTCCATGGTTAGGATGGGGGTGGAGGTAAAGACAACAACAAAAGGGGAAGGAAAGGCTAAAGGAGAAATCTACCCAAATAGATCTCATGGTCTATCAATAACAATCAATAGCCAATTGGTGGCATGGTGGAAAGACTGCATGCCAAATGTAGAGACGGGAACCCAGAGTTTGGATCCTTCCTCTGACACTTACATAGCTGTGTGATCATAGACAATTCACTTAACCTCACCAAGCTGGAAGTTCCTGTATCAGAAAGAACCCTTCATACACAGGAGGGCCTGCTATACAGGTTCTCAGATCTGCTCTTCTAAAAGGAAAGCAACTTTTGAGGGATCAACAATCTACTTTAATCAAGTACATATATCATTCATTTAATTCAGGGGGAAAAGTCTGCACCCTGAACATCAGGGAAAATACAAACAGAAAGACCAACAGATAGGGCTTCCAACTCTTTGACCATATATCACAGATCAACAGACACATCCAGCTGTCTGATCATAGTTATCAGAGAGAGAAACACCAACATTTGGGTTTTCAAAGCTGGGGGGCTCCTTAGTGACTTCCCAGAGTCTTCTCTGGCCAAACATTTCTAATGAGTAAACCCTAAAACAAAACCTCATCTCAGTGTATTTATATACTTTTCGGAGCTGAAGGGCAGTGCTTCAATAGAAATTAACAGAAATGTACTGAGGACTATTAATGGGCAAAGAAGAGGCCTTTTAGTGGGCAGAGAAGATCTTTAACTCTTCCCCCCATCCACTATTAAATTACCATTACAGTTCCTCATGTGTAAAATAGGTATAGAAATATTGACATGTCCCACCTACCTCCCAGGGCAAAGGAGTTATGAGTCGTCATTATTATGGCCATCAAAGCCTTATGGGTTTGCTTATTTAACTATCCTAATACTCTTGCAAAAGAGTATTGAAAGTTAGTCTTGGGGACAAAAGAAAAAATATAAACATAATTCATCCATGTATTGGCTTTGATAAATATATTCCTTGATATACTAACAGACCCTAATGAGAATCACAATCAAACATTTCCAAGAAATAGCACCTTCCTACTTAAATTCACCCTGTTGGAGACAACAGATGTATTGTGGATTTTCTTATATATACCTGTTCATGTACAAGTTGACTCCTCCATTCAATTGTAAGCTTCTCCCTGGTGTTTAGCATAGTGCCTGGCATGGAGTAGCCACCTGATACATAGAGTTTATATTTGTGGTGATAGGCATGACCATTTTCATGCTATGAGAAGCAGAATGTGCCAATCCTTCTTTCATTGGAGACATGAGGGGCAATGGGCGGAAGAGAACAAGTGTCCACTATGTGCCATGCACTGTTCTAAGTCACAATGACCCTAGAAGGTAGGTGCTCTTATTAGCCCCATTTTATAATGGAGGAAACTGATGGGTGTGAAGCATTGTATATGCTATTACATGCAACTGCTCCGTTGGTTGGCTTTGCTTAAGAGGTTTTCTTTGTTACAAGGGAAGACTCATTGGGAAGGGGAAGGGGGTGGGGTCTATCTGGAAATGACTGGGATGTAAAAACAAAAATAATAATAATCAGAAGAAACAGCTGGTACCAATCTTAGACAATGAACACTGAAAAACAAGCCAAGTCAGCTTCCCTGCGGCTAAGCACTGGGCTGGCTCAGTTGGATTCTCCATTCACTCTCTATCTCAGCTCCTCAGCACTGAGTGAATGGCGACAGCTGTCTCCTGACCTCTGACACAGCAGCACCTCTCTTCAGAGGCTCCGTTCTCATGCTCCTCGCCCAGAAAGTGGATCGTGAGGAAAGCAAAGCTTCTGCTATTTGACCCCCATATACAGTTTTCCTTTTCAGTTTCTAACTTAGATTTGAGGAGAGGAAACCCATAGACTGCTCCTGGGGACCCTTCCAGGATTGTACAAACTCACAGCATGAGCCAGGCCTCTAGCTTGTCTTCACTTGACTCAGGGTTCCCAGGGAAGCAAACTGTTTGTGGAGTGGGAAAAGAAAAAGGGCCTGAAAGCCTTGCTGGGAGGTAGGCAAATGGGATCGTGTCCAGAGAGAGAGTCTTTAAATAGCTAAGTCTTCTCAAAAGCAGTGGCACAAGCTGTCGAAGTTGTTCATCCAGAGAGGTTATTTACAACCTATCCGAGGCCATATAATTGGGCAAGGGCCATGCAATAGGTTTGAGGTTATGAGGTAGCTGTCTACAAGGGTATCCTTCCTCCCTTACCACTTAAAAATGAAAAGAGTTGTGGACTCAGAGGTTGTTAGAAGCTCCCTGGTCATCTGCCTGAATATCCAACATCTGGCCCACACCAAGAATCCCCTTGTCAGTACTGGGTCATGTGACCCCTAACCCTGCTTGATGGCCTTCAAGGAAGAGAAATGCCTTCTCTTGGTTTCCACTTTGGAACAGAGCCATATGTTGGGGAGTTTTTTGAACAGCAAACTCAATTCCTCAGACAGTCAAATTTTAAAGACTGAAATATTTCCAATTCAATCAACTGGGTTGTCTGGTCTAGAGGAGGTGAGAATTTCTTGGTGATCAATGAAGCAGCAGCCTGAAAGTTCAACCACCCCAATATCCTTTAGGTTCTGGAATCAAAGGCTGAGAAGGGAGATGACAGCCTCTTTAATTAAGGAAGAATTAGATTCAGATTGAGCTTCACACAAACAACCTAGGATGACTTTATCTCCAGCCAAGAAGACAGCCTGAAAGGAAGGGTATCGTAGTGTACAGACTGGACCTTGTGGGGAAAGCCTGAGGTGGGAGAGCACAAAAAGAGAAAGCACAAAATAAAGTAGCTGAAATTAAGATAAATGAGGGAACAATAATGTGAGTTGACGTTCCTATACCATTCTGAGGTTTGCCAAGTGCTTCACACATACCCTTTCACTTGGTCCTCGGTGCAGTCCTTCATGTTAGGCACTATTATTACCCCACTTTACAGATGAGGGATCTGAGAGGCTAAGGGAGCAGCTGCCCAAGGTCAGGCTGCTATGAGTATCTGAGGCAGGATGTGAACTCAGGTCTTCCTGACCAGGTGAGCCTCTAGCCAACAGGGCAAGAAGTTGAAAGACAATCACTATAACACAACAGAAAATTGATGGGAAACATATCAGAATAAAACAAGTGAAAGTAGGTTGTGGAGGGGGGGAATCGCAGTATCAGGACAGAAAGTGGGAGACTATCACTGAGGTACAACATGAAGGAGGCTGGAAGAATGTTACAGCAAAATGATTGGAAAGAGTTTGAAAAACAAATCTGACAGGACAAGAAATGGGAAGGCTATCACTGTAGCATGACAGGGAGTAGTAGGAAAATTTTAAAAAAATAGAAAATAAGATTGAAAGTAGGTGGGAAAACAGTCACAGTGAAAGGATAGAAAAGTGGGAGGGATTTTCACTGTAGCACCAAAAGAAGTAGTTGGGAAGTGCATCACAGGAAAATGAATGGAAGGCACAGAGGAAAATGGGAGAGGATGTGAAGAATCTCACTGCATCACCACAGGAAGTAAGGAGGGAGCGTGGCACAACAAAACAACTGGATGGAGAGGTGAAAAAACTCAGTAACATGAAACAGAAAGATTAGAAATAATCTCTAAAAATCTGTAATAAGAGCCAAGGTATCCTGAGCAGGTTGGCTTAAGAGCAGATGCAAAAGAGACGAGTAAGTTAAGACCAACTTAGTAGTCTTCAAGCCATCTGACCTTGGTTTTTCCCATTCCTTCTTGTTCAGTAAAGACTCTCCACTATACTGGTCAAGTTAGTAATTGTGGGTTAAGCACCTGCTATGTACCTTCAGCTCTCCCTCACTCAAAACAAAGTCAAGGGCAAGTTACTTCATCATTTCTCTGATGGCATGGTCTTCTTCGGCAACAAGGATGAACACACACTATGTACACTGTGCTAAGTACTAGGGATACAAAAAATGGTAAAAACACAATTCCCTGCCTTCGGGGCCTCACAGTCTAATGGGGAAGATAAGATGCAACAATGATGCACAAAATACATACATATATACATGAACATGATAAATTGGAAAAAATAGATCGATAGAAGGCACTGGCATTAAGAGGGGTTGGAAAGGCTTCCCGTAAAAGGTGGGAGTTTAGCTGGGACTTGGAAGCCAAGGAGGCAGAGTGGAAGAGGGAGGAAGGAAGACAGCCCATGAAAATGCCCAGATCCAAGGCATGGACTGTCTGGTCTGATATATAGAAAGCCAAGTGTGAGAAGAGTGGAGGGGGGTTATGAAGGACTTACAACAAACTCCTGGAGATTTTTGGTTGGACCTGCACTTGAGGAAGATCACTCTGACCGCTGAGTGGACAATGAGCTGGAGTGGGAAGAGACCTGAGGCCTTAGCTGATGGCTGGAGAGACCAGAAAGCCACCTGGAACCTCTGTAGCAGGACTGGCTCTGGGAAAGTCACTGCAGAGATCATGTCAACAGCCTCCAAACTGCTCTTTACCTCATATCTTCACCCTATTTGTTGTTTAGTCATTTTTCAATCATGTCAAACTCTCCATGAGAGAAGACCCATTGAGGGTTTTCTTGGCAAAGATCCTGGAGTAGTTTGCCATTTCCTTCTCCAGCTCATCTTATGGATGAGGAAACTGAGGCAAACAGGGTAAAGTGACTTGCCCAGGGTTATATGGCTAGGCAGTGTCTGAGGCTGGATTTGAGCTCAGGAAGCCCAATGCTCTGTACTATGGTGTCACCTAGCTGCCCTCTTCATCCTATACACTGATACCAAAGTGATACTTGACCTTCTCAAACATGGATGTCTTCCCTCCCAAAGTACCTTGTACTTAACTACTTTCTGTGTCTCTACATATACAGAGAAATTAACTTTCTATTTCTGTTGGAAGCATTTCATCTGCACTGTCTGCCTCATCAGAGTCCGAATCAATCGTGACTAGAAATCATTTCATTCTTTGCACTTATACCAACAGAGCTTAGCACAATGCCTGCCACATAGTGGGCACTCAATAAATCCTTGTTGCTTGATTGATGATACATTTTTATGGCACTTTAGGGTTTGCAAAGTGCTTCATGGATGTTAACCCATTCAAGCATCCCAACAATCCTGGGACGTCCACTTTACAGGTGATGAAACTGACTCAAACAGAGGTTAAATGGAATGTTTGTGGAGGAGATTGTAGGAGAGATTCTTGGCCCTGTTCTTCTCTGAGATTCTGGGACTTTGGGCAGGATTCTTCAACATACAAGAAGCCAAAGCACCAGAGAAAGGCATTTTACTATCCATCACACACACACACACACACACACACACACACACACACACACACACACACACCCTATTTCACACAAAGGATCTGCAAGGGGAATTTGAAAAGCAGCTAAGCATCCATTGTCATCACTGGACATGACCCATTTTAAACAAGTGAGTGGTAGGACACTGACATACATGCCGAGAAAGCACTACTCATCATTTCCACCCAGTGTCTAGCTATAATAGACATCTCTGACATTTAATTAAGGCCTTCAAGGGTTTGTCTTTCCATCTGGAGATGGTTTTCACATGAAAAGAAGGGAGATGGAATGGATAATCCAGGATGAGAAGCAAAGAGTTTGCTGTTCCCTCCCCCACTGCCTGTTGTTTCTCTCCCAAGATGCTGTCTCTGAGGCCCGCCAGGCTCCAAATGAGTGAGTGTTGGGGAAGAATGTTCATCAGCCTTCACTTTGCAGCATTTCTGACTTTGAAAGACCCCCAGATGACCACAGACCAAAGGGCAAGGCTCCATGAGGCCTCTGTCAGAATTGTTCTCTTTCGCCTGGAATTCCTCTTTATACTGGGTTTTTTCCAAGGAATAACAATAACTAGTAATGAGTGAAATTTCTGTGGCCATTTCAGGTTGATAAAGATCTTTCTTCCCACAAGTTATGTCATTTGATGCGGAGGCACTACCCTCCCTATTTACAGAGGAGGAAAATGAGGCTAGAAAGAAGCTCAGAGGCCCCATCTACTTCAAGCTCTTCATGTTACAGATAAGGAAACTGAGGTCTAATGAGTGTAGGCAACTTGCCCATAATCACAAAGCTAGTGTCAGAGGTGCCTTTTTGACTCCAAAGATATTACTCTGCCTGTAATACTGTATGATCTTTCATGAGGGCTGTGTAGGGAAAGGAGGTGGTATGGAAAGGGTTGGGCTGCCTCCTTAAGTACAGCAATGCTGATGACTAGGGGTTTTCTTGCCTACTTTTGACCATTTCATGAGAGTTTGGTTTTGTCAGCTGCCCATGGAAAACCACTAGAATGAAAATAGCCAGGCAAGATAGTGCGCGGTTTACTGGATATCCCACAAGACTGAAGACAACAGGCCTCATTTCTATTGTTGGCGTCCCGGTAAACAAAAATCATAGCTTCCTTGACCTTGGACACACACTCACTAGGATTCCACCCCCAGCTGCGTCATTTACCTCACTGGTAAAGTGGAGAGAACACTGGTTTGCCAGACCTAACCTATGTTTTTTCACCTGTAAAATGGGGACAATAATTCTTGCATGATTTTTTTCACCAAGCAATTTTCATGAAACTGCTTTGAAAGCCTTCAGTGTAAGCTGGATTTTATGAACACCTATTTCAAGACCCAAAGGTGGAGCTGCGAATTGTTGCAACTGAAACAACCATCATGAGCCACGCCTAGAATCAAGTGGCACAAAAGTCAGGCCTCACTTGAGGGACAGGAGCTGTCAGGAAGGGGAGGCAAACACCAAAAGACACCAGGGCAAGTGGGCTGCTGAGAAGTATAAAGGCCAGCAGAAGGCCAGCGGGAGGGAAGAGCTGACCCATCTGGCTGCTCCTTATTTTAAATAATAATTCTTGCTAATTAGTCCCTAAATTCTCTTATTTCTATGTTGCTGAAAAACCACAAATGCTACCAGGGACCTCTAAATGTGACACCCTGTGTTGGAGCTCCAGTTGCCCCAGCCTAGTCATGGCACCATTTTCTGGTCCAAAGTAGGGAATCAATTTGTTGACCATTCATTGAAGCATCACTGTTAGCAATTTGTGGGTGCTGTTGTTTGGTTGGCTTTGCAAACATAAAGCTAAGAACTAGCCCCTAGAAAAGTAACTAGGGAAGCCTGGCAATTTCTGAGTTCAGTTCTCACTGCAGGGAAGGAGTCAGTCTTAAGGCTTTGAAAAGAGTTAAAAAAAAAACCCTGCTAGGTACCTCTCTTTGTGTGGCTCTGGCTGGGGCACTTACTCTTTCTGAGCCTCAGTTTCCTTATCTGTAAAATGAATCACAGAATCCGAGAATAATTTGTTTCAAGGGCCATGAAGGAGGCTGAAGAGGGCACTGTGGAGGATTTAGAGCTTGGTCAGACATTGAAGATGCCAAGGTCATCCACTGAGTCCTGGGCCATTGCCAGTCATCTTGACTTTTGTCTTGCCATGGGACCTCAACGACTCTGAAAGACAGAGTGAGGCAGACAATTTTGTGCAACGCTGCCTTACTTAAATTCAGTTATCTTGACATCACTGACCCTCTTCAAAAAAGAAGTGTGAACAACCACAACACCACAGGCACAAAGACCAAAAACAAACAAACAACTGGTCTTTGTCCTCAAAGAGCAGAGACATAGAAGTAAATCAAAGTCTATACAGAGAGATTTTAAGGAGAGAACACTAAGGGAGTAGTTGGAGGAAGGAAATGAGTGAAAGCCTCATGGAAGAGGTCTATGTGAGTTGAGACCTAAAGGAAGCTTATGGTTTGTAGAACTTGAGCCAGGTCTTGATTCCAAGTCTGTCGCTCTATCCACTAGGCCACACTGCTTCTGTTCTTTCATCCACATGCCCAAGTGCTACCAACACTTTTAATCATATTATCAAGTATCATCCATCTGTGAAGCTTTTCTTGATCATTTCATTACCCACTTCCTCTCTTCTTTCAGATGCCTATAGCATACATTGTCAATGCCAGGCTTTGGGAGTACTGGATGACATGTCATCTAGTATTCATGTACAGCTTTGTGGTTTGATTTTGGGGTACATAAATCTGTTTTCCTATACTAGGCTACAAGAAGATTCTTTCTGATTTCTTTGGCCTCTCCCACAGAGTTGAGCTCTGGTTCTTTGTAGGATCTCAATAAATATTTGTTGAAGGTGAAGATAAATCCTTCTTGGTAAACCAGCATAAGGGGAACTTTCTACTCAAGCTTCAATGGCACTATGGTACATCCAAATCTGTTAGAAAGGAAAGAGTGAAAAACAGCTACAATGACAACCCCCAACTTATAGACATTTTCCAAAGCTTTTCCTCTATACGTAGTACAATCTTCCTTGCTTCTCACAAAATTCCTGTAAGGGGTTTTGATAATTCACATATTTCTATACCCAGACCTAGTCTCTCAGTCCCACATCACCAATTGCCTTTGACATGTCAAACTGGATATCCTATAGGCATCTCAAACCTAAGATGGTCAAAAGAGAACTCTGCATCTTCCCTCCTAAAGCCATCTTCCCTTATAATTTCCCTATGTCCTTTGGGGTAACACACACTCCAAGTCACTGAGGTCCACAGGCTCAGAGCTGCCTGACCATTACACTGCATTCCCCTGCCCCATCTCATAATAACACCTCTTGCATCTATCTCTGCAATACTGCAAGTCTCCTAACTGATCTCTCTGCCTCCATGTGTCTCCTCCAATCCCATTCCTTCCCACCAGAGTGATCTTCCTAAAGCACAGCTTTGATCAGACCACTCCCCCACTCAAGAAGATGCAGTGGTTCCCCATTTCCTCCAGAACTAAACAGAAACTCCTCTGTTTGGAATTTAAATCCCTTCACAATGTGGCTGCAATACATCTTTCCAGACTAATCTCACCTAACTCCTCTGTATACACTCTGTGTTCCAGCCAAACTGGCTGGTTCTCATACAAGAAATCCTGTCCCTTACTATCCCCATAAGTATCTCTGCATTTATTTAGAAATACCGATGTTCTTGTTGTGTGTCCTTCCCTCCTTCTGCCCAGGTCCCCCATAAAAGAGAGGAAGTAATTGATTTTTTGTTATTGTATCCCCACAGCCTACTACTGTGCTTAGCACATAGTAGGACTTTAATAAATGGTCACTGAATGGGATTGAGGCAGGTCAGGAGAGTTTAATTGTTCCCGTTAAAATAAAGAAAATGAGGATTCTGAGGGAGAAATTCTTCTAATGCAGAGTGGCTCCATCCAGTGATGAAGGGGCAGCACATCCAGACCTCTAATGGGAGAGTGGGCCTCTATCACTGAATGCTCTTTCTTTCTGAGGCACTCAGGGATGGAGACAAAACAGGAGCTGAACAAAGCCAAGTTCAGTTGTTAGGAGGGAGCCACTGAGAAAGCCTGTCATTTGTCATCTGCTGAATGACACATTATGAAACATTAAGCTAAGTGGTGGCACCTGGCTCCTCCAGTGATCCCCTGAAAAAGGAAAGCTGCAGGGGGTATTTTTTTCTTTTTCTTTTTCATTGAGAGCTCACAAATCCAAAAGCAAATGATAGCAAATGCTACAGACAGACAGAGCTCAAAGGAAGTCCTGAAAATAGCAGGATGTGACTGGCTTGGAGTCGCCATATCAGAAACCGCTCTAGTCCTTTAAGGTTTGCAAAATGCTTTACATCCATTGGCTCACTGGGGCCTCACAAGAGCCCCATGAGGAGTATGCTATTGGTACCATTATTGCCTTTTTACGGATGGGGCAACTGAGGCTCAAAAAAGTCCAGTAATTTATTCGTGGTCGCAGACAAAGGCTGGATGGAAAGCCATGGTGCTTCTCCCCCCAGGGTCAGCTCTCCATCCACTCTCTCACAATATTTTCTATAGAAAAGTTTGGGGACTAAAGGAAACACAGCCTACAACTGCCGTTGTAGGGAGGAGGGAAAGACAACTATGTGTCAGGGAGGAGAAATGGGGAGTCTGGAGTTGGGGGCTGATTTAAGAAGACAAAATATTGGAGGTAAGCCAGAAGTAGCACAGATCACTTCAGAGAGGGCTGGGGGAAAATTCAGCTGATATAGCCTCAGTGCTCCAAGGACTTAGAGGCAGGGGGTCACTGAATTATAGATATATTAAGTGCCTGCTAAATGGCTAGGCACTAGGGACACAGACAGAAGCAAAACTGCCCCTGTTCACAAGGGGCTTACATTCTTCTGGGAAGAAAACAATACACACACACACACATACATACATACATACATAGCAGATGCAAAGTAACTTTGGAGGGGAAAGTACCTTGGAGATGGCCTAGGACCAATCCATTTTACAGTTTAGAAAACTGAGGTCCAGAACGGGGAAGGGCCTTGTCCAAAATCACACAGGTAGCATGTGACAGAGCCAGGATTCATATCCAGGTCCTTAGATTTCAGATCCACCATTCTTCCTACCCTACTATACTGCCTCCATTTGAGAACAATGACTACTCTATGGCCAGCCCTGTACCTGGCACTAGAGGGGATTCATAAAAGTATAAAACATAGAACCTGGACGTTAGGAGAAAGTTAGGGAGACAAGACCAGTACATGTACAAAATGGCCAAGTGCCCATTTGTAAGGTTCATGGAGTAGCCTGTAAGTGTTTAAAGAATGGGGAGAAGAGTTCACTGAGGAGTCAACCTGTGGGACCTTGGGAAAGTTGCTTCACCTCCTATTCTGCAAAGGCTTCTTCCATACCAGCAGAAGATTAATATAATAGATAAGATGACATTTCTGAGTCACTTTAAGGTTTGCCAAGCTCTTTATTATCTCATCTGATCCTCTCAACAACCCTTTGAAGCAGGTACTACCGTTATTACATTTTCTAGATGAGGCAACTGAGGCTGAGAGAAGTGAAATGATTTGTCCAGGGTCCCACAGCCACTTAGTGCCTGAGGCAGGATTAACACCCAGATTTTAACTCCATGTTAACTCATGAACTCTATGTCCAAAATTCTATCTACTATGTGATATACCCTCTCTATCTCATGACAGGTGAGAAATATAAGAGGGCCCCAATCAATGGAAAGCCTTGAAAATACCAGATTGGAACTCTCAACCTTACCTGATAAACATTGCTGGCCCCAGGCAAAAACTGTGAAGCAGGATGGAAAACTATTGTACGATACAAATGATGAGCGAGAGAGTTTCAGAAAAACCTAGGAAGACTGACATGAACTGATTGCAAAGTGAAGTGAGCAGAACCAGGAGAACATTGTACACAGTAACAACAACACTGTGTGCCTTAGCTATTCTGCTCAATGTAATGCTAACAACAATTGCAAAGGATGCCGGATGGAAAATGCTATCCAGCTCCAGAGAAAGGACTGGTGGAGTTTGAATGCAGATCACAGCATAATCTTTTATCATTTACTTTATTTTTCTAATTTTGGGGTTTTTCTTTTTTGCAACATGGCTAACATTGAAATATTTTGCTTGATTTCACATATATAATTGATATCACATTTCTTGCCTTCAGAATGGGTGGGAAAAGGGTGGGAGGAAAGGAGAGAATTTGAAACTCAAAAACACTTAAAAATGAATGTTAAATGAATAATATTTTTAAAAGCAAGAAAAGAAAATACCTGAGGGAGGACTTAACTAATTTTTTGAGAATGAGTTCTTAGAAAAGGTCAACTTCAGTCAGTTAATAAACATTCATTAAATGCCTTCAAAAACAATGCTTAAAAATGTGAAACAGGCAGCATTTGTCCTTAGCATCTCCCCATTCTGGTCACTTTCTCACCTTTTTCCTTCATGAATGTTCTCTTCTCTCCAGTCACTCACCCCCTACCCATTTCCATGTAAACAACTGTGAGTACATACTTGCTGAAGCAACAGAGTTAAGTATAAAGTCCTAGTAGTCCTGCTTGGTGGTGAATAGATAATGTATTGAGTGTGGAAGTCAGGAAGACTCCTCTCCCTAAGTTCAGATCTGGTCTCAGATACTTCCTAGCTGTGTGACCCTGGCCAAGTCACTGAACCCTGCTTGCCTCAGTTTTCTCATATATAAAACAAACTGGAGAATGAAATAGCAAACCGTTACAGTCTTTGCCGAGAAAACTCCAAACGATGTCATGTTTGTCATACACGACTGAAAATGACTGAACAACAAACAGCCTACATTTGGGGCCAATCAACTTCAAGTGCACAACACTGGGGAGATGTGGCTCGACAACAAAGTCTGGTAGTGAAATCAGTAAAAGTGACCCATGAGCTCAATGTGAACCATCATAAAGTCACAGCTGGGAAGGCACAGGCTTGGGCCAGACCACATCTGGAGGACTAGGTCTAAGTTGGTGAAGAGATTTATTTCTCTGATAGCTGTCCCAGTTAGAATGGGCTGCCTGAATTGTTAGGGAGGAATCCTCTTCGGAAAGAGGCTAAGAATCACTTATGAGAGACTCTGTTAAGGGAATTTTTGGTCAGGTATGGGTTGGCCTTTGAGGTCCATCCCAACTTTGAGGTTCTGGGGTTCTAAGAAATTCCTGAAAATCTCTTAGAGTATGTTACTTACTGGAAGGGGAGTACCTTTGTTTTTATATTATTTTCACATGATTCTGGAATGCTGTCAGAGAGACACAAATACAAGGCAGTAGTTACCCCATCCTGGCAGCTGCAGCTGTATTCTCTGTAGGCTGCCACGAGATGCAGCATGATTAATGCAGGGGCACAAAGCTTCGCCTTAGATATTCTACTCATGGGGAAATCAAAAGATAACTCTCAGACAACTCAAAGATTTTCCAAGTTGCATGCCTCGTCCCTGGTGGATGGCATTTCTGACACAAAAATGGGAAATCTGCCCATGTTTCCTTTTAAAGCTCTGAGAATGTCAGCTGTCTTTCTTCTTCCCTTCTAGCTCCCCAGCATCTCTGTGTTCACATCCATCCAGAGAAAACAGAAAGAAAAGCAGAAGCTGGATCAAAGTGAAGTTTTTCAAAATATCAAGAGGAAGAGGAAGGTCGAGCAGTTCCTTAGGCTGGAAAAGAGATCTGTCTCTGCATCCCCCTCCTCCCAACAACTGGTAAATGAGGAGAAAGGAAAGCGGTGGCGTGGGCTGGCAGGAGAAGAGCACAGGTGTGAGGGTGCTTGATTCCTCCCTTTCTAACATATTTTCAAAGCTTCCTCCATGTTACTGCTCCAGAACAACATGATTTGGGAAGAGCACAGAATGACTCTAGCCCCCAGGTAGCCTCTTGGAGAGAAATAAGGTAATTCCTTCTGCAGGGCAACTCTCACTTGTTGGTCAATTGAATGAAATGGGACAGGACCTAATTCCATCATTATTTCTTTTTCTTAAAAGTCCCAAGTTTATTGATGACTGGCCTCTATTGTCTCAAGTGTCCTATCATACCTATTGTTAGACTAAAAATCAACAATGAAACCAACCATAGAAAGTATCTCTTTGGAGTATTGTCACAGTTGCTTCTAAAACACAGAGGGCTTCCTTTGGAGTCAAATGCAGCATCCAGCTAGTTAGCCATAATCACCCACTTCCAGTGCAATTAACTTATGAGCTCCCTGTTATGTCCTAAGCGGGGAGGGGTCCCATTTCTGTTCCAGGACTTGTCGACAATCAGTAAAGTCTTTGTTCCTCAGAGGACACAGCTGTCACTCACCCCTGAGCTGCCTCCCTCTTTCTGCCATGCCAGGGCCTGGCACATGATGTGGTGCCTGGAGCAAGCTCAGTTGAGCGGCTCAGTTAGGTGAGTCTGTGCAGGAGACACCCACACCTGGAGGAAGGGCAAAGCATGCCTAGGGAGGCACCCAGACTCCAAGACTGAGACCGTGTGAGCTGCTTATGTTCACTCCCACTTTACAACCATTCTTCCCCAATCAGATGCATCTTCACCAGCATCTTTCATACGAATTCTTGTACACAGAATTGAAGGATCATACAGACCTCACAAATCATACAAACGTATATTTCACAGACAACAAACTGAGACCCAGAGAGGAGAAGTGACTTACCCAAGATAAAACAGTTAGTAAATGGCAGAGCTGGGATTTGAATCCATGCCTTGATTTCCCCCTCTGTAAAATGATGGAGAAAGGTAAATAAAGATGGAGAGCTGGCTCATAAGACTAGTAAGCTCTCTGAGTTCTAAATCTATTTCCAGCTTGAAATCTATTATTCAATGATTTTGCTCATGTTAACTGAATATACATTTTCAACCCAACAAATTTTACTACTGAAAGCTGTTGGCCTTACTAGAGGATATCAGGCCACTCTAATATGCTATGGTTACTGTGATTACAAGAGAACTTGGCAAAGTGAAAAACTGTCCTTGTTTTTCTTCTCCCAAGGTAATATTTGGCTTTTAGGAGCAGCCTTTTGTTGGATCTTATTTTTCAGTCATGTCTGACTCTTCATGACCCTATCTGGGGTTTTCTTGGCAAAGATTCTGGAGTGTTTGCCATTTCCATCTCCTACTCATTTTGCAGACGAGGAAACTGAGGCAAGCTGGGGGAAGTGACTTGTCCAGGGTCTCACACCTCATTAGTGTCTGAGGTCAGATTTGAACTTGGGAAGAGGAGTCTTCTGACTTCGGCTCTGCATTTCATCTGCTGTGTCACCTAGCTGCCCCCCCGTGAGGACAGAAATGATTAAATAAACTTGGACTGAAATGTGCCAGGACCATGTTGTATTAATTGGTTAATTATGAACGATCATTCCCTGGACTAAGAAATAAACAGTACATTGGAAACATCAGAAGGACTATAGGGATGTAAATGAAATGATGCTGAATCAGTCTGTGATTGCAGTGAACAATTTGAAAGCCAAAGAAGAGATAAGGAAGCATGAGTCCAAGGGAGAGCTCACTGCATAGTCAGAAATGACTGTGATAGGGGAATACAATTCATCAAAACTTCATTTTTTAAAGATACATTAGACTATGTAGGCCTTTATTTTCTCAAAAAAGTGACAATTTCCTCTGCATTTCTCACTGGTAAGCCAGGCTTCTCTGAGCATGCCCAGTGTGGGAGACACAAGAAACCTCTGAGAGGCCTTTGGAGCATGCCCAGACTGCCTAACATGGAGCCCACAAGTCCCAGCAGCCTCCAATGACTGGCTGCCTTTGGCTTTAACAATAGTGACACTGAACTGATAGCTCCTTTTTCCACTGTGCTTTTTTCAGAAGCTGGTATCTACCTGATGTGCCCAGCGTGGATGTCATGACCTGAACCAGTAAGAGGGGAAAGCTGTTCCTTCTCCTTCTTTTACCCTGGCTCTGAGAAATGGGTCTGAATGTGTTTGTTTCCTTCTGTTGTTTGTCCTCAGTTTCAGGCATCACAGGTGATCCCCACAGGACCAGCAACTTGAGGCAGGGCTATCTTGAATTACAGGCAGGATAGCACAGCCAGCTAGCCTGGTATGGAAGCACTGAAAAGGCAGGGGGTTGGGCACTTGAGTCGGAGCTGAGATTTGAACTTTAAACTTGGAAACAGGACTGTGTGCTATAGGAATGGGGCTAAATTGATGTGGTACAAAAGGGAAGGAGGATCATGCCTCCCATGTGTTAGGGGAGTATGTTTTATATATGTGATTACATCTTTTGAAGTAAATATTTCTGTGCAAAAGCTAATCTGACTACTAGTCTCTAATGGAACGACAGTCCAAGGACTCCAGCCTTACACTTGAAGGGATCTCACTGGCAGCTAGGCGGCGCTGCAGTGAGTAGAGCACCAGGTCAGGAAGACCTCATTTCAAATGTGCCCTCAGACAATTACTAGCTGTGTGACCCTGCACAAGTCACTTCACCCTGTTTGCCTCAGTTTCCTCATCTGCAAAGTGAGCTATAATCTTTGCCAAGAAAACCTAAATGGGGTCGCAAAGAGTCAGACAGGATTAAGCAACCATCTGACCCACTCACACATGCACATTTTATATAAGCCCAGATAGGCAGGGAAATGAGATGGCCAACATCACAGGATAGTAAGGAGCAGTGCTGGGACTTGAATCCAGGTTCTTTGACTCCAGATGCAGCCCAGACTGCCTACCATTCCTCCTTGGAAAGAGAAAGGAAATTTATGTTTTTAAAAACAACTTCAAACTTTAATCTTTTAGCCCAAGGGCCCAGTGCCTTGGGTCTTCTTCTTGAGGTCTATTTTCATAAAGGCACTTCCCCAGAATTGTCTGGGGCTGAGAGTGGAGAGAAAGCAGACATTGTTGAAGGCCCCTTCCTTCAAGAGCTTGCTGGAATGTGTGGGTGCCAAGAGGGCACATTTTACTAGAGTGAAATCACTGCAGACAGAAGTGGGGTTAAAAGCCACAGAAAAGCATTCTTGTGCCAAAGGGAGTCTGAAATAGCTTAACAAAAAAGAGGCTATTTTGGGCATAGAAAATGAGGGGGGAAAGGCCAAAGCTCAGGACTCTGTTCCCTTCTTCCTTAAAGCATGAAGGAGTTCAGTGTGTAGAGAGAACAGGAAGGCATGGCCAGAGAGGTTGGAAAGGCCCACCGACAGGCAGAGCCATATCATCTGAAGAAAAGGCAGACAGAGGTTCCTCAGAGTCAGTATGAATCCGTTCTGTGTTACCTGGTACTTGACAATCAGAGAGGTGAATGTCTTACCCAAAGCAAATAAGCTCTTAGGTGTCAGGGCTACGCTCCAAACTGAGGTCTTCTAACCCAATCCAACAAACATTTATTAAGTGCCTACTACATGCAAGGCAAAAAGAAAACTAAAAGGAGTGCTTGTGCTCAAAAGACTGTTCTTCTTGGGGGGAAACAAACACACACAAATGAATATTTGTGATCATTTGAAGAGAAAGAATTGCACCTTATAACCAGAGAGAGAAAGAAAGGGTACCTGTAGGAAATGATACATGAGATGAGGCTAGGCATTCCCAAAGGCAAAAGTGAGAAAAGAGTCCATTCCAGTGAGGGGGAAAGCTTATGCAAAGGTCACAGGAAGTGGGAGATGTAGCACCAAGTTCAAGGAACTGCCATGTTCCAGGGTTCTTTCCATTATATCACACCCTCTCCAGTTTCTCCTTGTTTTTTCAGTTGCCACTAACTGCTTTGGTTTCGACTGAATCATCTTCCTCATGCCCCACCCTGCCCTACCCCACCCAGGATAAACCTGTCATGGTGGAGATGGCTTTAGCTTTGTTCATCATACCTCATCCCGACCTTGGGTTGTTTCTGTCTCTCTGATTGGACAGCTGGAGGGTAGCCAGTCATTTCTTCATTTGCCATCAACTGCTCTGCTTGGTTTCAACTTCACTATCATTTTCATCATGCCCTTGCATCAGGTATCCTCTGGCACTCTCCTCCCTCCCCTGTTCAACTTTTTAAAAATTATTTATTATTTAATTTCATTATTTATTATTTTTATAAGCTTTTTGAGGGCAGGCACTGTCTTTTCGTGTGTTTGTGTGCATGTGTGTGTGTATCCACAGTGCTTAGCACAATGCCTGCTACATAGTGGACCCTTCCTTAATAAATGTTTATTACATTGTGTTGTATCCCATCATTTCTGGGTCATAACATTGATCTTCCTCAAAAACATCTGTCTATGTCACTCTTATTCTCAGTAATCTCCCATAGGTCCCAACTGCATAGGATATAATACAAAGTCCTCAGCCTGACACTTCAGGCTTTTTCTATGTGACTCCTAGCCACCCTTTCAGTAATAGTTTATATTACTTCCCTTCACTTACTATTCATTTTACTTCCTTGGCCTGGTTTGTAGCATTCCATCTTCTTGCAAAGGACTTGCACTGGATTTCCACTGGGTCTGTATGGATAGCAAGGGATGTGGGCAATTTTTAACTGGAACACATATTTAGTCAACAAACATTTATCAAGTACCTACTATGTGCCAGATACTGTGCTAAATGATGGAGATACAAAAACAGGCACAGGACGGCCCCTGCCCGCAAGGAGCTCACAATCTAATGGTGGAGACAACATACAAATAAATACAAAGCAAATTAAATGCAGGATAAACAGGAAATAATTAACAGAGGGAAGGCAGTAGAGTTCTAAAAGGTAAGAAAAGGTTTTCTGGAGAAAATGGAATTAAAGAAAGCCAGGGAAGTCAGTAGGTGAAGATAAGGAGGGACAGTGTCCAGGCCATTGTCACTAGATCAAAGAATACATGGTAGAGCATAAGGTGTGACAAGAGCTTTGAATACCTAATAGAGCATTTTATATTTGATCCTAGAGGTGACTCCGAGTCACAGGAGTTTACTGAATAAGGTGATATGACTGAATCTGTACCTCAGGAAAATCACTTTGGTGGCTGAATGGAGGATGGATTGAAGCACGGAGAGACTTGTGGCAACCAGACCACCAGAAGCTATTGCAATAATCCAGGCATGATGTGATGAGGGCCAGTACCAGAGTGGCAGCAATGTCAGAGGAGAGAAGGGGTCATATTTGAGAAAGAGAGATTGCTAAGGTCAACAGGTCTTGGCAACAGATTGGATACAGGGGATAAGAGATTGACATACCTAGGTTGTGAAGGGTTGTGAAGGGACTAGGAAGATGTTGCCCTTTATAGTACAAGAAAAGGAAGAGGTGGGGAGGATTTAGAGGGAAAGATAATGAGTTCAGTTTTGAACCTGTTGATGTTGTCTATTGGACATCCACTTCAAGATGTCTGAAAGGCAGATGGAGAAATAGGTTGGAAGTCATCAAAGAGGTTAAGGTTTGAGAATCCTTAGCATAGAGATAGTAATTAAATCCATGGGAACTGATGAGATCACCAAGTAAAGTAGTATAGGTGTTTGAGGGAGAGTCAACATGACTGTTAAAGTCCCCTAGTAGGAGGGCAGGAGAGAAAAATTGTAAGCAGGTTGTGGTTGCTGCTGGTTTTCCTTCAGTCTCAAAGAGGACCATGACATCAAGTACCAAACTCATTGAGGAAGGAATTGGAGAGACTGGGGGTGTGTAGACAACAGATGCCAGGCTTTTGATTGAGTGGACCTCAAAGAAGGAAAAACCATAGCCATGGAATGACTCTCTAGGTTTTCTGGTACAGTCAACTTTTGCTCTTTCCCTTAGTGGCATGGCTAAGCATGCCTTTTCTTTCCCTTGCTAAAAGCAACAGGTAAACTTAAGAAATGAAATCTAGATTTAGAATCACCAAATATTAGACTGGGAGGAACTTTAGTAGTCCTCCAGCACAGTACTTTCCAGTGTTTGGGATTATGTTCCCTGTTTAATAAGAACTTTTCAAACATACACACACACACCAAATACATTCGGTTTTACTTATTTATAAATCATATACAATCACTACTATACTAATAATTATGGACATGAAAACACATGCAAAAAAGAAAAAATTATAAAGGGATAACAAAATGAATTAAATATTTGATCCAACAATCCAAATTCCTCCAAGCTCTAACTTTGGCTCCTCTCTTTCATTTCTGCTAATATTGCAGTATCTCTCAAGAAGGAAAAATTTCCCAGCCTTTTTTCAGATGCTTTGCACTAGCTCAGCATAGTAAACTGATGTCCATCCAAATGGCATGAGAGTAATGATGTGAGTACAGAATTAAGTGCTTCATTCGTAACTGTCTAGTTCCCCAAAGAGTATCCAGGGATTCTGGACATCTGAAATTTCTACTTTAGTCTTCTTATAAACAAAGATGAAGACTGATTAGAGGCTAAAATTCAATAGGTCTCTAGACAATCAACAATTTCAGCTCATAAGTGGATAACATCTTTCTAAAATGTCTACTACAGTGAGGAAAAAGGATGGGGAGGGTACAGAGTCTTGGACTGGGAGGTGGAAGCACAGAAGAGCTAGCAGAGCCTTCAGAGTTATTCTGTCCTCAGAGGACCTGCAGTGGACTTTCCTTGAAGACCTCCAGTGAAGGAGAGTTCATTACTTCCAAAATCAGCCCATTCCATTTTCGGATTGCACTAAGGTTTAGGCAGTTTTTCCTCATGTCAAGTACACATTTGCCTTTTTGTGATTTCCATACATTGCCCCTAGTTCTGTTGTCTAGGACCAAACAGAACAAGTCCATCCATCTTCCACATGACAGTCTTTCAAATACAGATAGAAAAAGACCGATCTCATGTCCCTGAAATCTTCTATTTTCCCAGCTAAGTGTCTCTAATTCCTTCAACCAAACCTCATATGATCTGGACCTAAGTCCTTTCACTAGCTAATTTCCCTCTTTTGGATACTCTTTAGCTTGTTAATGTGAGATGACTCTGCAGGAGAAGTGAGGCTGGTGGCCTACACAGCCCTCCTTCACTCAAAACAAAGTCAAGTGCGAGTCATGTCATCATTTCTCTGATGGCGTGGTCTCTTCGGCAACGAAGGAGGAACATGAGCTTGTTAATGTCCTTTCTAAACTGTGGCATGGAGAACTGAGCACTCTTCCAGCTGACATGTGATTGGGGCAGTGGACAGAGGGACAACTGTGTCCATAAGCCTAAAACCTGGCCCCTTGTTAGCCCCAATCAGAAGGACCTGAGCTCTAGTCCGAAGGCTTCCAGGAACTTTGTGGACAATTCAACCCAGTTCAGCTAACATTAAACAGCCATTCCATACCAGACAAGACCCTGTCCCTGGCCAGACCTGTACTTTCCAGGATGCATTGTGCCAATAACTAAAGGAGCTCCAGTCTATCCCATGATAATTCTAGGAAGCATTTTCATCTGATCTTCACCATAATAATAACCACAAAATAACAACAATAAGTAACACGTACACAGTTATCATCTCATTTGATCTTCACAACAGCCCTGGGAGGGTCTGTTATTATCCTTAGTTTACAATAGGTCAGAGACCAAGTGACTTGTCCAGGGTCACACAGCTAGTAAGGATATGAGTCAGGATCTGAACCAATCTTCTACCACTACCACCTTGACCACCATCTTCCCTCACATCCTGATGGAGACAGCCTAGCATCCTAAGTCTAAGAGCCTTAGGAATAGCAGTTGCTCACAAACTGCCAGACCTGTTTCCGGCTTAGCTCTCACAGCCATTGTCTAAGGAAGGCACTTCTTCAGAGAAGGGGCCAGCCATCCCTACCACCTTCCACCCCCAGGGCAGGCAAGCTAGCCTAGCTGACCCAGCAAGGCACCCTGGAGGAAAGAGGAGAGCCAGAAAACTACCATCTTGGCCATGATCTCCTTGCAGACCTTAATGGAGACAACCCAGGGTCCTGTTGAGGTGCAGCCTAGGAATGAACTACTCCTGCAGGAGCTACAGCCACAGCTACCCCAAAAGGAAAGTCCTGGCCCCCCTGGGCCAGAGGCTCAACAGTAGAAACTGATAGCATTGAATCAGTGGAAATGACCTTAAAGAAGAGGCCTGACCACCTGCTTTGCTGCTATACACCAAGGAGCATACCCCTTTTGATCTGACTTGCAGCTGAAATTTACTCTAGATGTCATCTTCCCCATTGGATTCTGAGTTCCCTGAGAGCAGGGACTGTCTGACTTCGCTCTGTATCCCCAGCACTTAGCACAGGAAAAGTACTTAATAAATGTTTCATTCATTCATTCCTGATTGCAAAGTCAACACTATCCACTGTGCCACAGATCAATCCACCTCACTGATCTCATCATTGAATAACATTACAGAGGCCAAGAGGGTTCTGATGTTTCCTACCAGGAGGGTGTTTTATTTGCTAACTTCAATAAATGAAGGAAAAATGTCTAATTAAGGCCAACAGAGTATGGAGCAGCTCAGTTTCCCCAATTTCCCTTCTTTTGAGTGCTCTTCCAGTGCAGATATAGAGGAGCAGTGGGTAGCCTTCTTGATTCCAGCTCTTTTCTCCAGATTCCTCCTGTCCTTGAGGACAAGGAGACTTGTGTCAATAGCATGACGTTTGGAATTGGTCTAGTGCAAAAAAAAATTAATTCCCACACTTTTTAAAAAATCATAAAGTTTGAAAGGACCTTAAAAAACTGTATTGGGGTAGGGGAAAGAATGCTGGACTTGGGAGTAGTAAGACCTGTATTCAAACCCTAAATGCTATCTACTTCCTGTGTGACTCTGGGCAAGCCCTTTGACCTCTCAGGGACTCAATTTCTCATCTTGGACAAAGCAAGCCAAAGTAGAATTGTATGTAACAGTGCAAAAGTTGGCTGGACCATTTCAGTTCCTGAGGCAGCGAGGAGACACTACAGTGCTCAGGGCGCTGTCCCTGGAGTCAGGAAAACCTGAGTTCAAATCTGCCTCAGAGACTTACTAGCTGTGTGACCCTGGACAAGACCACTATTTGTCTCAATTTCCTCAGCTGTAAAATGAGAGTTGTGGGGATCAAATGAAGTAATATTTGTAAACTGGCTGGCACACCGTGGGTGTTTAATAAACACCTGTTTCCTTCCTTCTTTCCTCAGTCATGCAAAAGAGACTTTGAGAGGATGGTTGTTACCTACACATGCAAATCACTAAAATAACCAGCCTGTTGGACATCTTTATATCTGCAAAGTCTCTGCAGGAATGTAGTGATGTATAGCTGCTGCAGTGTTTCACTGGGCGGGGGGGTGTAGGGAGAAAGGATTTAAAAGCAGAACTGGGAAAGATCAAAAGCTCATAGAATCATACATACAGAGCTAGAAGGGAGGTCAGAGAATCCAGTCATTCATGGGTCACACTGCTGGTAAACGTCTGAGGCCACATTTGAGTCCAAGTTTTCCTGGCTCCAAATCCAGTGCTCTATCCACTAAACCAACTGTCTGATGGCCATGTCCAAATCATCACCGACAAAATTCTCCTTGGCTTAAAGTATATTAATTTAGCTGAAATTACACACATGTAATGAAAACTGACCACTAGCGGGGAAGGGGCAGTCCTTTAAGTAGGTGCATATATTTCCTGTCTACTTCAGTCAGGACTGCATGAAGAGCTGATACCATGGAGTGATAAAAAGCCTTTTGGTTGGTTTTGGAGCCTGCATGACTAATGACTTGAACTGCTGAGATGAAGCTGAACATGTATGTGAAAAGAGCTATCCACAGGCTCCTTTGCTCTTTCCTTCTGGCAGCGACCGAGGCAAAAACTATTTAACTTGTGTTTGTTATTTCCTGATCTTATGTAAACTATTATCCAGAGACAGAATTGACAAGGTTACAATCCTATGAACCTTAAAAGGTCAGGAAAGTCATTCAAAGTCCCCAACAACCAGAGTTGGTAGCTATTGTAACAATGGCCAAGGACAGGGGAAGAACTTATAGATTTGTGAAGTTAGTCACCCATAGTGGCTTCAGGGGGTGTGACACCCAAAGCGAGAAGGATGAACTACGTACTCTATAAAGGCATCAATCCTCAAACTGTTGTGTAGGATTGTGATGGAACACTTTTGTGCTGTAAGAAATGACAAGCAGGATGGTTTCAGAAAAACCTGGAAAGACTTACATGAACTGACACAAAGGAAAGTGAGCAGAACCAAGAGAACATTGTATAGTGTAACAGCAATATGGCGTGATGATCAGTTGTGAAAAATTTAGCTATTCCCAGCAATGCAATGATCCAAGACAATTTTGAAAGACTAATGATGTCCATCTTCAGAAGAAGAACTGACGCAATTAGAACACAGACTAAAGATACCATTTCTTTATTTTGGGGATTTTTTTGGTCTGTGTTTTCTTTTACAACATACTAATATGGAAATATTTTGCATGACTGCACATGTATAACCCATATCAAACTGCTTGACTTCTCAATGGGAAGAGGGAAAGGAGAGAGGGAGAGAATTTGGAACTCAAGAATTTTAAAGAACAAATATTAAAAATTGTTTTTGCATGGAATTGGTGGAAATATTAAGCTATAAAAAAGACTGTTTTCCACATGAGTTGCACTTTGAGTCCACTGTTCCCAGGGAACATGTTGGTGCAAGGGGAGAGAGAATGCTCCTCAAGGTTTGAAGGAATGCTTTTGGAACCACTGTTCTTGTTACATCTTCTCATTAAATCCCTTTCTGTAAAAGCTAATTGATTTAAATCGTCTGATTGATAATGGCAAACATACCATATGTGGATTATAAAGCTATAGAATGAGGTGGCCTAGCCTCTCAAGGTTGCCCCTAGAACCCTGAGGGGAGAAGTAGTCAATTGCCCTCTGGGAACTCAGACCACCAAGATGATTGTGAGTTGGGAGAGTAAGCCCAGAGTGGTCGCCACATCAAGAGATTTTGAAGCTGGTTAGCTTAGCAGTGAAGAATTGTACACCTAAATTTTGGCCTGGACTAGAATGCTGGTAATATAAATCATTTTGCAAATCTTTGAGAGTTGTATAAACATGAGCTATTACTGCAGCTTCTAAGAACTTGGTAAGAGGCTCCTCTCTCTTTCTGAAGCCACTCAGTGGTTTTTAAGAGGTCATGACTTAGACACATGAGAGAAAAACAGTACAGCTCCTCTGCACTCACTCAGGATCTCTCATGAAGGAAAGCCAAAGGGGAAAAGGTCAAGTCCTTAACTGAGATTCCTTTTTCTAGGCCAATACAAAGGTAACTCTTCCTAACCACCTGTCCCACTGTCGGGGGCACCAATCAATTCAGCCATTACCAGCGAGAGCAATACTCTGTGCCATTGCCTCCATAGGGAGATGCCATCACAAGACTCCAACCAAGGCCACCCCACCCTAGAATCTCAGTCATTGATTATCTCAAGCCAGTCACTTCTCATCTCTGACCTTCACTTTCCTACTCTGTATCACAAGGCACTTAGATTAGATGACCTCCAATATCACTTCCAGCTCTAAATAGAGAATCCTATGAAAGTTTTCATGTTACAAAGGAATGAATCAAGGCCAAGAAAGTAGAAAAGACTTTCCCCACCCCACACATTTCATTTGTGGAACAGCTTGAACTAGATGCCATGTGTCCTACTTCCCAGGCTCATGTTCTTTCCTCTGTATCTCCTCAGTGGCACCTGGATGGCTTGTAAAGAATACTTTTTAGTGATGATTAACAAGGCCTTCACTCTAATCAGTCACTCAGCTCTCCTAGCAAAATACCAGATTTCCAACACCATAGAAACAAAACTACAATGACTTACTCTCCTTTTCCCAAAGGAAAGATTTCTGGAACTTCTGGTCTCCGGGGGGCTTATGGCTTTAGCTGTTTGAGTAGGAGGCTCATCTCTATTACTAGGGTCAAACTGTCTCTTATCTTGTTTATTTGACTCTGCAGGACAGAATTGCTTTCTTCTTATCTATCTTATTGGCCCAAAGAGGTTCTTCAGCACTGCTGTGGAAGTTAGGTAGATGTAAGTCAGAAAAAGTCCAACTTTTAGGCAAAGGTGAATACTCCCACTCCCACCTTCAATTTGTCTTGTACAAGTTCTTCTCAGCTCCTGAGGCTGCTGCTTCCTTGGCCTCACATTTCATTGTGGTCTTTCAGTGAGATTGTTGTAAAAAAAAAAAGCAGTTCTCCTGGGGCTTACGTTGTCATGGTGGTATTAGGACTTCCACTGGAGTAAAGGTGGTATTTATAGCCAGGATAAGCCCATCTTCCCACCTCTCATTTTGGTTCTTTCCACCAGAGTTTCCAAAGGCAGGATGCCCCAATCTTAATTCACATTACTCCCCTTCATATACCCCATGATCTAGCTATAACAGAGGTTAAACAGGGTATGTGCAAGATTAACCTTCCTACTTCAAGCCAACCACATGTGTATGGCTCAACATTCTCTATTCAACCCATTATACGGCAGAACTACTTCCAGAAGAATATTCATGATCTCCTTTGGCTGTGCTTCTGACTTTCCTGACTTTAACACAAAACATCTGTTACACCCTGGAACCTCCCTCAGCCCCTGAAATCTTACCCTGGAATGTCTATCCTTCATGACAAGCCTTCTTCCATTCTTGAGTTTCTCCCAGTCCTCCATTTTGGAGATGGATCCAGGCCAGCCAAATTTCATTCCCCTCTAGCTGTGCTTCTGATATCCCAAACTTTTTCCTTTTCCTCCTCTCCCCTCACCCCTTTTCAGCTCTTTTTTGTGTTTTAACTTCCCTATTACAATATAAGTCCCTTGTTGCAGGGAATGTCTTTCTTTGTGCTTGTCTGCCTCAGTTTATCAAATGGCTTGATCTTAAGTGAAACAGATTGGAAGCCCAATGCTTTTTTTATTTTTACACCAGAATGCTGTATAATTAAAATATCCAAGCTTGCCCTCCAAGATATAAAAATGCACCTCCCTCCCTTTTTTGTAGAAGTGGGGAACTATGGGTGCAGAACACTGCAAGTGCTGTCTAACTCTGGTAATGTGTTGATTAGTTTTGGTGAGCTGTTCTTCTTTCCATTTTTTTCCTTATTTATCTTATTTTGTCATACAGGATGGTTCTTTGTATCTCATTGTCTATTTCTCATTCTTCTGGGTGAGTGACCCTGGCACTGACCTCTCTGCTCCTCCCCCACTGAGGGAGGTGGTGGGAGGGGTGAACTAGGCCTGACATAGAGCCAGCTCCCAAGTGCTCTTTTAGTTAAGGGTCTTCTTTCTTGTTTACTTCAAGATAAAAGGAAATTCTACTTAGGAATCCCAGGATACTGGTTTGGTATAATTAGAGTCCTCAGTATTTCCTTTTGAAGCTTTTTTAAGCCTGTGTAGATACTGCATTCAATTGCTTAGTAGAGCAATACTTGAGAGAGGAGTTAAATTTGCTGGGAGTTGACCAGCTTTAAAGTAAATACCTCACCCTCTTGCTGAGAAAAGTATAGTATGATGGAGAAATGTGAACTTGGAGTCAGGAAGGTGTGGTGTTAACTATGAGCAACTCACTAAACTCAGTCTCAATATTCTCCCCAATAAAATAGATATGAGTCTCTCCTCAAACATTAAGTGCTTACTCTGTACCAGGCACTGTGCAAGGTACTAGGGATACAAAGAGGAAAGTGAGATAATTCCTGACTTCAAAGACTTTATATTCTAATGACTAAGTTATCTACCTACCATACTTACTCTATAGGTTTATTATGAAAATCAAATGAAATCATTTCTATTAAGCACTTTAAACATTAAATCACTATATAAGTTATTATTACTTAGAAAAAGAAGAGGTATCAATAAATGGACAAGGGACAAGCAATCCTTGAATGTGATTGGTTAGTTGTTGTTATTGTTGTTTTGCAATAGCACCATAGAAGCAAACACAATCTATTTCTGGAAATCACTTCAGGTACAAAACACTGGTAGAATCTCAAAGAAATAAAATCACCATATTATACCACCATGACCCCTGGCTAGCTGAGATCAAATTGGGGTCAGGCTTAGTCATTGTAGGAAAGTAAAAACCCTCCTAACACATAACACCCAAGGGCATTTCTTTGCTTTGAAAACTTCCTTTCAAGTCACAAAAATAAACTTTGGAAATGTGCAAAACTGCTCCCCTACCCCAACTTGTATAATTTTGAATATCTCTTGCAACATAGAAACTAGTGAGCATACTTGGCATACTTTTCAAATGTTTATGGTTATTTATTAACTAGAGTTAAATGTCACTGAGCTGCCCAGCGAGGGATGGGGTAATACACAGGGGAAAGAGGCAAGATGTGACCCAAAGGTTGGAGAAGGAAAGGCAGCAGCAATATAAAGAAGAGAAAGAAATAAGGAATGGGTCAGTTTCCATGGAAAAGTCTGAAAGGAACATGGACTAGCTTATGATGAACAAGTAAAAACTGGCACACATTTTTTTAATGGCTGCTTCCTTTTCTTTATTTTCTTAAATTTTTATTTTCAGTTCTGAATTCTCAGCCTCCCTCCTGCCCCTCCCACACAAGAAATATGATACCCATTATACATAAAAAGTCATACAAACCATATTTCCACATTAGCCATGTCACAAAGAAAAAAAAGTAGCAAGAATAAGAAAAGAGCAAAAGAAAATAAGCTTCAATCTGTACTCAGTCTATCAGTTCTCTCTCTGGAAGTGGAAAACAGTTTTCATCATAAGTCCTTTGGAATTGTCATAGATAACTATACTGGATCAGAGTAGTTAAGTCTTTGACAGTTGATTGTCCTTACAATATTGATGTTATTTTAGTTCTTCTTATCCCACTTTGTATTAATTCAAACAAATGTATGTCTACCTTACTTTTTGATCATGTGTTTCAAGTAGTCTAATAATTTTAAAATTATCTCTCCCCAATCTATTTTCCAGATCAGTTGTTTTTCTGATGAGATAATTCACAATTTCTTTTCTATATTTTTAAGCTTTTGACTTTGTTAGTTGTTTCTTAATGTCTCATGGAGTCATTAGCTTCCACTTGACCAATTCTAATTTTTAAGGAGTTACTTTTTTCAGTGAGGTTATATACCTCTTTCACCCTGGCTGTTAATTCTCTTTTCATAATTTTCTTTTATTGTTCTCATATCTTTTCCCATTTTTCCTCTACTGACTATTTGATTTTTAAAATATATTTTGGTTCTTTAAAAAAAATCTTTCTTTAAATCTTCTAAAAATTCTTTTTTTTTTATTTAACTTTTTACATTAATTTTCACAAGATTTTGGGTTCCAAAATTTTCTCCCCATTTGT
>CM053775.1:5555554-5572652 GCA_028658325.1 Potorous gilbertii
CACCCCAGTGGCTGATACCCCCTGCCCCCGGCCCAAAGGCTCAGTCTTCCCCCACCTGTCCCAAAGTCCCAGGGCAGCCAAGGGGACACCCCCTTCCCCCAGGCTCGGGCCTTTAGGGTGGCTGAGCCCCCCTTCCACTCCAGGGCCCAAGCACAGAGGAAATGGCCGCCCGCCCCAGGCGGCCCCTTGCCCAACCCCCGAGGCTCCCCCGGGCCTCCCCCGCCCCCCATCGTCCCCACCCCAGCCGCCCTCGGCCTCCGGGGGCGGGGGAGAGGGCGGGAAGGAGGCCCCCAAGGCCCGGGAGCGAAGGCCCGAGGACCCAGCGGCCTCCCGCCGCTCCCCGGAGCTTGTGGGGAGAAGGCGCCCGCAGGCCGGGGGTGGGGGGCGGGGCGGGCCCCTGCGGGGAGACCCCATCTGGTCCCGCCTCGCGCCCCGCCCCCATCCCCGGGGCCTGCTGGCCACGTGTCCCCGCCCCCGCCCTGAGGGTCGGCGCTGCCGCAGGGGCCGTCGGGAAACAGGCCCCGCTGGGTGTCCGCCCGGGAGCGTGCAGCGGACGCTGGTGTCGTATTCCAGGGCGCTTGACCGCTGTCCTTGCTGCTCCTGCCGGGTCTGGCCTTTGCACTCCAAGTATGCCTCTCATTAGCGGAGGCAAAGATAGCAAATTAAAACGTTGGCTGTCCCTGGCCCCGGCCTTCCTGGGCGGGCCCGAACCGCTGCAGCCCTTGGGTATTCTGAGCTTCCCTGACACCAGGGGCTTCGGGGCCTTCCTTCTCCACGCCTTTGAACCCAGCCTCTGCCATCACGTTCTTCTGGCTTCTGTGCTCTCCAGGAAGCCAGTGCCGATTGGGGAATTCCCAAGCATCTCTACTGCTCTCTTGAAGCCTAGTTTGACCTTTCCTCTTTTCTTACCAGAACCCGCAGGCCAGTCTCCAGTTCTCCTGTAAGAGATACCTACTTTCAATGGAAGATAAACTCCACGAGAGCAGGGTCTCTTCTGTTTGTCCTCTGTAGTCAGCACTGTGCCTGAGTCCCAGGAAACACTTAAATACTTATACATCCCTTTTCATTCATCACGAAGATTGCTTCCTTTGTCTTGGCAGAGCCTCTTCTAAGCAGCCCATCTCTCCTGAACTGACTGGTGCTGTCAAATTTTGGCCCACGGGCTCTTACCTACCCTTCCTCCAAATCATTCAGTCAATGCTCTAGTAAAGTATAGGGCTTCCCATCTGACTGTTCCCTGGCTTTCATCTCCTCCTCTAGCACCAGCTCTAATATCAAGTGCTCACTTCTCCACAACCCTTCCATGATTTCCACCCCAGCAGCCAATTTGTGCTTTACTGAAGAGAATCAGATCTAAAATAAAATTCCTTCTTGTTCCTTCACTTTTTGAAGGATGAAATTATCATTATAATAAAGGAAAAAAATATTAGGTACTCTGATTTTGGCACAGTAAGAACTTCAGCATATATCAGGAGAACTGGATTCCCTCATGGACCTCAAGACTGGCATCCATTTCCCAAGCTCATCTCTTTCTCTCTAGATAGCCTGTTGCACATTCTGACAACTATCAGTTCTCTTTCAATCTCCTTTGATGTCTACCTCATCTCTCCACCATACTTTTCCCTTCCAGTTTTTGGATGTCCTTATAGGAACATATATCCTTAATAGACAATTTTACTCTAACTCCCTTTTCCCCCCCAAATGAAAATGTTCATATTTTATTTTTTTAATTACATTAAAATAGCAATTTTCAATATTCATTTTTTAAAATTGAGTTCCAAATTTCTCCCTACCTTCCCCCCTTCTTGAAAGCAAGCAGTTTGATTATAGATTTTATATGTGCACTCATGCAAAACATATTTCCACATTAGTCATGTTGCAAAAGAAAATAGACCAAAAAATCCCAAGAAAAATAAAGTTTAAAAAGCATGCTTTGATCTGCATTCCACCTTCATCAGATAGTTCCCTGGAGATGCATGGTGGTTTTCATCATGAGTCCTTCAGAACTGTCTTGGATCAGTGTATTGCTGAGAGTAGCTAAGTCATTCACAGTTGGTCACTGTACAATATTGCTGTTACTGTGCACAATGATCTCCTGATTCTGTTCATTTCACCATGCATCAGTTCATGTGAGTCTTGCCAGGTTTTTCTGAGAGCATCCCACTAACCATTTCTTATACCATACTAGCATTCCATCCAATCACATATCGCAACTCAACCAGCCATTCCCCACTTGATTACCAGGAGTGGGGAACCTTTAGCCTCAAAGCCACATATGGCCCTCTAAGCCCTCAAGTGAAGTCCACATGTGACCTCAAGGCTGCAGTTTCCCCACCCCTGTAACCTGTTAAGTCTCTCCTAGTCTAATATTCTTTCCAACTCTGGCTTTCTCTTATGAGCGCGGAATTATCCTTCAGTCATAACTGTAGGAGTTTCCTTTATTTAGAAAGCACAATCAGTTCTTTTTCTGAGCAGATTTTAGGAACCTAACAAATTCCCCATGCCCCATTCTCCAATAATCTATGTACAAGGGAAGGGCTACAGCTTCCTTCCTGTTTTGTGGCCTAGTTTGATTTCTGGTCCAATTTCAACAGGTCTGAAGCAGGGAGTGATAGACTTGCTCACAAAAGCCTTAGATCCAAGTCTAAGTTTTGCCTTTTACTAGCTGTGTGACTGGGCAAAAGTTACATAACCTCTATGGGCCTCAGTTTCCTAATCTATAAACTAAAGGGGCTGGACAGAATTACCATTATGGTCTCTTTCATCTCTAAATCTATGATTCTGCTAGTGCCTACTCTGAACAAGGCTCCGTGCTAGCAAATGGGACACAAAGAAGAAAATTACATAAGGTCAGTCTCCAACAAGCTTATATTCTACCAGCAAGTACTCAACATGAACATAAATAAATATGAGATACAATAAAGCATGGTAGTGCAAAAGGACAAAACTAACCAAAGTATTAAATGAAAAATTAATGATAGGGCAGCTAGGTGGTATGGTGGATACAGAACCAGTCCTGGAATCAGGAGAACCTGAGTTCAAATTCAGTCTCACATACTTCCAAGCTTTGTGAAGCGAGGCATGTTATTCAATCTCTGTCTGCCTCAGTATCCTCAACTGTAAATAGTGATAGCAAATATGTTAATGCTTATTATTCCTTTCCCTTCCCCTCCCTTTTCCCACCTTGGAAAGGGCCAGAGGCAACATGTTGTAGGAGAAAAAATGCTAGACTTGGATTAAAAATCAAGCAAGTAGCAATACATAAAAGTTCACCTTCTCCCTGAGACTAGGCCTCCATTTACTTAGCTATAAAATGGACACTGCAGCACCTGTGGTCCTGATTTCACAGAAAGGGAAAACCTGTGCCCGGATGGAATGGACTCGCTCACTATGGTCCAGGAGCTCAGCAGGTCATGGCTGAAGGGGATGCAGGGCCCTGGAGGTAGGCCTGCCTCCAACATGCTCTGAGAAGTTGCCAAAACCCAATGCAGCTCACCTAGCCCTCTGCTCCAGGACTGACCCTGAAGAGTGAACTCATTACAGCCAAGAAACTTGCTGAAAAAAGCCCTTACCTTTGCTTCTCTGTTTTTTTAGAAGGAAAAATATGGTGGCATCATCCATGCACCATGACTTCCTGGCCAGAGGGATGAGAAGAACTTCCAAAAGGAACACTTTGGAATTCACTTCCAAGTATCTGCAATTGGAGCAAATAAATATCTGCTGACTGAATTTCATAATTAGGTCATGAGAAGTGAAGAAACATGTTTTAATTCCTGTGTTTAAAATCAAAATTTCTCCCATCTTTCAATGCATATTTTGTGGGGAAGGATCATTCATGATGAATCAAAAACCAGTGTAGAATGTCTTGGCATTCCCCAAATGCTGCAAAAATGCAAGCATGATTTTTCTTTTCCTTTCTAATGTTGCCTGACTGACATGCTGAAAAATAGCCTGCAGTTGATATCTATTCCCAATTAAGAAAAGTTTGCCAATTTATAAGGTCCAAATACATATTTTAACACAACTATTCCTTCAACTAAGCTTCTGTGTTAAATTCTGATATTACAGAAGCAAATTCAGCAAAGGAGTCAACATTTATTAAAAGCCTACTATGTGCAAAGAACCATGTTAGGTGCTAGAGAGAGAGAGATGAAAGATGACACATTTCCTGACTTCAAAGAGTATAGATTCTGATTCAGGGGAAGAGGGGAGGAGCCTCACTATTTTGAGTTCATGTACTTTCTTGTAGACATATTACTCCTAAGAATGCCAGGTTTTCACCTCAGTGTAATCTCCTGAATTCTGTATCTCATTCATCAAATTGATATATAAATGTAAGGTATTAGATCATTCCTTCACTAACATCTTCCTCTGAGCAAAAGCTCTGGCAGATCCTACTGAACCAGAAAGGCTCTAAGGATAGGCCAAGGTTTCATATTTCATCCTGGGTCATCTCCAGTTATTCTAATGAATATCTGGCCACTGGACCCAGATGGCTCAGGAAAAGGAAGTGAGATTGGTGACCTTGTACAGCCCTCCCTCACTCAAATCAAAGTCAACTGCAAGTCATGTCATCGTCTTGATGTCTTGGTCTTCTTCAAGAACGAATGACAAAAACTACAACAACAAGTATAGGCCCAGCAATAAACTGAATATCTGTTTTGAAAGGACCAGCCTTGCAAAATTTTACATCGGAGAAGCTCATCACCAGGTTGGCTATAGAGCGAAGGATTTTTCTCTTTTTGGTACAAAAAATGGTCTCAAAGACCATGGCCTAAGTCAAGGTCAGTCAGGTCAACAAACATTTATTAAGTGCCTGCTATGTGCTAAGCAATGGGGATATAAAAAGAGGCAAAAGGTAGTCCCTGTCCTCAATGAGCTTATGATCTAATGTGGGAGATAACAAGCAAACCTATATGTACACACAAGCAATATACAGAAAGGAAACAAAATAAGAGAGAGAAAGCACTAGAATTAAATGGAGCTAGGGAAGGTTTTCAGTAAAAGATGGGATTTTAGTTGGAACTTAAAGGAAGTCAGGGAGGTCAATAGTCAGAAGAGAGAATGGAAAGCATTCCAGGCCCAGGGTACAGCCAGAAAAAATATCTGGAGCCAAGAGATGGAGTATCTTGTTTATGGAACAGTCAGTGTAACTGGATTGAAGAGTACATGCCAGGGAGGAAGATGGAGAAAGATTAGGCACTGAAGCATTAAAAGCATTATCGAGTACCATCCCTTGAGGAATTAGAGGGAGCCAGAGTCCACTTTCGGCTGGCGACCAAACCCCAAAACTTCAGAGACCCTGTAGTGACTTCAATAGCTACTGAACCACAACAAAGGAAGTAGCCCCAGGCAAGCTCCAAAACCTTGAGTCACTCTGGCAGAATTAGCCAAAGGAGAAGACCCCAAAGCCCTTTCCTACCAGCAGGAAGTTTGATCCCTAGGAATCTTCATCCCACTGCCTCAAGCCCCACTAGCATGTATCAGCAGCAGGATCACCCACTTCCCCAATACCTATTCTGCTGAACCAAGAGCCCTATGAAAACCAGCAGCCTTCACTAATTTGGAGTGTACAATAATCCTCCTTGACTACCTTGATGTCCCCTTGATAAAGAAGGCTTGCTTTGCTATCATGTTAGTGGGCTCTGGATCTCATATTGGTATACCAAACCTTCTTAAACTTATTTTGAGACAGATGCCCAAAACAAAGTACAGTGACTTTCATCTTAGGATCAATTAAGGAAAACGGGGTGGGGGGATGATTGACTTGGCAAATCAAACAGCTGACTCTTCCCCCATGAAGTTTCTGCCTCATCCCTCAGTCACACAATCATTCTTGGATCATCACAAAAAGAAGGGGACAGTGAAATGTCAAGAGTTTTTCTAGCAGCACACAGTCTCTAGTAGGCCCTACTGAGCTCCAGAAGCCAAGAGAATTTCAGAGGATTTGGAGTGTCCAGTCCAGGAGTTCTCTTACTTTGTGTCACGAATCCCTTTGCCAATTTGGGGAAGCCTCAGAATCATGTTTGTAATTGTGTAACAGAAAATACGTAGGATTGCAAAGGAAATCAATTATATTAAAATACAATTATCAAAATATTTTAAAAATATTGAAATGGCAAAAAGGCAAATTCAAAGATACAAGGTTAAGAACTCCCCATCTAATCCATTCCCTTCCTTTTACAGATGAGGAAATTGATGGCAGAGAGAGGAAGTAACTTGCCCAAGGACACAGAACCAGTAGATGACAGATCTGGGAGCCAAACCCACAACTTACAAGGCCAGCCAGACTCAGTGCTTTCCCACTAGGCAGGGATTTCTTGAGTACACATTGGGTAGTCGACTCTGTCTCTGATGTCTTAGCAAACCCAGAGGTTCATCACCACCCCAAGGTTGGCCAGTTAGAGAGGAGTTATTTTAGCAACAGTTATCTCTTGAAGACCATCTACGAAGAGAGGCTATGATCTGCATGAATGGAGGGAAAAAGATACTGTAGATCCTTGAAGTCTTGAGGTCATTCAGCAGTCTGTCTGGCATTCTCCCTGGTGATAAAACCCACTTGAAAGCAGACAGAACACTAAGCAGAAGTGTATGCATGACAGCACAGAAGGAGTGAGCACACTAGAATAGATAAAATGAGAGCTTCCTCCTCCATTTTATCTAAAAACGCTAAGAGGCTCTCTGAGTCTTTGCATCCTAACCTCTGGAGCAAAAGTGGAAACTGGAGTTGATTTGTTGAGCTGCTGACTTCAGTGATGCTTGTCACTGTTGGGGCTCGAGCTGCTGCTAACTTCAGAATCTGCCGCATTTTTTGAGGTTGACTTCCAGGCAGTTAGTCTCCACAATTCAACGTGGGCTACTTTTTCATTTACCATCATGAACACTGACATGGAGAATACATTTGACAGCTGCGTTCCCAAACTACTTGTCTCTGTATCCCCATACCTGGCACAGTGCCTGGTAGAGGAGGTACTTAATCAATGCTTATCAAACTGATTCAAAAATGATTGTATATTAGCCCAGCTGTGTTGACAGCATGCAAATCAATCATTCTGGAAACAGTACCTGCCTTGGAACCAAAGGACCTGGGTTTCAATGCTGGGTCATCCAAGGCCATATCTTTGCAGCCATGGGTGAGAGACATCACCTCTCTGGGCCTGTTTTCTCCTTTGAACAATGGTGGTGGGGGCGGGGTGTGAACTAGATAAACAAGTTCCTTTCCATCTTTATGATGCAATGAATCAAAAGTTTGTACAAATGGTGAGCTTATCAGGGACAAATAAGCAATTCGTGGGGAAGGAAAGGGAATGAGCATTTACTAAGGGCCTCCTATGTGCCAGACACTGTGCTAGGTGCTTCACAACAGATTCCATTTAATCCTCACAAAAACCTTGTAAGGCAGGAGCTCTTATTGTCCTCGTTTTATAGCTGAGGAAAGCAAGGCAGATATAAGCCCAGCATGATGCTATCACTTCCTCCCTGTCATGTCTACTCTTTCCTGTCCCCAGTGAAGGAGGCCAAAGTATGTGGATAGTCAAGCCCAGTCTGCCACACAACCCAAGGGAGTCTGGGACCCAGCCCAGCACTAAACTTACCCTATTACCAAGATACTGGGTCTTACAGGAAGGAAATGACTGTTCACTGGTTAAGACTGAATTCAGAAGTTAACTTGGTGGGAAGAGTGTGAATGCTTGGTAGCAGTTTCTTAGCTTCGAGTCTACTCTGCCCAGACATCAGAGGAAAGCGGACAGAGTAGTGTAGCTCCAGTTGGGGTGGGGGTGGGGTATTTTTACCTCTCTTGGGACTACATCTACTTAGCAAATATCTCAATATTTACAAAAAACAAAAGAAAGAAAGAAAAAGAAATGGAGGTGGACAGAGGTTAAGTGACTTGTCTGGGGTCACTCAAGTAGTAAGTGTCTGAGTCTAAATTTGCACTCAGGGCTTCCTGATTGACAGCTGGTATGAATGTTTCCTTCTCCATGCTCAATTGAGTTAATTCATAGAGGAATCAATGGTCCTCCCCCAGGCCTTGATGTCAGGTATGATCACCTCATTTCTTTCAGGCTCCTTCCCCAAAATACTAGGGGTGGGGAGTTGTGGCTTTTCCTTCATTCTGAAAGAGGACCAGTACAAAGGCATAGGGGTAGACCAGGAGCCATTAGTGATCTTTAGTGACCAAGCAGCTCGAAGTCCCCCAGGAACATAATATGCTTTTGAAAAGGCTGCCTTGATACTGGGTCACTGTTCAGGGAACCACAGACTCCCAGGCTTAGAAGGGACTTCATAGGTCATCTCAGAGTGAATCAAGCATCTCCAGGCCCCACTCAGATGCTTTTGCCACCTTTTACAAAAGCCCACATCAGCTTCAGAGATCTTTGCTAGGGCCTAAATCTGTCACTTCCAAGGACCAGTCTGGCTGACTGGCCATCGTGGCTCCCTGCCCAGACCCCTTTCTGCAGAATTTATGGAAAACAAATCCTGCTCTGGAGCTGTCATTGGTTAGCTGCTCCTGTGGTAAGAAAAAATTTTCCCCTCCTGATAAAGGGGGCCACTGACTTCTTAGTAAATTGATGTGACCAAATGGATAAATAGAGCCATCTGTGCAAACACTGGTTCATTGAAGCACATCCAATAAATTCATGCCAAAGAGCTGATGGAGAATAAACCTTATTTAGTTCAATTCTTGGTGATATCATGTGGCCTCAGCCACAACCTAAGATTTTATAGAGTCTGCTTCCATCAACATTTGACTTCCAAGCATGGGTAGTGACTCATCCACACAGCACAGAATAACTCCATCAGAGATGATTGAAAATGGCATACCCCTCCAAATGAGAGGTTTGGAGATGGGTAGAAAGAATGATGTCCTGGGGGAAGAAATTATGTTTTGAGGACTGAACAAATTGCACAGCCAAACACTAAAAACAGTCCTAGTGGGAAAGCAGGTAAATACATCTACTGATGACCCTTCCTTCCCCACCCCCACCACTCGCCCCCATCCTCCTTCCCTTCTTTGCCTTTCTAGCAGCTCTGGTTTCTTTTGTTCAAAGTCAACACATTTTGGAAAACAAGTGCACTCTAAGAACACTTATTCCAATTGGAAACTTGGAAGCGGCTCTATTCTAGACAATGGTCTAGCTGCACTGTTGGTGGGTCAATCACTGAACAGGAGACTAGCTCCCAGTTCAGCTGTTCCAGCTTAATTTACTATTCTTAAGACAACACTTTAAGGTTTGCAAAGCACTTTCCAAATCTCATTTTATCCTCACAACAACCTTTGGAGATGGGGGCTGTTATCATCATCCCCATTTTACTGATGAAGAAACCAAGGTAGACAAAGATTAAGTGACTTGCCTAGAGTCTCACCACTAGTGAGGGGCTGAGGTCACATCTGAATTCAGGTGCTCTGTGCACTATGGCACCACCTAGTGTATCAATGTGCCTCTGAAGAATCTTGGGTAGTTGTAGGTCTTGATATTTACTGACTTAAAAAGCATAACAATCATTAAGAATTCTCCATTGCTCTATACTTTAACACTACAGTAGCCAAAAAGATCAGAGCCAAACAATTGATAAGATGATGATGCATAGACCTCTCCCAAGAGGGGAAAAGTGGGAAAAGTAATGAAATTCTTTTTGTGGTGGCAAAGAACTGGAAACAAAGTAGACATCCATCACTTGAGAAATGACTAGGCAATACAAGATATATGGATATAATCTAATCTCATACAGTTAAACAAAAGAATTACAAGGAATTTGGAAAAATAAAAAAGTGAAATAAACAGAACCAAGAAAGCCATATTTACAGTATCATGAAGATGCCAAGAATAACAAAATAAAGATGAATGCTCTATCATGGCCACCAATCCTGAGGCCAAGACGGCCACCTCCCTTCTTCTGTTGGAGGTGAGGGGCTATTTGTATGCTGCATATGCTGTCAGACACCATGGCCTTTTTCATTGTTTAGTTATTTTTCTTTATTACAAGGGAAGGTTCATGAAAAGGTGCAGAAGTATATACAAAATAGGAAAAAAAAGTTGTCAATGAAACTTAAAAATAAATAGACAAATAAATGAGAAAGTGATGCAACTCAGCAAATGCCTGGAATAAATCAAGCCACAGTCCAACAGCATCACAAACTATCATGTGATATTAGCAACTGTACGTTAGATGGGTAAGACCAGTTGGTTTAAGCCAATTCTCTGTTCAATTCCTATGTCCTAGGGGAGAAAAGAAGAAGTAAGAGTATAAGGGCAATTGTGCATTTAGAGATATAAAGGGACTAGTATCAAAGCCAAGGCAACATTTTTTTTGTGCCTTTGCTTAAGCCTCTTAGAATGTAAATTGTTTCAAGATGTCAGAAATAGATGTGGAATGAGAAGCAAGATGGTTGTTCAAAAACCCAGTGCAGGAAAGAACAGAGGAGAACAGCTGTGTTGTTGGGGTCACGGACCTAGAATCAGAGTAGAATCTCAAATGACACACAACATAATTTCATGACTCCATCTGAACTGTTATATGAATGTTGGGTATAGCTCGACAGCATGGAAGAGTATAAAGGGGCTGGGTGTAGGGTCCAAAGACGAGAAGCAAATCCCAGCTCTGCCAACTTAGCAGCTCTGTGATATTGGACATGAACTTAATGTGTCTTAGGTGTATTTCCTCTCTGTGAAATTAGGCAGGTAGAATAAGAACTGTCTAAATCCTCAATAGCTTGCCTAGATATCTCTTTATGAAAAAAGCCATGCAAGTTTCTATGGCATTCTCAGAGAACATGTAATCTCCAAGTGCTAGGCTTAGTAGGCTTTGAGTCTCATCAAGTAATAACAATAACGTAGCTAACATTTACATGGAGTCACTAGGGGCCAAGCACCATGCGACCTAAGTGCTGGGATACAAAGAAAGGCAAAGAGCAACCTAATGGGGGAGATGACATTCAAACTGGGTGCAAACTAGCTTGAAACAGGATTAATGGAAAATCATTTGTGGAGGGAAGGCACTAGAATGAAGTGGGCTTGGGAAAGGCTTCCTGGAGAAGGTGGGATTTTAGCTGGGACTTGAAAGAGGCCAGGGAAAAAAGGAGGAAGAGATGAGGGGGAACATTCCAGGGAGAGGGGATAGCAAAGGAAAATGCCTGTGGTTGGAAGATGGAAAGTCTTGTGGGAGGAACAGCCAAGAGGTCAGGAGTGGGGGGCACAGGTTAGAAAGGGCTTGGAAAGCCAAACAGGATTTTAGATTGGAGCCTGGAGATGATTGGGAGCCACTGGAGTTTACTGAGCAAGGGAGTGACATGGTCAGACCTGTGCTTTATATTTATAGGAAGATCCTTTAATGGCTGAGTGAAGAGCAGACTGGAGCAAGGAGAGATTTGTGGCAGGAAGGCCAACCAACAGATGCTTATAACAGTTCAGGTAAAATTGACAGGTCTTGGTAACAGACTGGATATGGGGTGAGAGAAAGAGTGAAGACACCCAGGTTGTGAGTCTGGATGATGCTTCAGGAATGTTTGGAAAGGGAAAAGGTTTCTAGGGCAAGATGGTGAGTTCAGTTTGGGATATGTTGAGCTGACGATGTCTACTGGGAAAGACTTCTTGTAGAAGGTGGGATTTTAGCTGGGATTTGAACGAGGCCAGGGAAGCCAGGAGGAAGAGATGAGGGGGAACATTCCAGGGAGAGGGGACAGAAGGGGAAAATGCCTGTCCTTGAGACATGGCCAGGAGGCCACTGTCAGAGTATGTGGGGTGGATCTAGTCTGAGATGTCCAATGGTCAGCTGGAAATACAGAACTGGAGGTCAGCAGGGAAATTCAGGATGAATAACCAGATTTGAGAATCATGAACATAGAGATGACTCCATGGGAGCTGAGGAGATCAAGAGAAGAAGAAGGCCCAGGACAGAGTCCTGCTAACCCAGGTGTGACCTGGAAGAAGATTCAGCCAAAGAGACCCCAGAGAGATTGATGTTATGAAAAACCAACAGAGAAGAGAGTATCAAGGAGAGGAAAGTGACTAATGGTGTCAAAGGCCACAGAGGTCAGGAAGGCTGAGGACTGAGAAGAGGGCACGCTCGTCTACAAGTAGACCCTGAGTCTGGTTTTAGAGAGTATGTAGGGCAAAGGACTAACATGGTTCCTGACTATTGGAAGTTGTTTTTTCTCCTTCATGGGGCCCATTTTAAGTCTCCCCCCGACCAAGGTATAGGGCAGCTTTATATCTCGCTCCCAGTAGAACCCTGAAGTTAATTTTCCTTAGAGTATTTAGTTCCTTTACACTGTGTCTCTCAGCTACAGATTCAGATGCTCTAAATCTCAGATATCTGGACAAATTCTTGCTCTCCTTCCTTCCCCTCGAATGATTCCTTCTCAGGGGCTTGACCGATATTGTTCTACCACTGGAACAAGGGATTTCAAACACATACTGATTCTAGCCAAGTTCCACAGGGCATGACATTTCTCTGCAATCAATCCCAATATACTTGCTGCTTTTCACATCAACCTTTTGAACCTTTTATATTTTTTTGAAGGACTAATTCACTAGAGGTATGGGTCTTGTGATCCCTAGTCCGTCTGGTTGATGATGATTAATTGATTCAGTTGAGAAGTCTGGGCCTACTGTGTTCAAATGGAGCAGGATGGACCCCATTTACCCCTTCAGTCTTACACTATGAATGGGAAACTGGAAGGAGTTCAATGCCTACAAGTCAAGCAGAGCCTGCCAGGGTTTTGGAGCATCACCTCTTATTGGGATGGTGCAGCAAGGACGCCTGGACCTGACCTGGCCTGGGTACAGGGGTGTCCTGAAACCAGCTTGTACTGCTTGTGAGAGCCAACGATTCAATGTTCAGTAGGAGCATTTACTCCTGGTAAATCAACAAATGCCGCAAATTGGGACTTGAGTGATCGTTTTTGGTGATTTTCTAGACTTAAGAAAGTAACGGAGAAAGTGCTAATGCAGATTCAGGTTCAAAGGGTGTCATCTATGCAATTTTTCTTCAGAAAATGAGCTGTTAAACAGTTAGCAGCATAATACTGCACAGATGCCAAAGAACGACCCCACGAGCCACAATGGGCACATGCACAATGGCATCCCAAGAGAAGAAAAGCCAACAGGCTTGGGCACATCCTGTCTCCCAGCCTCTCTCAGTCTGCCCCTAGTATTCACCACCAAGTCTCCACCTAGCATCAAACCAAGGCAAACCCAGTGACCCTCCTATTCTCCAGGCTCAGTGGAGGTCACCTTCTCCCCAAAGGACTAGAGACTGGTGGAGAGACCTCTCCCTCCCAGGGCCACAGGAGCATGAGCAGTCTGCAGGCTCCTTCTCCCTGGTGGCTTTCAAACAGAAGCTTCAGAGCAAGTGTTGTTGGCTAGGCCTCTGAGGCTCTCTGTAAGAGCTGACATTCTATGGACATTTTCAGCTCTAGAGTAAAACATATTTTGTTAGTGTACTTGGTAGGCTTTTGAGAGGTGGCTGTTGTTTAATTATAACCAACTCTAATTGGATTTTTATCGGACTAACTTGCCATTTCCTTTCCCAATGTTTCCTCATTTTACAGATGAGGAATTGAGACAAACAGATGTTAAGTGACTTGCCCAGGGTCTCACAGCTAGTTATTGTCTGAAGCTGGATTTAACCTCAGATCTTCCTGACTCCAGGCCCAGTGCTCTCTTCCCTTTTGGGAGGTAGCACAGAATAAAGGAAAGATGAATGATTTGATGTCAAGAATCCCAGCTTCGAATCCTATTCTAGCACTTCAGAGTTGGATGACTTTGGGCAAGTCACTTAACCTCTCTAGGCTTCACTTTGCTCATTTGTATAATGGACATAGAACTTGCAGAACCTACCTCACAAAGCTGTTATGAAGATCAAATGAAACAGTAAGCCAGAGCGCGTCCGGGTATCGAGCTGGAAGGCCTCGCTGGGAATCCAGGCTGTCACTTCCTGCCCATGTGACCATGTGCAAGTCACTTTCCCTTTCTGAACCTCAGAAAATGAAAGGAGTGCGCTAGATGTCGTATAAGGGCTCTTCCACCTTTAGATCTCTGCTACTCCAACCCCTAAGGTTCTTTACAGAATCCTATTAGCCTATACATACATATATGGATATATACATATGCATATATATGTATGTACACACATGTATGCATGTATATGTATATATACACACATATATATGTGAGTTGCTCTAACAATGCGAGCTGTTATTGCTGTTGCCATCATTTACACTGGCTGGTGATGTGGTCGCCCCAAATAAGAAATCAGAGAAGCAACGTGGTCGCAGCCTTGTCCAGCTTACCACGAGGGTTAGTACAGGCAAGCTGACGAAAATCCAGATGAGCCTAATTTGGATTAGTTCTCAACAAGGGAAAGATGGAAATAAGCTGAGGCATCCTGGGAATCCCAATGCAGGCCTGGGGAAACTCTTAATACTTTCAATTTAAAAATGAAAACTTGTATGAACTACAAGTAAAAATTTAAAAAAAAAAAGCTACTTCCTCTCTTTTTTCTGTGCTCTGGCAAAATCACCTAATAACTCTGAGATTTGAAAATGTTTTATTTTCTTCAGAGTAGAAAGTACACAAAAACAAAATGAATTCAAATTCCAACTCTGCTTCTTAGGACTGTGTGACTCTGGACCTCAGTTTCCTCATCTGTAAAATGAAGAGGCCAGCATTCAGTGCTCCAGGGCCGGCAGCCCATGGTACTTTTCTCACTGGGCTGCTTGCCAATTGTTAAGCTCTTCCCATCTGGTGCCCATGAACACTGTGGCAGTTGTGTCAGAGATGAGCAGAGGCCTGCTTAGTGCAGACAGAAAGCTGAACATATGCTGCGTATGCTGCATGTAAACCAACGTACCTATTTGTGGCATGCAGGAAGGGCTCTCCTGGACGATGGGTGGCACCAAGACAGCCAAGACCCCCAAATAAAATGGACCAGGCTGCTGTTTCCTAAAAGCTTTTCCTTATCAAGCTGGGAGTCCCGGATCTTTTCTATCCACATTTGGACTGGCACTGCCAGGATCATCCTAGCGTTTCTAAGCCCAAACTCCAGCAGAGTTGCACTTGCCTCCAGGTCATTATGATTTGAACTAGCTTGCTAATCCACAAGCCCATCACCAGTTCACCTGCCTGGCATTTTGAAGTCCTTCATGGCCCGGCTCTAGACTACCTTCCAGAACTGTCTCACTAACTCGGCCTCCAACTTGTTGATTCCCAAACAAGCCCCTGCCTGTCCTTCCTGAAGCCTTTCCAGAATTCTTCAGTAACTCTGAATTGATTCTGGATAAATCCTCTGCCTGGATGTGCATATACAGAATACAGGTTCCTCAAAGGCAGGGATTGTGTTGTTTTGGTCTTTGTCCAGGGCCCAGCACAGTCCCTGGCACCAAGTCACATGAGTGTTGGGTGCAGAAAGGAAGCAGTGAACATGAGTTCGTTTCTCCTCCCCCCCACCCATCTTGTACTTGGGGTAGAGGTCCCAGGGGTGCTCTGGCTGCTGCAGGAAAAAAAGGAAGGGTGGTGGGCAGGTTCTATTTGGAGCTGGTATTTTCTACAAACATTCTATCTCTGCCCATCATCAAGCATGGATGTAAGCCAGGGGCTGGGGAACCTTTCAACTACAGGAGATAAGAGCTTGAGGTAGAAAAAGGCATTTCAGGACCCAGCACCATAGACAGGTAGGTACGGTCCTTGGAGGCTGCCCAGAGGCTGAGCTACCTTTCCAGCCCCTCTAGGATGACATGGGTCCTGAGAAGTTGGATCTCAGAGAGAAGGGCTGAACTGGCCTGTGGAAGGACAAGAATATTACTCAACAACTGTCCAAGGCATATGGCACTAAGATCAGTGACCATGAGTCAATTAGCCCCATGTTAGACATTGGGGCAGGGGAGTAAACAAAGAGCTGTACCAGAAGACTTAGCAAGTGTTGGTCTGACCACGGAGGCTCTCCAAGACTCTCTCCAGAAGAGAGATCTGCTTCTAAGATGCGAAGAACACATAGCTGCAGCTAGAAGATCTTGTGATCCCTACTGGGTAAGTGCCCTGCCAGGGCTAATGAAAATTCCTACTGCAAGCAGTGGTTGAGTGCCAGCCACCAGCAAAGGACTCCTTCCATTTTTGCCACTGAGATTCAGCTGGAGCTGTTTGTTAAAACCACAGCTCTAAAGCTCAACTTGGGGGAAAACAAAACAGCTGCAAAGGGAATTTCCAGAAACAGAAAGAAATCCTTCTTCCTGGCAAGTGCTGAACTGATACACACCAGGTTCAATCCTGCGCAGTCTGACCCCCAAAGAGAGGGCAGATCATATTTTTCCTTGAACTTTGTTTCTATTTCCTCAGCAAGAAAGCCCAGTGCTTCTATTTATAGCTTCTGTGAGAGAAAGAGGAAAGGAAGTGAGAAAGACTGCAGTTGTGAATAAGGAAGGAAAGAAGAAAGGAAAGAAAGGAGGATTTATTAAGGACCTACTATGTGCCAGGCACTGTGCTAAGCACTGGACAAATACTATCTCATTTGATCCTCAAATGAGAACCCTGGCAAATAAATGCTATCACAATCTCCATTTTACAAATGAGGAAACAAAGGTCAAAGGTTAAGTGAACTGCCCAGAGTCATGCAGCTATTAAGTGTCTGAGATACTGGTGCAGATTCTACCTCTAGGATGAAAGAAGAGAGGGTTCAAGATCAATTAAGGAGTCAGAGAAGATTGGGGAATACAACAAGGAGAAGAAAACTCAAGAGACAAAAGGGTAAACATAGTTAACAAGATCAATCACGCAAGTAATAAACATTTATTCGTGGAAACAGCACTAAATGCTTGTCCATGATTGTTAGAGCGGTGTAAGGAGAGAAAGAAACTGTAAATGAAAACTTAAGATAGTTATTTAAATGTGGGGGCAGCTAGGTGGTGCAGTGGATAGAGCACCACTGCAGGAGTCAGGAGGACCTGAGTTCAAATCTCACCTCGGACACTTGACACTCACTAGTCGTGTGACCTTGGCCAAGTCACTTAACCCCAATTGCCTCATCCTGGGCCATCTCCGCTCATCCTGATGAATGTCTGGTCACTGGATTCAGATGGCTCTGGAGGAGAAGTGAGGCT
>CM053775.1:5573152-5602468 GCA_028658325.1 Potorous gilbertii
GTGCAGTGGATAGAGCACCACTGCAGGAGTCAGGAGGACCTGAGTTCAAATCTCACCTCGGACACTTGACACTCACTAGTCGTGTGACCTTGGCCAAGTCACTTAACCCCAATTGCCTCATCCTGGGCCATCTCCGCTCATCCTGATGAATGTCTGGTCACTGGATTCAGATGGCTCTGGAGGAGAAGTGAGGCTGGGGACCTGCACAGCCCTCCCTCACTCAAAACAAAGTCAAGTGCAAGTCATGTCATCATTTCTCTGATGGCATGGTCTTCTTTGGCAATGAAGGATGAACACACACATTTATTAAGCACTTACTATATGCCTAGCCCTGTGCTAAGCCCTATGGATACAAAAAAAAAAGCAAAAAGAAGTTCCCACCCTCAATGAGTTTACAATTTAATGGAGAAGATAATATGCAATCAAACATATCCAAAGCAAAGGGAGCAGAAAGCACTGGAATGAAGAAGGGTTGGGGAAGGCTTTCCTGTAGGAGGAATTTCAGTTCGGACTTAAAAGAAGCCCCAGGAGGTCAAGAATCAGAGCAGAAGAGAGAGAGCATTCCAGGACCAGGAGATGGTCAGAGGATAGGCCCAGGGCCAAAGATGGAGGGGCTTGTTCTCTGGAGAGCCAGGAAGACAATGTCAGTGGATGGAAAAGGAATGCATTTAGGAGTAAGGTAGTAAGGTGTAAGAGGATGGGAAAGATAGGAGGGGGAGTAAGGGAAGATATGTAAGAAAAGGTAAGTAACTGAGCACAAAGAAAATTGATCAAATGGATTAGCATGTGGGGCCACAGGATCTCAAATACAGAATTGGAAAGAATCTTAGAGGCCATCTAATCAAGCCTCTCATTTTGAAGAAAATGGAAGGACCAAGAGTGTAAGTGATTGTCCCAAGGTGAGAGAAATGATTTTCTATGAGTGTAAGAACCCATTATTAATTAGGACCCAGGCTTTGGATTTCCTCATTCAGGGACCAGACCCTGCTCACTCAGTCAGTCTCTGAGGGGCATGGCTGATAGAGGAGACTCCCCTAATCCTTGAGGTCTATGCTCCTTGACCTTGGGCAGGCCCAAAACTCAACTAGGAGAACTTACTTCTGTTTGAAGTGTAAACAGAAATCTAATCTAGGTAAATTCTTGCCCTGAGGGAATAAGCCCACATCCTAGCACCGCTCCACTGGAGTTCAAGGTGACTCAGTTCATGAAAGAGAAAGCCAACTAGAGGGGTCTAGGTGGAAATGGATTCCTCTGTCCAGATTGCTGAGGGCTGCTGAGTCTCATGCTCAAGCTAAGTTCCCAGAAGGAGGAGCTGAAAACTTTTAGCCCATTTCCTCAGTTAAATGTCTACCCTCTCATCAATTGTTCTTTCAAAGGTATTTAAAGCATTCTGTGTCTCCATGACAAAACATCTTTGGTTACTGAGAGAAACCACTGACCATAAGTTTACTGATTATTAGCTAGCCTAATTAATAAATTGATTATTGATTACCCAGAAAACTCTCGTCTCTTGGGGTTTTCATTCCTTACAAAGGTCAAGGTTTTGTGCAACTGAACTGGGATTGAAACCCAGGTCATCTAATGCTAAACCTAGCCTTCTTCCCACTGCCTCTTGGGGACAAGGTTGAGGGCAAGGTGAAATGCGGCCATGCAGTTGTTGAAACTTTAAAAGGTAAGATGAGTGAATTTTCTAGTTATTGAAGCCAGATTGGTTGTTTACATTTTAACCAGGTATTTAGGGTTAGAGTTGAAGATTTTAATAGAGAATAGGATAAATGGTGAAGTGATTGGCATCTAGTATATGATGTTTGCATTGCTGCCACAGTTGAGTGACTGCTACCTGAATTCCAAATGTATGTGGTCAACTCCCTTCATGGAGGAGAAGGCAGAAAGGATCAGAACACCTTGTTGCACTTTAGGTTATTAGAGACAAAGGATTTCCTAAAGGAAATAGAAGCAAGACTTCAATGTAGTAAAAAAAAAATCTGATGTGAAGGAAGTGAGACTTGATCGTTGTCAGGATAGTGGAGAATGGAGGAGAAGGAAGAAGGGCTTTTCTGGAAGAGGAGGGTGCTAGCTAGGGGCTCCTCAGAGAAGGAATCTGTTTGTCTTCCCAAGGATGTTATAAGAGAGCCCCAGAAGCTCTCAAAAGACATTTCATCCAGGAAGGATCAAAGGAGGAAGAAAAGCACTATGGTGGTTGGTAATTCCTTGCTCAGGGGTAATGAGGCAGCTGTTTGTGACCCAATGACCAATGATAGAGAGGTTCCAGGGCATGTGTCCAGGACATAACAGAAAGCCCCTGAAGACATGTCCCCACTTCTGGTGATCCACGAATACCAGTGCCAAAAGGCAGCTGAAAAGCATTGCCAACGATTATCAAAATTTGGGCAAGAAACTGAAGACCACAGGGGCCCAATTTGTGTTTTCCTCACTGTTAGCCAGTAAAGGAAAGGGATGAAGCAGAGTGAACAGCTAGCTAGGAAATGTGCTCTGGATTTCAAATTGACAAATGACACATTTCTGGCTAAAGTCAGTTAAAAAGTATTTTCTGGATGTCTTACAAACATAAAAAGGGGCTTCAAACCAGAAAGAATGGGGACATATGAACTGATGCTGAATGAAAGGAGCAGAACCAGGACAACTGTGTACACAGCAACAAGATGCAAGCGAGATGCCAGAGGGAGTAGATACAAAGAAGCAAGAGGAACTCAAAGTCCTCATGGAAGTAGGCACATTTGACCTCTGAGAACTTAGGGGAAGGAAATCCATGACAGCCATGATTCTGGATGGGCATACCTTATTTAAAAGAAGCAGGAAACATAAAGGGGGTGGATGAACTAGGGGGAATAACATTATCTATTAAAGAAATCCACTCATATAAGGAGATCCAGAAACTGTAGGCTTAAAGCATGCCAGAGAGTATTTGAATGGAGGCCCATGGACAGAGAAATAAATGTGATATTGTCTTCAGAACCTGATACACAATTCCCACACAGAAAGAACCTCTAGATGAGAAATTTGGAAAATGAAGGATTCCATTCCTCCAGTCATCAGCCAGAGCTCTGTCTCTGCTAAAATCAGAGCAGCTCATCCTCAGCCCCAGTGATCATTTCCTCTTTCTAAAGGCAAAAGAACTAAAAAGGGGAAATTCCATTCTACATCTGATTCTTACTCACAGGGAGGAACCAGTCATTGGAGGGAAGTGAATATCCCTCCTAGAGTTTGTGATAGAGAAGAAAAGGAAATCTGGACATAATCTAACACACACCCTAGAGTTTTTCTTCCTTCTCCTCAAGGAAGGAAAAGAAAGCATTTTCAGAGGGTTGTCAGGGGAAGATATGTTGGGTTCCTTGATCTGCCATTCTGAAGATTAAGTCCCCACACCTCCACACCCCCACTCCCATTCTCCAGAATGAAATTCTAAAGACACAAAGGAGAGTCATTTCCATGGAAAGGAAACAGGATCTGTCTAAATCGAGGGATGTAGATGTATAACTAACTCACCCGCTCACTCAGATTTTTAAAAGAAATGCAGAGATAGAAACAAAACCAAGTAACAGAAGATGAATAAGAACATGATACAGTCCTGGAAAAATAGCATCCAGAGGTACCACCTCACACCTATCAGACTGGCTAATGTAACAAAACAAGAAGATGATAAATGTTGGAGAAGACATGGGAAAGTTGGAACACTAATTCATTGTTGGTGGAGCTGTGAGCTGGACCAGTCGTTCTGGAGAGCAATTTGGAACTATGCCCAAAGGGTTACAAAAATGTGCATACCCTTTGACCCAGCAATGTTGCTTTTAGGACTGTATCCACAAGAGACCATAAAAATGGGAAAGGGTCCCACATGTACAAAAATACCAGCTCTCCTTGTGGTAGCCCAAAACTGGCAATCAAGGGGATGCCCATCAACTGGGGAATGGCTGAATAAATTGTGGTATGTGAATGTAATGGAGTACTATTGTGCTATAAGAATGATGAAGAGGAAAACTTCAAAGAGGCCTGGAAAGACATATATGAACTAATGCTGAATGAAAGGAGCAGAACCAGGACAACTGTGTACACAGCAACAACCACAATGTATGAGGAATTTTTCTAATAGAGTTAGTACTTTAACTGCAATGCAAGGACTTAAAAAATTCCCAATGGACTCTTGAGACAAAATGCCTTCCACATCCAGAGAAAGAACTATGGAATTGGATTGCAGAATGACGCAGACCATTTTCTTTTGTATTATTTTTTTTTGCTTTGTTTTACTTCTCCTATTCATTTTAATTCTTCTATGCAACATGAGTAAAGTGAAAATGTATTTAATAGGAATGTATGTTCAGAATCTGTATAAAATTGTATGCTATTTCAGGGAGGGAGTGGGGAGGGAGGGAAAAAAATCTTAGATACATGGAAATGATTGTAGAACACTGAAAATAAATAAAATAATTTAATTAAAAAATGACAAGGAAAAAATGTTGGAAAAAATGTGGGAAAATTGGAATACTAATGCATTCTTGGTGGAGTTGTGAATGATTCAACCATTCTGGAGAGCAATTTGGAACTATGCCCAAAGGGCTATAAAATTGTGCATACCCTTTTGACCTGGCAATACCACTACTAAGTCTGTAACTGAAAGAGATCATGAAAAAGGGAAAAGGACCCAAATGTACAAAAATATTTATAGCAACTCTTTTTGTGGTAGCAAAGAATTGGAAATTGAGAAGATGCCCATCAATTGGAAAATAGCAGAACAAGTTGTGGTTTATGAGTGTAATGGAATACTATTGTTCCACAAAAAATGATGAGCCAGTAGATTTCAGAAGAAACCTAGAAAGACTAGAATGAGATGATGCTAAGTGAAGTGAGCAGAACCAGAACATTGTACACAGTAACAGTAACATTGTGCCATGACCAACTTTGATAGACAGCTCTTCTCAGCAATGCAATGATCTAAAATAGTTCCAAAAGATTCATGATGGAAAATGCTATACCCATCCTGAGAAAGAACTATGGAGTCTGAATACAGATTGAAACATCCAATTTTCTATTTTTTTTTCTTTCTCATGGTTTTTTCTTTTTGTTCTGATTCTTCTTTCACAACATGACTAATGTGAAAATATATTTAATATGATTACACATGTAAAACCTATATCAGATTGCATGCCATTTTGGGGAGGGAGAAGGGGAAAAAATTTAGAACTCAAAATCTTGTAAAAGTAAGTGTTGCAATCTAAAAAGAGATTAATTAATTTAAGAAAAAGAAAAAAAAATAGCATCTAGAATGCTAAAGCTTAGAATGAGACAAGATGGTGAGTGTGGCTAGGACCTCAAAGAGGTTGTTTAACTGCATTGGGAGAGCAAGAAGAATTCCAAAAGGGCCTTCTTCCCACTGGACATGACAAATTATAACTGATGGCAGAGAGAAAGCAGAACTGCTCCATTATTATTTGACTTCCTTGTTTTCTGCCGTGGAGAATGACATTTGTACTGGAAATAACAGAACAAAAATGACCAATAGGGAGTTGCTTTTGATGAATTCAGGTTAACTAGGCCAGATGAACGACTTCCACAGGCACCATAAGAACTGGCTGATGTGATGGCTAACTACTGCCAGTGAGTTTTTGAAAGATCATGGAAAACAAGAGAAGTGCCACAAGATTGATGAAGGATAGGTATTGTCTTAATTTCCAGAAAAGAAAAGAAAACGAAGTCTGCAAACCACATCCTCATGAGCTTGACTTTGATTCTTGGGCAAATTCTAAAACAGAGTTTCAAAAAGAAGATGGGCAAATGCCCAGAAAAGGAATCTGTGATCACAAAGAGCCAGCAGGACTTCCTCAAGAACAGGTCACACCAGAGTAATTTCTTTTCCTTTTTTGACAAGATTACTAAACTAAGAGATTAGGGTTATGCTGTGCTTATAATTCACCTTGATTTTAAGAAAGTTTGGGTTAATTTTTCTCATCCTCTTCATAGAAAAAGTAGAGGGACAGGGACTAGATGGGAGGTTCACTTTTTTGTGTCTAGTTCACTTTTTTTGGCGGTCTAGTGAAATCTATGGATCTCTTCTCAGAATAATGTTTTTAAAAGCATAAAATAAAATACATGTATTACAAAGGAAAACAATTATATTGAAATACAGTGATCCAAATATGTTTTTTTTTAAGTTCATGGACTCTAGGTTGAGAATCCTGGACAAGATGATAATACAACTAGATGGATTCAGAACTGGTTACAAGACTCCTTGAAATCAAAGAGTAGTCAGTAATGTTTGAGCCAATGTCAACATGGCAGCAGATCTCCAGTGGTGTGCATCAGGGATCTGTACTGACCCTGGCCTGTTTCTCATTTCTATTACTGCCTTGAATAAAGGCAAAGATGATACACTCATCAAAGTTTTAAATGACACTAAGCTAGGTGGGATAACTAACAGTGAACAACAGATCAGAATCCAGAAATATCTTGGAAGACTGGTCAGTCAGTGAATTAAACATCAACAATGTGCCAAGTGGTGGACTAGAGATGCAAAGAAGGCAGAAACAATCCTTGTCATCAAGGAGCTCATGTTCTAATGGGGAAACACAACATGTGGATAAGTAGGTGTCCACAAGATCTATACACAGTATCATATGCATATGTGGGAGGAGAAAGCACTAGGAGCTGGGGGTGCTATTTAAATTTAGTGTTAAAGTAATGCCAGGAAACTGAGAGGCACAGATGTGAGGGCAGAGCTTTTCAGGCATAGGGGATGGCCAATACAAAAGTGTTGAAAAAATGACAGATGAAGTGCCCTGAAAGGTAGGCTTCCATATCTGGATCACAGATTAAGTGGAAGAAAACCAAGTATAAAAACATCAAAAAGGTAGGAAGGATCCAGGTAATAAAGGGCTTTAACTATATTTGACCCTGGAGGTAATTGGGAGCCACTGAAGCTCAATGAGCAGCACAGTACAAGTGAAGGGGGTCGGAGGAGTGACATGGTCATACCTGTACCTTAGAAACCACCATTTTGATAGCTGAATGGAGGAGGGCTGTGACCAGAGAAAGACCTGAGGCAAGGGAACCAACCAAACACTATGGCATTAAGGCAGATAAAAGGTGATGAAGGCCAGACTAGGGGAACAGATGTGTAAGGATAGAGAAGGGGACATATATAAGTTATGCTGTAAAGAAACCCATCATCATGCTTCCAATTGACACCAACTCCCTCAGCTTCCTCACCCTTCTCAAGAGGTGGAGGCTGGAATACCAAATTCCTTCCAATGCCTTCCTTCATAGGGGGCAGAGGCTGAACTTCCACAGTTCACTCCACTCTACATTTGCTTTGCCTGGTTTCAATTCCATGGAACAAGATGTCCCTTGGTGTCCCATTCCCCATTCTTCTCTGCCCCCCCAACTCTTTCCTGCCTCCTTTTGTGTTCTGTCTCCTCCATGAGATTGTAAATTCCTTGAGTTCAGGCACTGTCTTTTTATTAGTTGCATCCCCTTAGCACAATGCCTGGCACATAATAGACACTGGATAAATGTTTATTGATTGGACTGGATTTGAAATGACAAGATTTGGCAACAGATTAAAGATGTGGGGTGAGTGAGAGTGAGGAGCTAAAGATGACATTGAGGTTGTGGGCCTTGATGACTGAGAGGGGAAAGTTCTGGGGGGAAATAATGAATTAAGTGTTGGACATGTTGGACTTGAGATTCCTATGGGGTATCTAGTTCAAGACATCCAAAAGACAATTGGTGATGCATAACTGTAGCTCAGGAGAGAGACAAGGGCTGGATACACAGATCTGGGAATCATCAGCCTAGAGGTTCTGATAATTGAATTCATGGGAACTGATGAGATCACCAACTGAGAAAGTGTAAAGAAAAGAGGGCCCAGTACAAAGCCTTGGAGAATAGCTGCAGTTAGTAGGTATAATCACATAGATGAAAATGATGTGGCTTTCAAAGCTGTTTCCTTGTTTGTATTTCCATCTGCCCTTCCTTATGTTCTTTCTTGTGAATTCTTTTTAAGTTTACAAAAAAAATTATTTCTTGAGAATAGGTTTCCCTATCTTTGGAAGTACATCATTTATCCATGGGCCTGATCTCAAGGTTGTCTGCTATGGAAGTTTGAACCTACTCCATTTTTCTGAACTAGACTAGTTCACGCCTCCTTAGGCAGCCTGGTGCCCATCAGATTGGTCCCAGACAATGTGGACACTCAAATGGCTTGAGCCCTACTATAGGTCAGAACTCCTAAACTAAAGGGATCCACTAGCCTCAGTCTCCCTCAGTAGCAAGGATTACAAGAGTACAATACCACACCCGACTGTCCTATGCATTCTTTAAAAGAATACATCACTTACCCTCTTTTCTTTTTCACTGGCAATTTTACTATTATGCCTGAGTGACTGGGGGGATGGTAGTACTGTCAAATGAACTAGGTGAAGGTTTGGGAGGAAAGATAATGAGTTCAGTTTTGGAAACGTTGACTTGGAAGTGCCTATGGGACACCCAATTGAACCTGTCTAAGAAGCAGGTAGTGAAGGTATAATATGGTATTGGGATAAACCTACTAAGATGAAATTTCACTGGGAGAAATGTACAATCTTCCATTTGGGTTTTCAAAATTCAACTTTGCAAATACAAAATGATGTAGGGATGATCGGTAGTCACTTGTTCTGAAAAGGATTCAGGGATTTTAGTTGACTTCAATCACAGTATGAGGCCACAGTGTGATTTGGCTGATGCTATCTTGGGCTGCACTAAAAGAGACAGAGCCCCCAGCATTAAGGAGGTGCCCCTGATACTTTGCCTTGATCTTGTCAGCCCTCACCTGGAGGAAAGTGTTCAGTCACAAGCAGCACAATTTAAGAAAGAGCATGATAAGTTACATGATATCCTAAGGGGGGGACAGGCAACCAGGATGGAATGAAGTTCAGGTAAAGAAAACAGGGGTGGTTGATGAGAAGAGAAGGTTTAGCGGGAGCATGATGGTGATCTGCAAGGTTTTCATCTCTCCCTATTGAATAGCTCCTTCCTCCCTGCCTCCAAACTCCCCTGGTTTTCCTCTGTCCTTTAAAACTTCGAGCTTGTCCCTGGTTTTTACCATCAATGTTCAAGTGAAATCATTCTCTCCAAAGTTACTAACAATCTCTTGATCCCCAAATCTCAATCCTTAACATTACAGACATCTAGAGAGTAGCAGCTGACATGGTTAATCACCTTCTGCTATTGGAAGGCCTCTTTTCTCTGGGTTGCCACTGCTCCTTCTTGCTTGTCCCTGCCTGTTCTCAGTCTCCTGTACTGGTTTTTCATCCTCGCTACCCCCCTAAATGTGTGTCCTCCATCCTGGCCTCTCCTTTCATTTCTCTCTGAACTAGTTCCATTGGTGATCTTGTCAGCTGCTATGGTTTCCATGATCTCCATGCAGAATGTTTCCAGATCTACATAGATATATCTCTGAATTCATCTTGGACATTCTGAACTCTGTGCAGTGCCTGGCACATAGTAGGTGCTTAATAAATGCTTACTGACTGACTGGTTCTTCCAGGTATCTAAAACTCAACATGTCCAAAACCAAATTCTATACTGTTTATAGACACTAGGTTGTATGGTGGATAGAGAGCTGGACTTAGAATCAGGAAAACCTAAGTTCAAATCTGGCCTCTGACACTTGCTAGTTATGTGACCCTGGGCAAGTCACTTAAGCACTGTCTGCCTCAGTTTCCTCATCTGTTAAATGGGAATAATAACAGCAACTCCCCTCAAAGGTTGCTTTAAGGATCAAATGAGATAATTTTTGTCCAATGCTTTAAAACCTTTCAGTGCCACATAAATGCTAATTATTATTGCCTCCGAAACTTCTTTTCTGAATTTCCTTTTGACTACTGAAAGCGCCAGCATTCTCCAACTCATTCGAGTTCACATGCTCAGCATCATCCTTGACTCCTCACTCCCCCTCATCCACATATCCAATAAGGTATCCACTGCTACCGTTTCCACCTTCCCAGTATCTCTCATACTCATTCCATCTTTCCATTCACATAGCCACCAACCTAGTTTGGGCCCTTATCACCTCTCATCAGGAGTCTTGCAATAGTCTTTCAACTGATTTTTGCCTCAAGTCTCCTCACCAGTCATCCTCACCAGATGCCAACTACACGCTAGATGTCAGGAAAAATATTTCCCTAAAAATAGAGCTTTCTGAAAGTGGAACTGGTCACTTTTGGAAAGTGGGCAGTGAGCTTCCCCCTTCTTGGAGGTCTTCCAATAGAGGCTGGACAAGCACTTGGCAAGATTTCTTTCATGTATTGGTCAGACTGGATGGCCACTAAGGTCCCTTCAAAGGCCCAAATTGTGTGTAATTATGTTTAATTTTACAGCAATATCACAAAAAACCAGAAAGGAGAGAATAGTCAACGGGGTCAAATACTGCAGGGAAATCAAGAAGGACAAGGATTGAGAAAAAGCAATTTAGCAATTAAGAGATTATTGGTGACTTTGAAGAGTGTGGTTTCAGTTGAGTAATGAGGTCACAAGTCAGATCACAATGGTATGAAAAGAGAGGGGAGAGGAAGCAGAGACAACAACAGTAGACAGCTTTGTCTAGCAGTTTGTCTGGGAAGAGGATGAGCAATCTAGGATGACAGCTTCAGGGTCAAGTGAGGGATTTTTAAGGATGGAAGAGACCTAAACATGTTTGTAAGTACACTGAAAAAAGCCAGAAAGGGGAGGTTGATGATTAGAAAAATGGGACAATGGGGCAATCTGTCAGAAGAGATGGGAAAGGATAGGATGAAGGGTACAAGCGGAGGGGCTAGTCTTGGTGAGTAGGGCTTCCTCTTATCAGAGACGGAAGCAAAGATGTTTTAAGGGACAGAGTTGGGAAAAGAGGAAGCTCACTGCCAGTGGCTGCTATCTTTGAAGTAGAAGGATGAGACAAGACTAAGAGCAGGTAGGAGTGGTGTGAATGTCTCCAGGAGAAAGTTTAGATCCGCTTGTGGAGTGGAGAATAGGACAGAGAATCAGTTAGAGAAGAAGAAAAGGCCTACCTTGCAGTAGTGAAGCCCAGTCCCCTGCAGCTCAGATATTATATGACGCTAGGATAAATTAAAATTCTAAAGAACCAATTAATTAAGTATTCACTAAGTACCTTGTCAGTCAATATAAACATTTATTAAGCACCTTACTATGTGTTAGGCACTGTGCTGAAACTGAGGATAGAAAAAGAGGCGAAAGACAGTCCCTGCCCTCACAGTCTAATGAAGGAAATAGCAAGTATGCAGGATGCATGTCCAGAATAAACAGGAAAAGCTTAGCAGAGGGAAGGCTTCCCATGGAAGAAGGGATTTTAGTTGGGACTTAAAAGAAGACAAGGAGATCAGTAGTCAGAGCTGAGGAGGGAAAACATTCAAGGTATGGGAGACAGCCCAGAAGAGAAAAGAAAGAACATTTTGTTTGTGCCCAGCATTACTGTATTAAAGAGTGTATGTCAGGGAGTAAACTCTAGGAAGACTGGCAAGGTAAGAGGGGGCTTTGAGCAACAAACAGATCCTGGAGGCAACAGGGAGCCTCTGGAGTTTGTTGAGTAGTGGGTGACAGGGCAGAGCCCATGCTTTAGGAAAATCACTTTAGTTGCCTGAATGGAGGATGGACTGCAGTGGGAAGAGACTGGAGGTGGGCAGATCCTGCCCCCAGCAGGTTTTTGCAAGTCCAAGAAGAGTGAGGTGATGGCAGTGTCAGAGGGGAGAAGGAGGCATATGGGAGACAGATTATGAAAGTCAGATCGGCAGGCCTTGGCAACAGGTTGGATATGGGGGGGTCAGACATAGCGAGGAGTCCAGGATGGCTCCTAAGTTGTGAACCTGAGGGACAGGAAGGACAGGGAAGGTAGGCAGCAAGGAGGGTTTTGGGGAAAGAATACCTAGTATGTTGTAGGTTTAGTGCTGGGCACTGGGGATACAATGACAGTCCCTGGCTTCAAAGAGCTTTTACTGTCAAGGGAGACAATCTGTAGGCATGTAAATATACAGAAAAGAAAACAAAGGAATTGTGAGGGATCAGGGTAGGCTTCATATAAAAGGGGATGCTTGAGCTGAGCTTTGAAGTAAATTAGGGACACTGAAAGGGAGAGGAGAAGAGGAAGGGCATTCCAGGCCTGGGAAGCAGCCTGTGCAAAGTCACAGAGGCAAGAGAGAAAATGCTTATGAGGAACAGTAGGCCGGTTTGGCCTGCGGCTGGTTAGAGGTTGTGAAGGGGAGTCATGGGATGGCCAATAGCAGCCACAGCTAGGCAAATGCTTTCAAGTACATTTGGTTCTTCCCCTTTTTTTAACTATTGTGGAAATATCCCTCTGGGGGGTAGGAAGGCTGGTGTTTGATGGCTTCTTCTGGAACAGAGCGGTGCATAAAAAGTGACCTTTTGTCTCAAACACTGAGCAGCTGGGTGAGCACTGACACATCCCTGCATCTCCAGTGACTCCTTTATAAAACGGGGCTCCCTCTCAAGACCATTCTGGGGTTCAGTTGAGATAATATGCAAATCAACTGAATTCCTATGTGTAAAGCTGGGCATCCTCTCAAGTACCACATAAATGTTCAGTTATTGCTCAGGAGGTTAATATTTCTCAACAGTGAACCTACCCGTTACAATAAATGGCCCTTTCACCATTGATAATGATACACATTCATTAAAAATCAAATTCCATTTTATGGTTGATCACCAAAGTTGGTGATTTTAACGGCTTAGGAAATTGTATTTTAAAACTAGCAGGCAGCTTCAACTCTGCCACTTCGGATTCCACAGCACATGACAGAGTGTGCACATCTTTGGGAAGGGAGAAGGATTCTGAGTGGAGGTGAAAGCAGCAAGGATAATCTCGTCCCTGAGGCTGGCACTTCCAACAGAAACTACTAAAAAAATGATTCTAGGACTAGGAAGGGAAGTTGGAACTCTACACAGCCATGTGGTCCATCAGCTTCCCTCACTATTTACCCCATGGCTTCACGTGCAATCTGCAAAAGTCACCTTAGAGCAGTCATTTCTACACTGCAATTCGACACTCGTTTCTACTCCTGGAAAACTTCCCTGAGAAGAGACTTTGCTGAATGTCCCATGGGATCAAAGAAATGCAGGCTCATCAACTCATCTGCTGTAACAACAAGTAGAAATTAGCCTTAATGGTGTTCTGTTACTATTGATGGAGGGTGGAGGGGATAGGAAAAATTTGAGAGAAGTTCAAGAACACATGACAGAAGGACCATTTTCCTCCCTGCTTTTCTGTTTCCTGTTGTCTCATTACATGATGACAAAAAGCCTTTCATAATACAGCACAGGAGAGCTTTAGCTGTGTGGGCTGCCACATCCCACCAGTGACTGTGATGAGACAAAGGAGGAGGACTGTACTTTGTAGTGGGACTTGTCTCATTGTTTCTTGGGAAATGTCTGTTGTGTCAAAACAAAATCAATAAAAACTATGTTAAAAAGTGTTTGAAAAAAGCAGAAGAAATCAAATATTAAGGCATTCAGTTTTACTACTGTTTATATCACAGATAAAGAAGAGAAATACTACAGAGCACAATTAAGTTAAGAATCAAAGCACGTTTAGGGTTAGAATCAGAGATTTCCTTCCCTGAGAAATGCTTGATTAAGTGAATGTTACTTAGGGATGAGTTTGAAAGGGCCCTCAACAGAACAGAACAGAACTGGATAAAGCGCTGTCCATCTGGACAAGATGCAATCACCAGCTGGAGGAAGATTTTCATGCCATAGCACATTGGACTTAATGGTGTTCCTGCTGAGGTCCCTGGGCCATTTAGGAAACTTGCGATGAACAACAGGGCTATAACTATAACTTTCCTGCCAGAGTAAAACCCAATTTTTTGCTATTTGTACAAGGCATCTTGAGAATAAGATGAAGAAAACAAACGAACATCTGGAATGTCTGCTCTTGTGGAGCAGGTTAAGCACCAGCCCGAATGCCAACAGGCATCGGGAAGCAGTTTTCAGAGGTCAGCTGCTCGCAGGCCCTTGTCCAAAATGGACAATAAGCTAAATTTGCCTCGGATGCTCTCCTACCTCTTCTCCACCAGTCTGGCACCTCCTCTTCACAGTTAACTCTGAACTCAAGCTAGTCTCTGGCTATGGCAAAACCACTCCCCATCTGTAATAACCTTCTCCCAGGGTCCTCTCTACTTCCAAATTTCTCTTCTTCACTTCCTAGTCAAGTCTCATTCTTTCAATGTTCTGTGGGCAGTATAGACATTGGTGTATGCACTGTCTGATTAAAGGAAAGGATTGAATGCCCCAGATGCTTAAACCTCCTATGGGTTTGGGAATGCTTGTTAAATAATCTAAATAACAAAACAGAAGGGGGTGATATGTTTGAGTCTATTACCTTCAAATCTTTTGTCTGCTTCCTTTCACTTTCCTCCCAAAAGAAATGAGATCAAGTTGTCACCTCATTTTTGAAAGGATGTTAATGCCAGAATTACATGTTATATTGTAAGGGAGAAGGATCCACATTTTCCAGTAGTGGGCTACATAATCAAAAATCCAGGTGTGGGGTCACATGCATGCAACCATGCTATTTATTATATTCAGCTACAGTTACAATGATGAATTCACCTGAACGTGCCAATAGAACACATGATGATAGCAGGTAGCAGTGGGTGGGTGGCTAGACCCTCCTGGCCTCCTCCTTCTAGTGGGTTAGCAGGTACCCCGAGATTATGTTGGGCAGACAGCTATAATGACTGCATTGTAATCAACTTGTGGTGAGGCAAATCCATCACTGTGTGCCTTTATTTTCATGCATTTCTCAAAACACAAATATAGCAAGAGTCAGCTTAAGTGAAATCTCTTACAAGAGCTGTTTCTGAATTTTATGGCTAAAACATGTTACTTTTATAAAGTTTGGTTGACACAGAAATTCTCTCCAAGGCTATTCATTAGGAACACTGCACAATGATCTTTAGAAGTGTAGGTTTCCATGTCCCTTCTTCAGACTCAACCTGACTGTACACCTCATTAACTTCATAACTCATCCTTCAGTGAATGTGGCTTGACAGCTTCAGGAGTAAGGATGAAGTAAAACAATTCTGGAAATAACTGGAAAAGAAGGAGGGGAGGCATGTTGGATGCAAAAAATACTGCAGGTGAGCAGTTTGCATCCATGTCAAAATAAGGAATTCAAAAAGCTTGAATTTCTTGTGTTAATGGCTCTTTGATATAAAAAGGCAATGCAGAGAAAGTCTTTTTATTTCTTTCTTTAAAAATATTAATCTGGTTTCCTTTGTTCTTTATGGATGTGATCCAAGGTAAAGTTCAAGTCTTGGTCTCTTAGTTTAGTTATCCTTACAAGCAAGATAAGGCATTCTCATTTCCAAAAGGGGGAAGGAAGGCTGATTTTTGAAATTATAACCTGAATAAATGCCTCTGAATTGGTTACAGAAAAGAAATGTTTTTTAAAAGGCAAACTGTGACAGCTATAGCAGCTTATTTTCCAAGTATTTCTTACTAAATCTAGGGCTCCCACTTCATTGGTGCAGGAAACTCGTTTCTCTCTTTCAACAGGACAAAGAAAAGAGAGAAGAAAAGAGTTTATTCCTACTATAATGTAATGACAAAGATTGGAGAAAGTCTTTAGGCCTAATCTAATGGCTTCCTCTACCACCTTTAGGCAGGCCTGGTAGATCACAAAGCAGCAGGGATCTGGATCATATTTGCTGCAACAATTAATTTCATTTTCAAAGCCTTCCTCCACCTACTCCAGCCAAGTGATTCCTTCAGTTACCTTGCTCTTGCTCATTATCTTATTTAACAACCTCTACCCATAACAGTCACTGTTGAGAAATATGGTTCACACTTCAGTGCTTTGGATTTCCAGTAAACCTCACAGGGTGGAGAGTGGTAGAGAGATTGGGGGGAGAAGGGAGGGAATGCTGCCAATAAGCCTGTTTCCTCTTTATTAGCAACTCACAGGACTGGAGTAATACATCCACTGTTGTTGATCTTGGAATGACCACGCATATTGCTTTTACAGAGGCCTGAGAGAGATTATGTTGCCTTTTGTCCAGATTCTGTCAAAGAATAGGCTGACCTAGGGAAACAGCTATAATGTACTGACCATTTAGGGACTCTACCTAATAATGGTAATGGAAACTCAGAGGTATCACTGTCATTCATTGAGACAATGAAATTCCAACTCTTTCAGTCTGAATTTCCCTGAAATCTAACTACATTAAGGCCACATCCATACATCAACAAACACTACCCTTTGTCTAGATTGACCTTCTACATAGTCCCCAAACTGCCACATGCCTACTTCACTTGATGCAAAATTATAGTGTGCTCTCCTTTGTATATGCAGAAGTTAGTGGCCTGTGAGATTGGTGGTTCAGAGAATCCCACTTTGACCACTTACTACATCCTGCATTACCCTTGGTTAAGTTACTGAACTTCTCTGTGTCTGTACCTTCATTTATAAAATGAAGGAGTTAGACATTTAGAAGACACAACTGGATGCAATAAGAAAGAAAAATGGGGTTTGCGTGGAGACCAGTGTGGATGTAAATGGAACTCACTAACCAATTTTAAAAAGAAGTGTAGAGGAGACAAAAGAAGCTAGGTCTGGAAATAGAGGGTAAATATAAGAACACGGTCTGAGTTAAGATTGGGATGAGGCTGGTGAAAGAAGTTAAGAACAAGAAAGGGCTTGGGAGGTTTTTATTCTTATTGCTGTTGCAGCTATTTAGGAGAAAAAGAAGGATTCAGGAATGGAGAGGCTATTTACATGGAGTAGATGGGATAATAACTAATAACATAGAGAGGACAGAGCTGCTCCATTCTCATTTTTCCTTTTTCTTTTCTCTCTGCCAAGAGACCTAAAGAAAAGAACCAGGAAAAATGGATGGAAGCTGCAAAGAAGCCAATTCATGCTCCGCATCAGCGAAAACTTTCCAATGAGAATTGTCCCAGAGTAGAACAGATAGCCACAGGGCAGTGAGGGCCCCTCACCTTAGAAGCCTTCAAAGACAGGCTGGATTTGATGTGTATGTTAGACTGCGTATTCTTTTCACATATGAACTGGAGTAGATTGCTGCTGAGATTCCGACTAACATTCAAATTCTGTGATTTTTCTGACTAGACAACTTCTCAGGTCTCCTTTATTTCTAAATGTATAATCCTATAACTTATCTTCCAATGCATTTATGCTAATTTTAGGGGAAGTAGTTAGTAGATATTGATTTCAGGATACAGGTTAAAATGAGGTGAACTTCTAAAGTCGTTTTAACTCTACAGTGTTATGGAGACAACATCACATCAAAGGGGAAAAGAAAAGTACAACGAGTCTTTTTAATAACATAACAGTTGTTCTATCTATAAAATTAGAGGCAATAATATTTTTATCTATCTAAAGGCTGAAGCTGGGCCAAATTTTCCCTTGAGGTTCCCTCCCTTCCATCTCAAAAAGGATAGATCACAGATTTGGAGCTTGAAAGGACCTCATAGATCAGTTAGTTAAAACTCCCTTATTTTACAGATGAGGAAACTGAGAATCAAAGATGTTAAGTGATTTATCTAAGGTCACACTGGTAGCACATCAAGGGATGTGAACTCAGGTTTTGTGGTTCCAAACTTAATACTCCTTTGGCTACACTACAGACTTTTGGTTCTTATTTCTAGATTTGATGTTGTCTATGTAAAGGAGTTCCATTATCTAAACAATGTGCTTTTCCTTCCAATGTTTACAAAAAAACTTTAAGAAAGTGTTTTTAGACTTATGTTCCATAAGGAAGTCTTGCACATTCCAGAACTTAGTAGTAGCTATGGAAATAATTTTATCTTTGATCACTCAATAAATTCATGACCATAACTCAGCTTGTGACATGTAAAGAAGGGTTTTACATTTACCTGTCTAATTAGCTGATTCTAAGAACCTTATTTCAGGTGAAATTTGGGGAAAAGAATGGTGCAGATGTTCTAAGAGGTTAAGATAGATAGTAGATAATGACAGATGGACAAACAGATGGACAGAGAGAGCATTGATGAAGCACTTGCTTTGTGCCAGATGCTGCTAAGCATTGGGAATGCAAAAATAAAGACAATGCCTGCCCTTATCATCGGGGGTCTGAGCCTAGGGATTCTGGACCAAGAATTCTGGGTAGTTCAGGAAGCATTTAAGATGTCTTGCTTCAATCAGTCAAAAACACTTATTAATCCACTAGACTGCGAGTGCACTGGGGACTCTGACACCAAAGACCAGATGCCAACCAGAAGAAGCTGGAGTCCCCACCTACCATCAAGAATCAAGATTAATTTAGAAGAAAATATATAATATATGGCCATGAAAAACACTAGGAGTGGCAAAACGTCATTATGATAGATCTTTGGTTAATTTAATTCATAAATTCATGGAACTCATCAAATCTGCTCCTGGTAGAGCAAATCCTGACTTAAATGAATTTGCAACAAGTACAGAAATGAAGAATGTATGACACCACTAATGTATTAGATGGAACTGACCTTACTCAAAAGTGATCTAAGAATCATATTCAACAGATTATGATTTTGGTGGTCTTAGTGGCATTGGAACAAAGTTAACTCAGAAAAAGAAGATAAATGATGAACATACTGACTTAATAGCAATGGAAAAGGCTTTGGATGAGTTAGTTAAAGATTTGCTCAGCAGCTGTTTGAACCAACAGATGACAAAGAAAATGAAAGATTAGCTTATGTGGCCTATCAAGATTTCCATAGCATTCAGGCTTCCCACAAATACACTGTCTTACAGTCAAGGCTCCAGAAGAAACCAAACTGCACATGTCAGTTCGTAAGGAAGACTATAACCATGCTATAAAGAGCACAAAGAGACCCATCAATGTTTATTTATGTGAAGTGGAATGGAATAAGTATCAAAATATTTGAAAATACGGGGACTATTTTATCTGAAAGTAAGTTTACAGTTCATCCTGATCAAGAAGGAAATCTATAGCAGAATCAAGTGAAAAACCACCTGGATTGTCTTGAACAATGAAACTCTGGAACGAGTTTTAGCAATTTTTATCAAGTTGGCTTAATTTCCTCTATGGTCAGACTCATTTTTTCAGTTCAGACACACACACACTCACACACACACACACACACACACACACACCAGCCAGGGGCATTTCTACGTCCAGTGTGACATCAACATTAAGATAAATAGCTTTAGTAGCCCTCTTGTATACTGTTACATTGTGAAAAATGGCTCAGATCATAAATAATTATGACAATGTCATTTGGCATTTTTATAAGTAAAGTGAGGATGTTCCCTACTGGAAAAAAATTCAGGAAAACAATCTTTTAGAGCATAAATTTGTTACTACCAAAACATTTGGATTAGTTTGAAGTTGAAGAACACATCATGTCATTAAGCTCTTTCCTTACAAATATGATGTGAGTACTGTTTGCATTGTTTACATTCAGTTATTTTAATGGAAAAAGTGTCCACAATAAAACTGAATGTGAAAACTCTTATATACAACTGTAGAATGTTTAGATAGCTCATGAAAAATATGAAGTATACATGAAATTTTCACCCTGCGCAGAAAAAAATGTAAATGTGAAAAGTAAAACACGAATACATAGATGTACTAGGCACTAGGGAAACAAAACCAAATGAAATGCTTTCTGTCCTCAAGGATCTTACAGTCTAGATGGGGAAGACAATGTGTACGTGTAACTTTCATATACACACACAATATTTATGATATAAATGCAAAATAAATACAAGGTAATATTATAGGGGGTAGGAATCAGGAAAGACTTCAGGGATAGAATGATACAAATTGAGTTTGAATGAAACAAGGAACTTGAAAAGACAGACATAAGGAGATATTGCATGTGAGTTATGGGTGTCAGCCTGGACAAAGATATGGAGATGGAAGATGGAGTGTCCTATGTGCATGAAAGGCCATAAAAGGAAGCTGGAGCTAGTGAAGAGCTTTAAATACCAGACAGAGGAATTTCATTTTTGTCTTAGTGGTAGTGAGCCTACTGAGCAGGAGAGTAACATGGTGAAAATTGTGCTTTAGAAAAATCACTTCAGCAATTGTTTGAAGAATGGATTGTACAGGAGACTTAAGATAAGGAGGCCTACTAGCAGATTATTGCAAGAGTCAGGCAAAAGATAATGAGGGCTTGAAACAGAGGAATGGCTGTGTGATTAGAGAGAAAGGGTTAAATGTAAGAGCTATTGTAGAGGGAGAAGTGGCCAGATTTGACAACTGACTGAATACATGTGAAGAGGGACAGTGAGTAGAAAACTGACCACCTGCATGACTGGCAAGATGGTGCTACCCTCAGAAGGAAATTTGGAAGAACTCTTTTTTAGAAGTTTCAAGAGAAAAATAAGGAGCTTGGGGATGTATTTTGAGTTTGACAAGTCTATGAAATATTCTATTTGAAATGTCCATTAGGCAGTTGGTCATGTGAGTGGCGGGGGTGGGAAGAGAAGAGAAAGAAGAAAGAGAGAGGTGGGAAATGGTAGAGGAGAGAGAATACGTGAACCCTTGGAGGCTGATCAGGTCACCAAAAGTGTGAAGAGAGAAGAGGACCTAAAAAAATCTCCCAAGTACACCTATAGTTGGGGATACAGCATATGTGACATCCAACAAAGGAGACTAAGGAAAGGTCAGATAGGTGAAGGGAGAACCCAGAGATGAAAGAGTATCTAGGAGAGAAGGTAGAGAACAATATTCAATACTGCTAAGAGATCAAAAAGGATGAGGACTGAGAAAAGACCCTTAAATTTGGCAATTAAGAGATCACTGGTAACTTTAGAGGAAGCACCTTCAGTTGAGTGATGAGGTCAGAAGCCAGACTACCAAAGGTTGAAAAAGAGTTAGCTTTTTTTAGAAGCTTAGCTGTGAAATAGAGGTGCGATATAGGACTCCAGCTTCAAGGAATGATAGAATCAAGCAAGAGATTTTTAAGGATGGAGAAACCTGGATATGTGTATAGGTGGCCAGGAAAGAGCCAGTTGATAAGAAGATATTGAAGATTAGAGAGGGGCTTGATTGTGGAGACAACATGCCTGAGAAGACATAGTCAGGGTTGGAGTAACAGATATAAGTAGACAGTTGGATTTAGTGAGGACAACCTAAACATCAAAGACTGGAGTAAAGGGGGAGAGAGTGCATGATTGTGTGATGGGCTTTGAGATATAGAGTGAGGAGAAAAAGAAGAAATTTAAGGCAAATAGCCTATATTTTTTTCAGTAAAGTGTGAGGCAAGATCCTCAGCTGGGGGAGAGGGAAGAGTAATGTGGTAGTGTTAAAGAGACAAGATTTGAAACAGCTATTTTGGGAAATGGAATAGGAAATTGATTAGGAAGGAATCAAAGCATTGTCTTGCTACAATGACAGACCAGCGGAGATTAAACAACATATATTCATAGTGGATCCAGTCAATATATGATTTCCTCTCATTGTATTGAACAGCAACAGATGACAGAAGTAATCCAAGGTTGGGGTCTGAACAGATGTGAGTGTCAAAAGGACAAGAAGGTAAGAGACTCAAGAGTAGGTGTCAGTGTAGAGTTAAGCTGATTAATTACAGGGTTTTGAGAAGAGAAAAATTAAACCAGAAAGGGGCTGACAGCCTGGGAGAGTAATGAATGGTGGAGAGCCTGGAGGTCATAGTGAAAATGAAGACTAGGTTTAAGAGGAGTGAGGCATAGGGAGAGATGGAATGATGGGAAGTTTTAGACAGATGAAGCCATTTCAGAATTCTTGAACATGAAAATGTAAAGTGTGTGAGTTATGACAATATCAAATGCATGACCATACAGTGAAGGAGTAGGTCATGGAACTGTAGAGAATAAGGAAGGTTAGAGGTTAGGGTGCTGACTGGACCATCAACGTGTTGAAGTCCTCTCATTTAAGTGAAGGAAATAGAGTACAGGCATCCCTCAGGGGTACTGCAGGCTTGGTTCAAGACTGCCACAATAAAGTGGGTCACATGACTTGTTTGGTTCCCCAGTGCATATAAAAGTTAGGCTTACACTATACTGTAGTCTGTTAGGTGTGTAGTAGTAGTATGTCTTTAAAAAATGTACATACCTTAATTTAAAACACTTTAGTGCTAAAAAAATGTTAACACACCATCTAAGCTTCCAACAAGTAACAATCTTTTTGCTGGTGGAGGGTTTTGCTTCGATGTTGATGGTTGCTGACGGATCAGGGTGATGGCTGCTGAAAGCTAGGTGAGCTATGGCAATTTCTTAAAATGGGACAACAATGAAGCTTGTCACATTGGCTGACTCTTCCCTTCACTTGAACATTTAAAGGCCATTGTGGGATTATTAATTGGTCTAATTTCAATATTGTTGTATCTCAGGGAAAAGGAAGATCCAAAAACAGGAACAAAGATGGGGATGACTGGTTGATAGAACATTTAGAGTACATGTAATATTTATCTAGTAAGTTCGCCTTTTTATATGGGCGCAGTTTGTTGGAATCTCAAAATAATTACAATAGATTGCTGATCACAGATCACCATAACAGATATAATAATAATGAAAAAGTTTGAAATATTGGGAGAACTACCAAAATGTGACACAGAGACAAAATGGGAGCACATGCTATTGGGAAAATAGTGCCAATAGATTTGCTCAATGCAAGGTTGCCACAAACTTGCAATTTGTAAAAAATGCAGTATTTGCAAAGTACAATAAAGCAAAGTTCAATAAAATGAAGTACACCTGTAGAAAGGAAAGCTATGACCCAGATACTATAACTCCTTGAGAAAAGCCACAATAGATCCAAAAATATTGTCATAACTTTGGAACAAATGCCTTGGGAGCTGGTAGCTAGCTGTCCAAAATTTGGACTCAGAAATTTGGAGAGAGTGAATCTGAAAGGAGAAAATGCTGAGTGATAGCAGCAGAGAGAGTCTGCAAGTAGCATTGAGGAACAAGAAATTATCTAATTCTTCATTCAGGACCAGTATGTTAAAGAATAAGAAAGAAGAGGCAACCAATATTGCAAAGGATGGCCAGGGATGCAGTGACCTGGGGGTGGCATTGTGGGAGAGGAACACAAGGACACCATGCATGCTAGAAAATGGAAGGAGAATCAGAGAAAGATGTATAAAATTAAGGAAAGTATGATAATGATAGAATGTAGTATCTCAGATTGTGCATGGTATGCTGAAGCTTTTCTGCCCTCCCAAGGGTCTTGAGGACTTCTGAGATAATATCTATCAAGAGCCACCACACAGGACAGCTTTGGACTTCTCCAGGGTTTTTGGATGGATTGTGTTCAGCCAATACTAATCAGAACATGTGTTAAGATCATGGTCAGCCAAATGGTCATACCAAAAAACAACTTGCTGGAGTATTAACATGCAGATACTAGGATAAAATAAATAAGTTTAATGTCTTTCAATGTCTAAAATTTAAATCTTGAAAGGTTTTAATGCCAGCAGACTTAAGTAAAACTAACACATCATTTACTGGGATCATCATTGCAGAACCTCAGTGATAGGATTTACCATTTCCTTTTATTTCTCATTTCTTTGCCCATCTGATCTGTATTATCCCCTGTATCATCCCTAATTTCAACTGTTCTATTCATGCATCAAAACTTATCTTTCTTTTTTTTAATCTTTTTATCTTTCTCTATTTACCCAACACAGAAGCCAAAGGAAGAGAGTTTCAAAGACGAAGCAGTCAACAGTGTCGAATTGCAGAGAGGACAAGGAGTATAAGTGTTCAAGCTTTGACTATCAACACTAATCAGGTTATCTGGATTGCTGCACAGAACTGCAGTATATCAACATAACCCAACATAAAGCATGGCTGCAGATGTAATAAGCCTTTCAAGTTAATGAAAATTCTGTTTGGTATACTCTACCAGCAGGGAATGACTGATTGATGGACTGGAAGTACTGAGAGTCACCTTAAAGATCATTTTGTCCAAAGCCCTTATTTTAAAGATGGCAGGAATTTTCTCATTACCCCCTTCCCCTTTTTGGTTTTGGCCCAATCCCCATTTCTCCTTTAGGAGTCTTTATCTGAGATTCACATTAAAGTATTGAAAGATGTCTATTCATCAGCTAAACCAGATAAAAGCAGTGTACATGTAAAGTACAAGAATAAAGTCATGTCACTGGTTTCCCAAATCTCCCTTGGAAAGGGCTTAGAACTTCTAGATCCAAATGAATGTTGGCAGTTCAACAAGCAGAGTTCAAGTACTTACTCTTTTCAGCACAGTGGTGATACAGAGACATACATTTCAAAGACAGAGACAATAATAAACAAGTTAGCTAGATTCCTAACTGATTAAATGGCTGTACTCAAAGAATAACTATTACTGATTCAATGAAGGTCCCCAGTAGACAACTCTGCACATTTCTACTTGACCCTGTGTGGTTCCCACATTTTTATCAATAACTTAGTAGCATGGATGCTCTACTCCTCATCTTTGCAGAGGACACAAAACTGGGAGGACTAGCTACTATACTGGCTGACAGGGTCAGCATCCTAAAGGCTCCTGGTGGTCTAGAGCATTCTTGGCCATAAAAACAGGCAATAGGTCAGAAATGACCCTTGGACTTCAGTGAGCAAACTCCCACTCACTGGCATTGGTATGAAACTAAAGACATGAAATATAACATGGATCAATGTCAAGTCTTGCACATAGGTACAAGAAATCAACTGCCAAGTACAAATTGGAAGGAAAGAAGGAAGGAAGGAAGAGAGGGAGGAAGGAAATGAGCATTTATTAAGCATCTGCTGTGTGCAAGGCACCGTGCAGAACATTTTACAAATATTATTTTATTTGATCCCCATGATAACTCTGGGAGGTAAGTGCCATTACTTACAGATGAGAAAACTGAATCAGACAGAGGTTAAGTGATTTTCCCAGGGTCACCCAGCTGGTAAGTGTCTGAGGCCACATTTGAACTCAGGTCTTCCTGACTCCCAGTTCTATCCATCGCTGAAAAGGTTTAGAGGGCTTTAGTGAACTTCAATCTCAATGTCAGTCAGCAGTGTGTGAAGTGGTGGCCAAAGAAGTTAACGTACTCTTGGGCTGCATTAGGAGGGGCAAAGCTTCCAGGATTAGGGAGGTGATGGTCCCACTGGCCTCTGCCCTCATCACACTGGAGTAGCCTGTTCAGTTCTGGGTACCACAGTCTGAAGAGGTCATTGACAACCTGGGGAGTGGTCAAGGAAATCAACCAAGCTTAGAGAAGAACCTGGAGGCCTCATTATTTAAAGAGCATTTTAAAAATTGAATTTATTTCTTTCTAGTTTTCAACATTCACTTTTATAAGATTTTGAGTTCTAAAATTTCCCCCTCCCCAAGACAGCATGCAATCTGATATAGGTTCCACATGTGCAGTCATATTGCCATTTGAAGAGCGTTTGATGGAACTGAGGATGGAACCTGAAGAGAAAGCTCAAGAACACAATGGCTGCCTTTAAATACAAAAGGGTAGAACACAGATGAGGGATCAGACTTGTTCCATTTGGCCCCACAAGACAGAACCAGGAGCACTGTCCAATGATGAGATCTGGACCATAGCTGCCCCGAGAGGCAGTGGGCCCCCTGTCCTTGGGGAACCAGTAAAGTTCCTTCCAACCTCCAAATTCTGGGATTCCATGAAAAAGCAACCAGTTCCTGCCTGCAAGGAACTTACATTGTAGGGGGGCAGGGAGAGAAGGACAACTCGAACCCAGATAAGTCCATACAGAATAATGACAAAGCATTCATGAAGTATTTACTATATGCCAAGAGCTGGGACACTGATACAAAAAGCAAAGAGCAGAAATACATAGTGAAGGGTAGCCAGGGAAAAGTCAGTAAGTGCAAGTCACCGAGCTGTCCCTTTCAGAGGCCATGGGAGGGCTGATCTGATGAGAGTTTAGACCAAGAGGTAGAAGCAGAGGCATTTGAGCAGTTGCAAATGACCTGAGGGAAGATGAACATACATGGGCCCAGCGAATTCAGAGCCAAGTAGTTTAGCTCCTTTCAGATACTGTCTCTGAGGATCTGGTCTGGAGAGTGACAAAGTGGCCTCAGCAGAATGGAAAACATCCTGAGCTGATGCTAGTCTTGTAGGTGATACCTGAGCTGTGGCTTGAAGGAAGCCAGGGATTCTGTGAAGGAAAGGTGGAAAGGGAATCCTACCTGTCCTTCAAACTTACCTCCTTGCCACCAATACGCATATTATCATATGTTTGCATGCCTCTTTGGGCACGGCCGTCTTCTGAAGCCAATGGGAGCCAATCTTCATCCTTTGAGGGTATGACTAGGATTTCTAAAGTAGCCCAAAGTCATTCTAGGGAAGGTCAAGTAACAAGGTGAGTAATATTGTTTGGGGTAAGAGTTGAGGCCAGACAAGTAAAGAGACAGATGTTCTTGTTTGTTTTGTAAACAGGCTCCAACAATTCCAGAACTCTTTGGACCACTGGCAGCAGTTGTTAGAGTAAATGTCCATTTGATATCAAGTGGCTGGCTGCTTTGGGGAAGCAGGCATTCATGCAGAGTTGTCTCACTACTTTGAATGGTGAAGGTCAGGCTACATAAGTACCTGGGTACTGTGCAGCCCACTCCTCCCCTCCAAAAAAGATGCCGTGATAACTGCCTTTCCTTCCAGCGCGTTCTGGTTCTCAGAACAGAGTTACACAATATCAAGATAATGTGCTGCTGAGACTTACTCTGTCTAGCATTGGAAAATGTGAAACCACACATCCTTTCTTGATTACTTAATGCTTGCCTTAGATCAAGAATTTGATTATTTCTTTGTTTTAAGCATATTTCCCTTCCATTCATTCCTTGTACATTTTCAGTCAAAAGAAAAAAAATACAAACTAAAAAACACCAATCTGATTCTCTCTGTGTATAAAACATGGCCTAGGATGGTCTTAGACAGTGTGGGAACTAGAAATAGAAAGGTTCAACTTCTGTTTCTGACATTTAACAGCATTCTGAAGCCATACCACCTCTTGCAGCCTATTTCCTTATCTGAAGAATGGGGATGATGATACCTATATTACCTACCTCATCAGGCTGGAGGGAGGAACAAATGAGAAAGCACATTTTAAGTGTTTTGCAAACTTTAAAGCACTAGATAAATGAAAGATCATCATCATCATCATCATCATCACCACCATCACAGGGGTGTAGAGTGTGTTCAGGGAGGACTAGTACTAGTACCAGTACCTTTGGTGTGATGGCTGCCAGGCCCTTTTCAGGGCTCTTCTACCTTTGGTATCCACCTGTTCCACCTAAATCTCATCTGTGGCTCCACGGCAGCATGTGCAGTGGCCACACCCTGGTAAATTGTTTGGGAAGATGGGCCAAACCAGGTTGAGGGTAACCAAGGGTTCTCAAACCCATTGGTGAGTTAGTAGGGGGTGTCTACCCCAAGCATGTGAAGACTTCATCTGGTGGAATGGACGGATGAGAATAATTTGTTCCAATGGCCATGAAGGCAGATGAAGCAGGTGATGTGGAGCGCTTAGAGCTTAGTTAGACACAGAAAATGCCAAGCAATGGTCATTTACTGCTGAAGACTTATGCATCACATGACCTCATCACCAACACTGTCTTCCATTTACCTAAATGCAATAAAACTTCATGGATGCACCCTCGCAGCAAACACTGGCATCTAATAGATTATGTGATTGTAAGGAGAAGAGACAGACAAGATGTAAAAGTGACAAAGGCAATGTGTGGTGCAGAGTGCTGGAGTGATCATAGATTTATCCTTTCCAAGGTAAATATTTGCATTCATCAAAAGTGCCAACCCCAAGGCAAAATGATTACCAGAAGATTTAATGTCAACAAATTATAGCTCCTCTCTGAATGTGATCACTTTGCTGCTGACTTGGAGGAAAAGTTGAGCCAACACAGAGTTGACAACAGTGGAGCAGAAAAGGAGTGGGCAGCATTCAGAGATTTGGTACATAGCACTGCATTTGCTCATGAGTCAGAACACTCACAAACACCAAGACTGGTTTGATGAAAATGATGGGGAAATTCAGAAGCTGCCAAATGAAAAAACAGAACTCCACAGGATTTACCAGCAGGATAGTTCATCTGCCTCTAAGAAGGCAGCATTTAATTCCATCAAAAGTAAAGTACGAGCAAAGCTTAGAGAGATGCAGGACTCCTGATTCAGTAAGAAGGCAGATGAAATTCAGTTTTATGATGATAGTAACAATTCAAAGCACTTTTATGATTCCCTGAAAGCTATTTATTGACCCAAAGCCTATGGAGCATGAAAACTACCCAGTGCTGATGGAGTTGCATTGATTAGTGATAAGGACGTGATCCTGGAGAGATGGGCTGAACACTTCCATAGTGTTGTCAACAGACCATCACCAATCAATGCTGAGGCCACTGACCATTTACCTCAGGTTGAAGTCAATCCCTTGTTCCCTGAACTTCCAAATGAAGAAGAGGTTTTCAGGGCCATTAGGCTCCTTTCATGTGGCAAAGCACCTGGTGCTGATTCTATTCCAGCTGAGATTTACAAGGTAGGGTAAACCATTGCTCATACAAAAGTTGACTGAAATTTTCCAGGTTACATTGCAAGAGGAGGTTATCCCCCAGGAGTTCGAGGATGCTTCCATTGTCCATCTCTATAAGGGTAAAGGGAATAGGTTGTCCTGCGACAATCACAGAGGGATCTCTCTCTTAGTCATTGCTGGCAAAATTCTTGCTAGAGTCCTCCTTAATAGGCTGATCATTCACCTGGAAGATGGTCCTATACCTGAGAGCCAGTGTGGCTTCAGAAAGGGCTGAGGAACAGTAGATATGGTGTTTGCTGCTCGACAACTCCAGGAGAAATGCCAGGAGCAGAACAGAAATCTGTACACAATGTTTGTAGATCTGACCAAGGCCTTTGGCACTGTTAGTCATGAGGGCTTACGGAAAATTATGTCAAAATTTGATTGCCCAGAGAAGTTCATCAATATTGTACATCCATTTCATGATGGCATGTTTACCTGGGTTCTGGATAATGGACAAAACTCTCCTGCTTTCCCAGGCACCAGTGGAGTGAAACAGGGCTCTGTCTTGCTCCCATGCTTTTTAGCATGATGTTTTTAGTGATGTTGACAAATGCTTTCAATGAGGATGAACATAGCATCAAGGTCAACTACTGTACTGATGGTGATTTCTTCAATTTGAAAAGGCTACAAGCCAAGACCAAAGTGGAAGGAGTGTTGGTGCATGATTTTCTGTTTGCAGATGATTGTGCATTCAATGCAGCCTCTGAAACTGAGATGCAACAAAGTATGGATCAATTCTCTGCTGTCTGTGCTAATTTTGG
>CM053775.1:5602968-5626691 GCA_028658325.1 Potorous gilbertii
ACTACCATTACGACTACTACTAGTACTACTACAACAACAATAACAGTATCTACATAGCACTTTACATCTTGCAGATCGCTTACATGCGGTACCTCATCTGACCACAACCATGGGAGAGAGGTACTATTATTATCACGCCCATTTTACAGATGAGGAAGTTGAGACTGAGAGACATTAGGTTACTTGCCCAGGGTCACACAGTCAATAAGTGTCTAAGGCAGGATTCAAATTCAGAGCTTCCTGGCTTCAGGTCCAACACTAGACATTCAAAATACTGGATCTCCTTGGTTCCAAAACTAATGTTCCTGCCACCATATCACAAATCTTCAACCTCTTCTATTTACCTTTCCAGCTCTCCATACTCTGGCCCTTTACTACCAATCTAACTTTGTTTCTTACAGCTCGCCAGAAGACATTCTCCATTCCAATCACCCAGGTCCTTTTGACATTCTCAACACCTGCCAACCTCATTTCTGCCTCTGTGCTGTTCTCTAGCCGAGAATGGCTTCTGAAAAGAGAGGACAGAGGGGGTATGAGACAGTGAAACATCAGAGAATCAAGCTCATCCACACATGACACAATGTTCAAATTGTAAAGAGTCTTAGCTGTCATCTAGTCTGACCCACTCACTTTATAGAGGAAGAAACAGACTGGCTGTTTAGCAAAGTTTCTGTGACTTCTGCTCAAATCTGCCAGGCCTCAATCCTTAAAAATATAAGCTTCAATTATGTACCTCAAAGCAAAAATTCCCCAAAGAACTCCCTTAACTTTGGGTAGTTGTAAAATGAATCAAAGGAGCAGGAGAGCAATTCCTCTGCCAATGAAGGGGCTACATGGCTGCTGTTTGTATTTATAACTGTGAACACAGGTATAAATGTGTCTTAGCTGAGAATCAGAAAGCACTACATGTAGAGAGAGCCTAATTCATCCTTATTCTTCCTTCTCCATCCCAACTTGGACCATTTCCCCTCTCCTATGTCTTTCCTTTGTCCTTTTCAGTTCTGGGTGCAGGGAGTGGGGCCTCCAACCTAGGAACTAGAGCCATGAGGATCCAGGAGTTCAGAGTTCCAGAAAGCTTGCCCTGTGGGGCTTTGAACTTGAACTTGGTGGAATTAATTCTATGTAGAAACTGAGATAACTAGTGAGCCTAACTTTCCTCCCCTGCTCAGATACCAAAGGAGTATGAGGAATTAATGCCTCAAAATATTGGGGGAAATGTTTTACGCTGGTTCTTGACATAACTTTGAGGTATCTCTTACCATATCTCTTTGTAAAATGTTAACTGGCTAAATGTAACTAGAGAGCTAGGCACTGCGACCCCAAAAATGAGCTGAATACAATCTGTTGTAATCAAGCCAATGGCAGAGATGAGAGAATCCCCAACTACCTCCTTCTCAGGGACTAAAAACTGAGAACACTGGAGGGGGTGTAAGGGGGTTCAGGGGGAGCTGGTGATCAATAAAACATAAAGGTTCTGGCCCTGAAAGAGTGAGGCCAGAGACAATCTGGTTATAGTCTCTCACTTGGTGATCTCATCAGCTCCCACGGTTCAATAACCACCTCCATGCAGATGATTCCCACATCTATGTATATAGCCCTAGTTTCTCTCCTGAGCTATAGTCATGTATCACCAACCGTCTTTTAGACATCTTAAACTCAGTGCCCATAGGAATCTCAGACTCAACATGGCCAAAATTGAACTCATTACATTCCCTCCAAACCCTCCTTATTTCTGTATTTCTTCCATATTTCTGTTGAGAATACCATCATCCTTTCAGTTACCCAGATCTATGACCTAGATCAGGGAACCTTCAGTCTTGAGGTCACATGTAACCCTCTAGGTTCTCAAGTGTGGTCCTTTGACTGAATCCAAACTTCACAGAATAAATCTCTGTAATAAGAGAATTTGTTCTATAAAACTTGGATTTAGTCAAAAGGCCTTACCCGAGGATCTAGAAGGGCACATGTAGCCTCAAGGCCACAGGTTCCCCACCCCTGACCTACATATTATTCTCAACTCCCTCACTCTCACTCACCTCATATATTCAATCTGTTTCCAAAGCTCATTTCTACCATCACGTCTCTTACATATTCTCTACTTTCCCAGAGTGAGACCAGGTATTAGCCAGACCACACCATAAGAGTCATTTAAAAATATCCTCAGGAATGCTAACACTCTGAATATTTGGAGGCTGTTGGGGGAAACTAACTAACAAATTAACAACAACAACAAAGAATGTTCAAAGAGCTCCGCAGAAACATAGCCATGATGCATTTACTCCAGGGAAAGTGAGCCCAGGAGGGCTGGTTGAATGTTTCAGATCAGCTCTAAATTCCTCTGCTTGGGACTAAAAGCTCTTCATGACAAGGCCTCTTGCCAATTTCCAAATCTCCTGCTACTTCATTCCTTCCATCCATTTTCCTATATAGCTACACTGAGCTACTTGATGTGTCTTGCCCACAATACTCTGGCTTCAAGATTCAGCTCAAGTTGTCTTCCATAGGAGTTCTTTCTTTTCTCCCAGTTGCTAGTGGCTTTCCCTCAGAGATTACTTTCCAACTACTCTATCTCTAGTTTATATGCACCTACTTAACTTACGTGTTTCCTCCTGTATTAGAATAGGGGAAGGGATAGTTTGTCTCCTTAGCACTTGAGGGAAGGGATAGTTGTCTCCTTAGCACTTGAGGGAAGGGATAGTTTGTCTCCCTAGCACTTAGCCCAGTGTCTAGCACCATACTAAGGGCTTAATAAATGCTTGCTGACAGACTGTTGGATGGATTATATAATTAAAATGAAAAATAAACATATATATAACTTATATTAAATGGTTAGCCATCTTAGGAAAAGAATGATGAGGGAAGAAGGGAGATAATTTGGAATTAAATTTTTTTTTTAAATGAATGCTAAAAGTTGTCTTTACCTGTAATGGGAAAAACAATACTATTAAAAAAAAAGGGGAAAGAAAACTATACCAAATGTTATTTGGTTTCATATATAATAATTCTCATTTTCTGTTCTACTTTGTATAGGGAAATACTAATTTTATTTGGTGTTTGTTGAGTTCAGAATTTTTAAAAATCGAGTATAAAATCTAATCTCTCCTCTTCATTTTACAAATGAGGAAGCTGAGTCCCTCAAGTCACATACCCCTAACAAACAGAGCTAGATTTGAACTCAAATCCTTGGATAATGAATCCAGGGTGCTTTCTACAATATAATACTGTCACCCATTTTGTAAAATTGTTTTTGATTTAAGGAAATAAATTGAGCGGGGAGATGCATGGGGGTGCATTTACTGCACCCGGAGGCTGATGCTCTGTAAAAACAACAATACTGATGCTCCCAAAGAGAAAATAGTTCTCTTCCTTCCTTCACAGAAACTCAAGTTCCTAAACAACAGGTTCATTCTCATCTGCACGTTGTGATGCTTAACCAAATTCTGGAGTCAAAGTGAAAAAGATCGTAAATTCTAAATCCTTGGAGCTATTAACATTTACTCCAGTCAAAAGCCTTCAAAAGTAGTTTGTAAGGTTTGTCAAAGACAAGAGATAAAGGCAGTTTATTCTCTGAATAATCCTTAATGCTATGCAGTAAAAGTCACATTTTGAACAGAATCCACAAAATACCAGAGCTAAAGGAGATGTCATTAGCATCCTGGCCCCTTGTCTGCATACAGGCATTGCCAAAAAAGGTACTGTATGCATCTCAGTCATGGGTAGGGCACATGCCACTCTGACCACTGCTTGGCAAACAGCCTCTGCCCTACAATCTTCTTGATGATGATCCCACGTGTTTACAGGCTAACTGCTAGCTAACTGCCCTGGTGTGGCCAAAGCTAACTCCGGGACTCTGGCCCCTGCCTGGTTCGATGCCACCTCCCTGGCTCAAGTGACATCTGTGGACTTGTCGTATTTCGCTTCTCCTGACTTTAACTCAAGCATTAAACACAAAGCTGCCACCTGATTCTGCTGGCTCAGTCTGCTCCTTCACATTCAGCTACTCAGATGCCAAGCTCTTGGTACAGTCGCGACCTTATGTGCTTTCTCCGCACTTCACTTTGTCACCTTATTCAGAAAGCAAATATTCCCCTGCCAATTGATGCCACTCTGCATTGTCAGCCCCTCGATCCATAATGCTAGAACACTGCCCCCTTTGCCCAGTTTTTTGAAAATCTTCACAAGAAAGTTTGATTCCTCCTATGTCTTGGCTTCTTTCCTGGTATTGCCTGCTATCAATGGTGGCTTGCCTCACTTGACAAGGCCATTGAATCATTCGCGATGTAAGACTTAGCATGGGTGTCTCCAATTCCAATGACATAGCCTTTTACCATTAATCTGTTTCCCTCTGCATCTTTGCTTCATGTCCATCAGACCCAGAGCTGAGCAGTGGGAAATGCAGTGGACTTGGTATCAGGAGGGACATGGGGCTAAATCCCACTTCTGATACTGTATGATCCTAGGTAAGTCACTCGCCCTCAGGAGCCTCCTCACACTTTATAAAGCTGAAAATGACATAGAAATATCAGCTCCAATTATCAGGAAAAGGCCCAGAGAGCTGCATAAGATGACTTGGGACAATGGACAAGAATGGTTTGATACTATACTATCAAAGGCAAAACACCCCCTCTTTGTTTTGGTTAATGAACAATAAACAGCAAAAGCAGAAAGGAACTCATACGCTACAAGACAGTTATGGGGAGACTATTTATAGGAACATACTTCGTAATGGAGTTTGGATAATTGTTGGATCACATCAATACATGCTAATACATTATAAATAACTTTAAAATGTACTTTGGGGCAGGCAGCTACACCATAGCCTGATGGGCTGATATGATTGTTACAGAATAAAACAACCTGCACAGCAATCACTAACATCAACCAACATCCCTTGAGCATTAAGGGATCAAAAACTGCACTCGTGCATTCCCCCAAATCGCTGTTAGTATAAATAGAACTACAGAAGTCGATCGTAAAAGAGTAAAATATCAAGGAACAGATCACTTCCTCGAGGGTAGGAGACTATTGTTTGTTTTGTTCTTATATCATTCAATCATTCCAGTCATGTCTAACTCTTCGTGATGCCATTTAGTGTTTTCTTGGCCAAGACACTGGAGTGCTTTGCCGTTCTTTCTCCAACTCATTTTACATAAGAGGATACCCTTGCACATAGCAGAGCACTTAATGAATGTTCAATTGAACTGCTGAATATGGTTAATATGGACATGTCTTAAATGACTTCATATGCATAACCTATATCAAATTGCTTACTGTCACAAAAGACAAAAATTTTTTTGATGTACACAGCACAACATAGAGAGAATTCAATATAGAACCACGAATTTCCATTTCAGACTGTTCATTTAGAAAAAACAACTATGTAATAACTACTACACATTGTTGTTAAAGCTACCCTGATTTTCTGTGCTTTCTTCTGTTTTCTTTTGTTCTCTGCTGTGGATTTTTTTCTCCCTCCCTCCCTACCCCAATCCAGAGAAGGCTACAATCAAATACAAATATATACACGAGCAAAGATAACACAGAAAAGGGAGGTGAGTTTTGTTGGCAGGGTGGTAGGGATAACGGTGGTGGTGGCAAAATCAAAACCAAACAGAAAAGCTCATGGAAAATGAAGACTTGGCTTCTGAATGCTCTTTAATCCTCCGCTGTGGGAGATGGGTTTTGCTCTGCCCTCCAGTCTTCCGATCAAAGGGACAGAGGCAATAGAGGGTATTGCTAAGGTATGAAGAACAAAGCTGATGCCCTCTCCAGTGATAATGAGTTTGTTATTCTTGTATGGAAATAGTCTCCTATGGACAGATTTGGTATCGTGCTTCTTTGGTGCTTAATTCCAATGCTAAGATCTCTTGTACTCGCAGCCCCTTCCTGTCAAGCAAACTCAGGCTGATCATGCACTGTGGTGGCCAGAATTGTTTGGTTGTTTCTTATATTCCATGATATCCATCTTCTGTTTCTTCATTTGGAAAATGAAGGACTGGGACAGAGAGGAATTTCCCCATATTCCACAAGGATACCACTCACAGTTCCGGGATGAGAAATCTTCCCAAACCAGGGTTTTTCATTGGCACAGGCCTATTCACCTACTGAGCTGCTGCCACTCTCACCAAGTGAGCCACACTGTTGTTCTGGAAGGTCCACTCCTGATTTGCTAAAAGATTATAGCTCTTCTGGCAAAAGTCATAGTCCTACTAATAAGAGATTCCGTACTAGTGAGGCTCAGTCCCTATGTTTACAGGGGAGCTTACCTCTGTATAAGAGAGATTTAGCCACAAGTCATGTCTTTCTATCTTTTCACAGAGTGACACTTTGGTCTTATCCAGAGGTTCCCAAACTTATTTGGCCTACCACCCTCTTTTCAAAAATAAGAATTACTTTGTGCCCCCCAAAAATCTACTTTCTTTAACCTTTAACAGTTTTTTTTAATTTGCATCATTTCAAAAAAAAAAATCTTGCCTCTCCCTTCACCACATCTCTCACATAAGTCCTCTCCTTCTCCAATCACACAGCCACCATCCTATCTCAAGTCTTAATCTCCTCTCACCTAGATTACTGCAATAGACTCCTAAATGATCTTGATGCCTCAGGGCTTTCTTCCATCAATCTACCTCCATCCAGCAGCCAAAGTGATTTTCAGATTTTCCTTAAATACGGTTCTGAGTCTGTCACTCCCCTCCCTACTCAAGAACCTCTCTAATTAGAATCCTCCCAAGGATCAAACCTAAAATCCTCTGCTTGGCATTTAAAGGTTTCCACAATCTGGCTCCAATCTGTCTTTCCAGCCTGATCCCACTCTGGCTCCATCCTTTCTCCATGCCTTATCTGGAATGTCTATCTTATCTGAACTGTTCACCTTATCTGGAATGCATCCACTCCTTGTGGCTACCTCTCATAACCCCAAGCTTTGAAAGAAAAGCTCCGTCGAAGGGCTGCCTTCCCTATGAAGGCATTCCTGAACTCCCCCCCTTCCAGGTGCTAGCACTCCCTCCACACACATACTTCCTTGTATCAAGTTTACATGTCACCATATACATACATTTTCTCTAGACTATAAGCTACTGAAGTTGGCAATATTTCCAAAAGAGTCTCAATATTACAATCCCTATTCTCTATCTTTGCTAGGAAGTGGAGGTGAGGAAGGGAGGAGGCTGTCAGTTGTACTATTTACCTGTCCGGCTGTGAATCACATATATGGAGAGAGCACCCACCTACCACATCTTGAAGATGGTGTGGGAAGGGATATGATGGCTGCCATCAGCCTAGCAGCCAGTAAAATGTAGCCTTCATGTAGTTGCATGCAGCATGTTGGCAAGCCCTGGCCCAAAAAAGTGCTGACTTCTAGGATACAGTCAGGTGGTATGCTCTTTCCTTATTGTAAAAACAGGGAAATGATTAGCCACAAACACTCAAATCCTAAATCTGATTCTATCATTTTGAGCTAGCATGGCTCTGTTGCCTAAGTGACCCCTCTAGGACAGATACACTGAATCCAACATGTGGTAGAAAGTCAGGATTTGCACTCTATCTTTCAGAACTCAGGAGTTCATACTGAAGTAGTACTGCCAAAGCCTTTGGATGTTAGAGTCTGTTGATGTGAAACCAAGGTTTAACATTTTTTCCTTCTTTGTTTTTAATGGATTCCAGGAGGCCTGATCTTCTGCCAGTGTTTCCTTTGTGGTTCCATCCAGTGATGGTCAGGCAGACACAAAATCCCCTCCCCCCAAAATGGGGGGAGATGCTTTATTATTAGCCCAGGCCTAGGAAATGAGCACTATGTCATTTTTCTGTCTCAAAGAGATTCATGTGTCTGCAATGAGATCTTTCTGACTTGAATTCATGGTTGGGATGAAATCCAACGAAAAATAATCCACAGCTTGTTCCTTTTCACGCCCTTCAAAAAAAACCTTGCTTCTTTGGTGAGTTGCTATAGCCCCCTGCTTCCTGTCTCTCACATCTGTCAGAATCATTGGCTCAGCATTTCCAGTTCCCTCTTCCTCCTACATTCTCTTCAGCCAGGATTAAGGAAGGTCATCTGAAGGGGGCCAGGCCATCTTGCGGAGTCCAAATTTGATACAGGGCACATGAATTCAAAGAGCTGCATGAGCCCAGAAGTTCACATACTTTAGGATTTGTCACTGAACTTAGAGACCAAGTCTTCTGTACCTCTCCCTCTAGATCAGTCCTTCAAAAACGCAGCCACAATATCTGGGCCCCCTGTGGACAACTGACCCTGAAAATATACTTCCTCTTCTCTGGGAAGAGAATGTAATTCTTTGTGCTATGTTCCAGAATACTTGGCAGCCTGTGGGTCCTTCTTGAATGCCAACTAAGCAGTGGGATTTTCCCTTCCTTGGAGCACACTAGCATACACCTTCGGACAGGGAGCCAAGGCAGCTCCAACTCAGACACTTCCTTTTTGTCCCTATCAGAACTCACTTTTGCTTCCCCAAAACCAACTCTCTTTTTTATTAGGAAAGTCACAGACACGAGCATTTGAATACACAAAGAATTTAGGATTACATATGAAACTAAATTTTATTAAATCGTTTTTAAAGTATATGTTACATTTAATTGTCCTGCCTGACAGTATACCCTTCTGAACTTCTTTCTGCTCCCTTTTTGTGTATTTTTGATGTTTCACTGACACTTTGTTCTTTTATCACAGACCTTTCCCACGACAAGCTGTCCCTCCCTAAGTAGGATCCCTCCCTTACAACAAACCCACCCATGGCCCTTTTATCCAGAGCATTAATTCTGGAGTCAGAGGATCTGGATTTAAATCACTCCTGCTGCTCACTGACTGTGTGACCTTGGGCAAGTGGGTTTCCTTCTTTGGGTCTCACCTTCCTTGTCTACAGAATTAAGGGGCTGCAACCAGATGGTTTCTGAGGCTCCTCGTAGATCCAGAGCTGTGTCCCTATAGTCCTACAAGATCTGAGGGGAGACGCATGTTTTTCATCATTAGTGTTTTGAAGTCATGATAGGTCATGGCATGATCAGAATTCTTTCAAAATTAAACATGATATGAATATATAAAATACAAAGGAAAATAAATTGTTTTTTCTGATTCTGCTCACTTTACTCTGCATCAGTCCATTCAGATCTTCCCAAATTACTTTGAATCTGTTGCTTGCTATTTTTTTATTTTTATGTATTTTTAGTTTTCAATATTCACTTTTACAAGATTTTGAATTCTAAATTTTTCCTCTTTCTTTCCCTCCCTCCTCCCCAAGACAGCATGCAATCTGATATAGGCTGTACATGTACAATCATTTTAAACATATTTCTATGTTAGTTATGTTGTGAAAGAAGAATCAAAACAAAAAGGAAAAACCAAGAGAGAGAAAAAAAGGGAGAAATCTATACACATTCAGACTCCATAATTCTCTCTCAGGGTGTATATTGCATTTTCCATCATGAATCTTTTGGAACTGTCTTAGATCACTGCATTGCTGAGAAGATCTAAGTCTATCAAAGTTCATCACACAATATCACTGATACTGTGTACAACATTCTCCTGGTTCTCACTTTACTTAATGTCAATTCATATGTCTTTCCAGATTTTTCTGACATCTGCCTGCTCATCATTTCTTATAGAACAATAGTATTCCATCACATTCATATACCACAACATGTTCAGCCATTCCCCAATTAATACGCATTCCCTCAATTTCTAATTCTTGGCCAACACAAAAAGAGCTGCTATAAATATTTTTGCACATATGGGTCCTTTTCCCTTTTTTATGATCTCTTTCAGTTACAGACTTAGTAGTTATATTGCTGGATCAAAGGGTAGGTACAGTTTTATAGTCCTTTGACCATAATTCCAAATTGTTCTCCAAAATGTCTGGATCAGTTTGCAACTCCACCAACAATACATTAGTATTCCAATTTTCCCACATCTTCTCCAACATTTATTATTTTTCTGTTTTGTCATATTACCTAATCTGATAGGTATGATGTAGCACCTCGGAGTTGCTTCAATTTGCAATTCTCTGATCAACAGTTATTTAGAGCATTTTTTCATATGACTATAGATAGTTTTAATTTCTCCCTTTGAAAACTGCTTGTTCATATCCTTTGACCATTTATCAATTGGAGAATGACTTGTATTCTTCTAAATTTGACTCAGTTCTCTCTATATTTTAGAAATGAGGCATTTATCAGAGACACTGGCTGTAAAAATTGTTTCCCAGCTTTCTGCTTCCCTTCTAATTTTAGTTTCATTGTCTTTGTGCAAAAATTTTTTGATTTAATGCAATCAAAATTATCCATTTTGAATTTTCCCAATTGTGTCATTTCTTACAGCTAATTTATACCTTATTATATGCATACATCATAACTTCTTCAGCCATTCCCCAAATGATGGGCATACATTGTGTTTCCAGTTCTTTGCTATAATCAAAAGCACTGCTATAAATATTTTTCTACACATGGGCCCTCTCCTTCCATCTTTGATCTTTTTGCAATATATACCTAAAAGTGATATTGCTGACTCCACAAGGTATGTACAATTACTTATGAATACTGAAATGCTATATCTTTAATAGGTAGTTCTCAAGTTATTTTCCAGAATGGCCAGACTAATTCACAGTGCCGCCTTTCCTGTAGATCCATCCAACATTGACAACTTTTCTTCTTGGTCGTTATTACCAATCGGATACAAACCAACCTGTATTTTGAACATGTCTACTTCTCTTTGAAGACACCACCATCCCTTTAGCTTCCCAAGTTCCCAAACTCAGCACCATACTCAACTCCCCAATCCCCTTCATTCTGCACATCCAAGCCATTGCCAAATTTCACCATTTCTACCTCTACAACATCTCTCCTCTCAAATTAGGCAGTCACAAACTAGTTCAGTCCTTCCTGTGTGAACTATTGCAATAGCTTAATTGGTCTCACACCTCAAATCTTTCCCCAGTCCAGTATTTCCTTTAGACAGCTATAGAAGTGATTTGCCTTAAACACAGGTCTATGTCACTGTCCTACTTAATAAACTTCATTGCTCTCTACTGGCTGTAGGATAAAATAGAAATACCTGTTTAGCTTTTAAAACCTTTCACAGTCTGGCCCCATTTTCACTCTGTACGTCTCATTAGACTATATATGTCCCCATGTACCACTGTTCATGATACAGTCCTTTCCTTTCTGCATTCTCTGGTCTAGTCAAATGGGCCTTCTGTGTGGTTTTCACACATGGCATTCTATTTCCTGCCCCTAGGGCTTTGTTATGTCAGGAATGCACCCCTTCTTTACATCTGCCTCATAGAATCCCTCACTTCTTTCAAGATTCAGCTCAGTAACACTTTCTATAGTGGTAAAAGCTGAAAACTAAAGTAGTCATGGAATGGTTGAACAAGCTAGGGTATCTGAATGTAATGGAATATTATTGTGTCATAAGAATTGATGAAAAGGGTGAGTCTGGAGAAACCTGGGAAGACTTGTATGAACAGATGCAGAATGAAGTAAGAGAACCAGGAGAACAACTAGAATGATAAAAAAAACAAGAATGTAAAGACAAAAAACTTTGAAAGACTTAAGATCTTTGACCAATGTAACAACCAACCATAATTCTAGAGGGTTGATCATAATCTATGTTACCTCCCTCCTGACAGAAACGATGGACAATATGGGAATTTGTTTTGCTCAACTTATTTGTTACAAGAGCTTTGTTTTTCTTTCTTCTTTCATTTCAAATGGAATAGGGGAATAAATGTTTAGCAATCAAAAATAACATGAAAAAAATTAAAAGACTCAAGCAGTACCTTCTACATGAAATCTTTAATGATCCCCTACCTGCTAGTGTCCTCCCTGATCTACCATATATTTATTCAATGCATACTTATATATTCACATATTGTCTTCCCCAGTAGACTATAAGCTCCTTAGATCCGAAGTTGTTTCATTTTGGTCATTGTATCCCTGACACCTGGCACAGCACATAGCAGCTTAATGAATCATTGATGATGGATTGCTTGGCATGTTATTACCACAGTGCCCTGTATAATCTAGACAGGACAAAGCTGGAGAATTCCTAGGCAAGACTTGGCATCTGTGCCACTGAGGTTTTAATTGTGCTCTCCAACTGGTTTCTTCATAGCAAAAAGAGTGGTCTAACAATATTCTTCCTGCTGGACAAAATAGAACTAGAATGATTCCAGAGAGTCTTGTCCACTCAAAATACTATGAGCCATTGGTTACAAAGGAGCCACTGGGAAATTCTCTGCATCTTCTGCATTGAGAAGCATCATGGTACAGTAAGAAGCCTGATCTGGCAGAAGCAAACATGACTTCAAATGCAGATTCTGTTATTTACTGTGTGACTGTGGGCAAGTCACTAACCTTCTCAGGCCTCATCAGTAAAATGAGAAGACTGGAATACTAAAGTCCCTGCCAGCTCCAAATATATGATGTGGGAGCCAAGATGCTGAACACCAGAATAGGGGAGGATGCCAAAGAAGGCCTGCCTCCATGCTGTAGCTAATAGGACAATTATCTAGCACTGTACTGGATATGAAAGCAACCCTGACCTAATATATGTTATACTTATTTTTTCTACTAATATGTCAATAATCTCTCCCATATTAAAGAGAGAAGAGAACTCTGGCTACAATGATACAATCAATGCCAAACAACTATTTGAAAACTTAAAAAGTTAAGTTGATTTCTTTGAGGTTCCTAAATATATATTTTATGTCCTGGAGATAAACCTACGTATAGTTTTGTATGTGCATGTGCATGTGTATGTATGTACAGCTGAATTTTCCATTTTTAATCAGGATATTTTTATAGTCTGTAGCCAGTGCTTTTTATGCTCTTATTTTTAGTTATCTAAAAACTTTTACTCAAAAGCTGACAGAAATATCACACTGGGTTTGTTAGCCTAAAGGTCTAGCAGGCCAAAGTTTAAAATGGCACATTTCTGTAATTATTGCAGTCAGGCTAGTAATCTCACTAGTCAACATTCCAGTCAACATTCAGTGGCAATTGGAACTTTTCCATAAGGGAATTATATTTTTGCTGGTTAGAGGCTCAACAATCCTGTCTTCCTTAAAATGTTCACCTTCATACACATGGGTTTTTAAAAGATGCATGTTCTTTGGGTAGTATCTGATCAGGTCTCTCAGGTCTATTTCCCCTCATCTACAATGATTTAAAAAAAGAAAATAAATTAAAACAAGAAAGAAAAAAGGAAAACGTTGAAAACAAAATGAGTGTTCATTGATTCAGGATTAGTTGACCAAACCATGGAATAGGAATGTAACCTACAAGCATAAGTGTTACCATCTAACCTTGTCCTCTCTAGCAGATTGCCCCCACTATCATCCCAGTTGTTGTTTAGATGTTTTTGAGTAATATCAGACTCTCTATGACCTCATTTGGAGTTTTCCTGACAAAGATCCTGGAGTGGTTTGCCATTTCCTTTACCAGATCATTTTACAGATGAGGAAACTGAAGCAAACAGGGGGAGGGTCACACAGCTAGGAAGTGTCTGAGGCCAGATTTGAACTCAGGAAGATGAATCTTTCTGACTCCAGGCTGGGCACTCTATACACTGCAGTGCCACATAACTGCATCCCCATTCTCTCCCCACTCTTTCTTCAATTTCTCCTCAACTACAGATTGCTTCCCTTCTGTCTGAAACTCAAAAACTCCTCTCTTGATTTCTCCATCCCTACCTTTCATGGTGAAATTCTTTGAGAAGCTCACCTACGACTGGGGCCTCTACTTCCTTTCCACTTACGCTCTTCAGTCTGGCTTCTGACCTCATCCTTCAACAGAAACGCCAATGCTCCCTTCACTGCCAAAGCAAACGGCCTTTTCTCAGTCCTCATTCCTCCTGACCTTTCTTTAGTCTTTGACACCGTCAGTTACTTGGTTCTTGATTCTCCTTTCTCTGTTTTAGTGATAAATCTCTCTTCTGGGTCCCCACCCCCTACCTGATCGATCTTTTTACGGATCTTTTACTGGATCTTGGTTCGGGTCATGCTTGCTAACCACAGATACCCCTACGGCTCAGTCCTAGGTCCTACTATTTCACTATGTAAGATGTATCTAATGACTCTCCTGATCCCAGTCTCACGCCTCCAAAAGCCTATTGGGCATCTCAAACTAGACAACTTGAAATGGATGTCCCGTAGACATCTTAAACTCAAAATGTTCCAAACTGAATTTGTTATTTCCCCCCCAAATCCTCCCCTTTTTTCTAAATTCCCTGTTACTGTAGAGGGTACCACCATCCTCCTATCAGTCACCCAGGCTGACAAGAGGTGTATGTCATCCTGGACTCCTCATTCCCTCTCTACCCACAGGCAATCAGTCACCAAGGACAAATAGAAAAATCTCCATTTTAATTTTGAAAGTCCTTTATAACCTTGCTTCTTACCTCTCCAGTCTTTTTCCACTTTTCTCCCCTCCACGGACTCTACAGTTCAGTAACATTGAACTTTTTCCTGTTCTTTGCTCAAAACAGTACATCTCTGACTTCCATGAATTTTCACTGGCTATTCTCCACATTTATCATGCTCTCCCCTCTGGTCTCTACCTCTGGCTTCCCTCAAGTCTCAGCTAAAATGCCATGTTCTTCAAGAAGTCTTTCTTGGTTCCCCCTTAATACTAGGTCTTCCCTCTGGGATTATCTCCAACTTACCCTCTCTATATGTTGTTTTCTCAACAAATCAAGTTAACAAAACATTTATTAAGTGCTCACTATCTGCCAGGGATTATGCTAAAGGCTGGGAATACAGATCCAAGTAAAACAAAGCTGGGCCCTGACCCTGAGGAGCTTATATTCCAATAAGGGAAGACAACATATGAAAGGAAGCTGAAAAGGACAGAGAAATGCAGAAGGGACCTAGCAGAAAAAGAAGTCTAGAGAGTAAAGAGCAGAGCCTGGAGCGAACATGGTCAACTTGGGCCATTCCTTAAAATGCAGGTTCCAGGAGAATATGACCAATCAAAGGAAGGGCCCACAGGGGCAAAGGGATCTTCTGGAGTTCAAGAAAGCCACAGGAGCTAAACCATCTTTCAGGGTCAGGGAGCTGCTGGAGCCTGTAAGCCTGTTGAGGGCAGACCAGCATCTGGAATGTAGTAGGCAATTAAATGGCGCTTGCTTGTTGACTTGATTTGACCCTGGAGAATTAATAGGGAAACCAACCTTCCTATTCTCAGAAAACAAGGCACTCACAATGTAAACTAGGTAGATATTAGCAGATTGGTTTGCTGGGCTGAATGGCTTTGCTAAATAGCTTTCTTTGTTATAAGAAAAGGTTCAATGGGGATGGGAGGATAAATGAAAACAAGTGTGGTAAAAATAGGGGAAAAAAAGCTTTTTAAAGACACTATTAATAAGAAACACATACAAACAACACCCCCAATATGGCTCTGAGTTTAAAATTCACATGGAACAAATCACCAGGGTGTAGCTGCATGCTGACAAAGGCTGGTCTCCTTCTATAACAGGTGTGCTTTCAAGGTTCTTTTGATCCTGTTCCTGTTTTGTGTTGTCTAAAGCCAACAGCTGCTATCACTGTTTAGTGTCTATAGGGCCCAAATTCCTTTCTTTTTTATAGTCTTTGAGTAATTCCATTTCCCTCCTTCCCCCAATGTTACTACTGTTCTGTTTTAGGGTAGGGGTGGGGACAAGGCTTGAAGTCTTTGTAACTGGCCCACAGTCACGCAACTCTAGTTGGGAAGCTTGAGTCAGTCATCTAGGCTTAGACCAGTAGAACCTACCCCAAAAGAACCTGGGGTTTTCTTTACTGGGGATGATCCAGAGTCAGGTTGGACTTAGCAGAGACTGCAAACCCAACACACTCCCTGAATCAGAGCCATGGGATCATAGTTTTAGAGCTGGGAGAGACCTTAGACACATATAGATCAAGTATTAAGCACTTCCTACACTGTAGGCCAGGGGTCCTCAGGTGGGGCCTTTTGACTGAGTCCAAGTTTTACTGAACAAATCCTTTTATGTAGGGAATTTGTCCTGTGAAGTTGGGATTCAGTCAAAGGGCAGCATCTGAGGCCCTAGAGGGCCACTTGTGGCTTCAAGGCTGCAGGTTCCCCACCCCTGCTGTAGGCACTATGATAAGTGTTGGGATATAAATACAAGAACACAAGATGATCACTGTCCTAAAAAGTTCACTACAAGTTTGACTTTTAAAGGTTTTCATGACCTGTAAGTGTGAGAGAGCAAGTGTGAGAGAGCCTTCTTGTGTACTTTATGTCCTAGACTTCAAAACTCTGAAAATCTCAAATTCTGCAAAAGGAATTGGTACACGGAGTGAGTTAGTGTGTGTGTGTGTGTGTGTGTGTGTGTGTGTGTGATTACACAAAAACCTGGCAAAATACCCAAAATGACCAAGTAAGAAACAGCAGCAAAGCCCAGCTCTCTCCTACAACTATTTTACCAAAAAGTGATGAAGACTATCAGGCCAAACAGTGATCAAGAATACAAGGAAAAAATTGACAGTGATTCTTTTTCTCAGCCCAGATCAGCCATCAAGAGATAGCCAGAGACCTGGTGGGACTGCGCATCCAGGAAGGCCTGCAAGTAGCCTGTGGTCTGTGGCTGTGAAACAGGGCAAAGCATTCCAGTGCTACAAATGGAAGAATGCTAGCAGCTATGTAACTCCAACTTTTGAGTGTATCCACCTTAGGATAAGGCTAGAGGCCATGAGGATACTTGGGTAAGGAATGGTTAAAAATACAGGGTCAACTGGGTCTGAGGTTTAGCAGGGAGTCAGAACATGAAGCAAGTCAACAGCTGTATTATTCTGACCTTAGAGCAGGGCTGTCCTTGCTAACTGACTGCCTAGAAGGACAGTGTGAGGAGTCCAGAATGATACCTCATTTGTCAGCCTGAGTGACTGATGGGAAGATGGTGGGGCCCTCAGCAGGAACAGGGAATTTAGAAAAAGGCTCCCCTTCATGGGGAAAAGATAGTAAATTCAGTTTAGGACATTTTGAGTTTAAGATGTCTACTGGACATCCATTTCGAGAGGTGTAGTTCAAGATGTCTAATAGGCCAGATTTGAACTCAGGTCTTCCTGATTCCAGGCTCAGCATTCTATCATTACATAGCATCTTCTCTTGGGAAAATATGAAAAGTGAAGGATGATATTTAATTTAATAGAGGACTTCCAGGTATTCCTAATGAAATTACTAGAGTTTAGCAGAAATTCTCAAATGTAAAGAAGGGAGTCAGGAGGAACATTAAAAAGTTAAATAAATTTAAACAATTAGAATATGACTATATAAGCATGAAGTGTTTATATTCTTACAAAGAGAGAAGAAAAAATTGTCCCCTTAGAATCCTAATGTCATCAAGGGAATTAAATAACACAAAGGCCCTGGGAGTGACTTTATTAAGCTTTAATGATTTTAAAATTGGGATAATGAATACACTAGAGAAGAAAGGAGAAACAAAGATAGGGGAATAATATATAACACAATCTGAGAGAGCAAAAAGAAGACTACACAAACAAGAAAGAAAGGATGGAGGAGAGAGGTTCTCTTCAACCTCACTTTCATCTGAACAAAATGAGGTTAGAACACATACACAGATGAAGAGCTTGGTTTATAAATATATTAATTGCAACAGGGAAACAGTAGGGACCTGGGAGAGGAGAGACAGGGAAATGAGAGAAACCATGAGCAAAACGAATTCCTAGATCAGAGGACAGAACATAAGGGGGAGTTTAAAAGGAAAGAAAGAAAGGGTAAGAATCTGTGATTGGGTCTGGAGGGGACGGAGAGACTAATTGCATCGATCCTATAGCACTGGAGCTGAGCACACTCCTCTCAAAAACACCCTTTTTTGTAAAGAGGGGGTAGAGAGCAAAAGAGATGAAATGCACAAGAGAATAGGATGGAGGGGAATACACCATTAATGATCAAAATCATGGTCAGCTTCGTATTAGGAATGTGAATGGTATGAACTCACCCAGAAAATGAAACAGGATAACAAAACAGATAAAATGAATCTAATAATATGTTGTTTACATGAATATACATGACACTTAAAAATTCACAGGATTAAAACAAGGGGCTGGAGCAAAATCCATTATGCCTCAATGAAAGCAAAAAAGCAGGGATAGCAATCATGATTTCAGACAAACCAAAACCAAAAGGAAAAACAGACTTGATTTAAAAAAATAAAAAGAGAAACTACTAATATCAATACTCAACACATATGCAATAGATGACATTAAATACTTAAGAGAAAAGCTAAGTGGCTTACAGGGAGACAGAGTAAAACTATAACAGTAGGGAACCTTGATGTACTCCTTTTATAGATACACAAATCTAACAAAACATAAACAAGAAATGAGGTAAAGACCTAAAGAAAATTTTAGAAAAATTTAAAAATTAATTGGAGACTAAATACTTAATGTTAAGGTCAAAGAACAAATGATAGAAACCACAGCTAATTTATCAAAGATAATGATAATAATGAAACAACATTTAACAACATAGTAGAAAGTTTATATCTCGAAGTACTTTCATTAACAAAAGGAAAAAGAAAAGAATAGATTAATGAACTGGCCATAAAGCTAAAAAAAATAACTAGAATGTCAACAAAAATTTTTAAACCCTAATTTAACACCAAAATAGAAACTGAAAACGAAGGAAGAGATTAAGAAAAATGGTAACAAAACAAAAAACACTGAGTTAGTCATTTATTAACTATCAAGCAATCTGATTTTTTTAATAGGAAAAATCAGTAGCATAAAAAGAGAAAAGGGAAATTTACAACAAATGAAGTAGAAATAAAGGAAATTATTAGAAACTCTTTTGCCCTATTATATGCCAAAAAAACTGACAATTTAAATCACAAAAATATAAGCTACTTATATTAACAAAATGAGAAATAGGAAACTTCACTCAATCTCAGAAAAAGAAATTAAACAATGAACTCACAAAGAAAAAGACTCCAGGTCCAGATGGATTTACAAGTAATGTGAAACATTCATAGAACAAGTAATTCTAAAATCACATAAACTTGTCTGCAAAAATAGGAACAGAAAGAATACTACCAAATGATACAAATATGGTCTTAATATAGAAACCATGGAGAGACAAAAAAAAGAGACAGAAAGCTATAGATCAATCTCTCTAATAAACATTGACACAAAAATTTTAAATAAAAAAATATTAGCAAAGGCTATATTAACATATAGAAAATTCCAGTCCTTCAGTAACTTCAGCAAGTCTTGGCCACATAAAACTATGCTGGTTCTGGTATAAAAAAGACTTGGCTCATATATGGTCACTTTGAGAAGGATTGAACTGAAAGAAATTATACACTGTGACCAGGCTGGACTTATGCCAGGAATTCAAAGTTGTTTCATATTAAAAAATGTAATTGACCATATTAATAATAAGAATAATAAAAATCCTATTATATCAATAGATGGAGAAAAGGCTTTTGACAAAATTCAACACTCATTTCTGTTTTAAAAAAATACTAGAAAGCCTGGGAATACACAGACCTTTCCTTTTTATGGTCATAGCATCCATCTCCAGAGTCAGCTGCCCAGAACTACTTCTCAAGTGTGAAATGCTCTCTTCCCCTCAGGCCTTACTTTCTAATTGGCTGTAAGAGGGTAGTACTGGAAAGAAGTACTGAGTCAACACAGACCCCAAAGAAAATACCATGGAAAATGAAGAATACAGGGACAAAGGGCAGAGAGACCCTAGGGAGCCTGAGCCTGCCACAATAACAGTGGGGTGGTCAGAAGAGAAAGAGAGCAACAGTAATAACTGACTGCCCTCGCCCTCAATAATAAGATCAGAAATTTTGATTTGGCCTTTGGGGTTGGCAGGTTAAATGCTCTCATTTTACAAGGAAACCAAGGCCCAGAGCAGTGAAGTGACTCGCTCGAGGCAGAGAGTAGCAATGACAGGAGTCACACCCTATTCACAACAGCAAGGTCGCCCTGAGAAGACAACACATTGTCTTTTTGCCCCCAGGAGAATGTTATCCCTAGAGGAGCTGGAAGGAAGGTGTAACATTCAACACCCAAAATGACTTTTGGAGAATGCTGTTTTTATACCATGCACAGCCTCTCAGAGCATCCAGGGGTGATGCCAAATTCATGGGATGCTTCTTTTGGTCAAGAAGAAATAAACCCTTAACTCAACTCTGAGACCTTTCCAAAGGATATGGCTCTGTTCTTGTGTGTGATCAACAAACATACATAACTAGGGAACCATGTCTAACATCTGCTAGCCCCTACCTCCCAGTAAGAATGCCTAAAACCAAGGCAGAAGACAAAAAACACTGTCCCAGAGTCAATAATCACCATGGTTGTGTTGCTGTGTGGACTGCCCTGCCTGTATCAATGCTCGCCATGCTGTTTCCAACTCTGCTCTTTGCCTGCTTCCTGCAGGCCAGATGGACCGTTTGATCTCCACCCCTGCCCGTACATACCCAGACTCCACGTCTCCCTGTGCCTTTCTGCCCACTATGACTCACAAGACCACTCACTGCTCATACACTCTGCTTATGTCCCTACTGCTGATAAGGGTTTCTAAGCAATGATACTCATTAAGCACCCTCCCAAAAGAGCTCCTGAGACCAGGCAATCTTTGCCTGTCCTTAATGCTTTGATGTAGCACCTGGACTGTGGGGGACAGGGGGTCTCTCTTCTCCAAACAGAGGCTAGCTACCACTTGTCAGGTATGTTAGAGCAGAGGGTCTTTTTAAGTTGGAGTAGATGGCTACTCTCCAGTCCTCTCCAGCTCTCCAATTCTGTGATTCAGACTGGGCTTACGGCCTCTAGATTCACAGTGCCCACATACCCTTTTTCTCTATCAATTCCTGCTCATTAGGAAACATTCCCTATAACTCTGATTTTAAAAATACCTTTTGGACTGAAACATTAGCCAAAGCCTCCTGCAAATCTAACTCCATTACATTGCTAAGTCCTACCTATCCATAGGCTTACTGCCCTTAAAAAAACCTTTCAGTAGGTAAAGCGGATATTCTGTGGTCTTGCAGAAGTCACTTTGCACCAGCCCCAATATAGATATGTTTTCTGAAAGCTTGGGTGATCTAGTACCTTTTTACGTTCTCAGTGCTTTCCTGTTGTGAGAAGGAGATTCATTTCTCTCTAGCTCTTTGGATCTTCTCTAAAAAAATCATAACATACATATCCTGAACAATGTTCTTCCAAGTAACAATTTAATGGAATATAGCCATCCAAGAGCATAAGATCATAAGGGGTACTGGTCTCTCTTGGTTCATTTCATTTGTACAAGATTTTTGTTGTTGTTGTGTTTGTCCTTCATTCTCAAAGAGGAACAAGACATCAAGATGATGACATGATTAAAATAGTAACTGTTTCTCTTTTTCCCAGGAGCCTGAGGGTCATCTCCAGTTTGATTTTTTTTCTTTGGATTAAAAGGGCCATCCCGTGAGTAACTACTTAAAGAAGTCTATTCATTGAATGGGTGTATCTCACTCAAAGTGAGAATGTGTTAAGACCTCAGCCTGAAAGGGCCAGGGTCTCCCATTGCATCCTGGGCTATCTCCAGTCCCCCTGATGAATATCAGGCCATTGGACCCAGATACCTCAGGAGCAGAAAGTGAGGTTGGTGACCTTGCACAGTTCTCCCTCACTCCAATTAAAGTCAAGTGCAAGTCATGTCATCATCTTGATGTCATGGTCCTCTCTGACAAGGACAAATACAAGATTTTACAAAATCACTGAAAGCCTATCCTTAAATGTTATTCCAATACATACCCAATATCTCAAAAATCTCTTAAAATCAGTAGTCTATAATGTTTGCTGCAGGGTCTATTTGGAAACAAAGATGCTCTAACCAGTTTTGGAATGATACTCTGGAATTAGGTTTAGAGAAATTATAAAGATGGAAACATAATCCTTAAGTTCTCAATGTAACTATCACAGCGGTTACTGAGATTTCAGGGAGCTTTGGGTAGGGAAGCTATGATAAACATCTACTTCCAGCTTATATAAGCAAATGGACAGTCTTTGTGACTTCTAATTCCTTATACCAAAACACATTTTAAGGCTCTCAAGCTTGCATGTTCTGGGTCAGAAGTGTCAAACACAAGGTTAGTTGCCTGATTAAAGTCAGAGTAAAATGTAATTGAGAAACATTTAATCAAATAAATAAAAATGCAACAGAACCCAGATCATGTTGATATGGGGCTTTCTAAGGCAGTATATGTGACCTGCAAGGATCCTTATAGACAGTCTGGTGGCCCCATTTTCTATTTGCGTCTGCTACCGCTGTTCTAAGTGATTTCCAAAAAGCAGAGCATAGCATGCTCAACTGAATTGTGCAGCTATAAAAATCAGCTACAGGCAGAAGACTTCCAAAATGCTGATGATTCCCAAACTGGAATTTCTTAGATGATTCCTAAGCCATTTTCATTGCCAGGAAATATTTATTTCTCTTTTTCATAGAATGAAATGGTGCGAGGTTAAGGCTCATTCCCAAAGGAGGATGTGGAAATATCATCAACATGTACCAACATAGAAATTTTAAAATATGACTAATATAGTTTTTGCCACTGATAATGACTGCAAAGCTACTGAGTACTCAACATCACCATCGGCTTTAGTGAACTATTAAAACTCACTAATAATGTGCAGAAATTTCAAATATATTTGAAGAATATTTAAAATGATTCTTGAATTACTTTTTTCTGAAAATTGCAGTAGCAGCATGGTATAGTGGAAAGAGTTTAGGATTAAGGAGAGACCTAGGTTCAAATCTTGCATGCCCATGTCATTTGTCTACCATGTGCATCCGTTTCCTCATTTGTACGATGAGTCTAATAATAGAGAGCCCTTTACAATCCTATTATAAGTGTACCCATATGTATGTATGCACATATGATATCTCTATGTGTGTATGCCTGTTTATATGAACAAAATGTCATTTAGCAATCATTCCAACTTTTCCGAGGCAAAGAAATAAATCATAAGCTAAGCTACTAGTGGGTGTGAGTTGTTGATTTTTTTTTATCCAGATTTGTGATTTCATTGGCATGTGCAAACCCTGGTATGGAAATTCCCTTCCATTGACAGAGACCAATACATGATCTATAACTTCACTCTTCAAAAATTGCCTGAGACACAAAGAGGTCACTTTGACTTGCCTAAAACCATAGATCTAATATGTCTAAGAGGGAGGATTTGAATTTGGGTCTTCCTGATTCCAAGGGTGGTCCTCTATCCATTATACCACATTTTATCTCTTAGCTACTAAGTAGGAGAAATGAAATGGTGAATTGAAATAACATGATTGGAAAAAGTCAACTTGTAGGAAAATCAATTACTTACATAGCATGAGAGATGGAGTTTGAGAACATTAAAAGTAGAGGCCTGTTTGAGGTCCAGAAGAGACTGACAAGTCTAAGGTTCACCTGCTATATAACTACCACACATTGAAAATTAGAACACGTTCTCCCTATTTCTTTAAAGGGAAAACATCAGATTGCATTGGAAGAGGGAAAACTTAGAAGGAACCTCAGGATAAGTGATCATGACCCACAGCAAGTTCAAAAGGTATAAAGAAACCTATTTCTGCAAAGTCTTACATACTGCTAGGGGGAAATCAGTGACTGAGAAGCCCATCATCTAGTTCCCACATTATAATGCTGGCTATGTCATAAGCACAGAACCAATCACTTAGTACAAGAAGCCAGAGCTGTACTGCCTTTC
>CM053775.1:5642031-5658312 GCA_028658325.1 Potorous gilbertii
TCAGACTCGCCGCCATGCTATCAGGCAAAGCAAAAATAAAAATTAATAATGGCCACAGAGAGAATCCAAGTCATTTCATCCTGCTTGAAGAAATAAAAGAAAGCGAAACAATATCAATATGAAACTTAGATGCATCAAATCATATAGCACATAAATTAATAAAGGAAACATGAGACGAATTACAAAAAGACATAGCACAATAATAGTAGGAGATTTTAATGTTTTCAAAACTGGACAACTCTAATAGAATGATAAACAAAAGGGAAAATATAGAATTGAATAAAGTGTAAGAGAATTTAGAGCATTTATGGCATTTTTTGAATTGGACTAGTAAATATTATATTTCTCCCTTACACAAAGGACTTTTACAGAAATCTATCATGTATTAGGGCACAGAGGAAGTACAAATAAATGTAAAAAAAGATGAAACATTAAATACATTCTTTGTTAACCATATTGCAATAAAAATGGCAGTTGATTTGTAGAGACCAAAAAAAAAAATACAGACCTACATGAAAACTTATTACTAAATCCTAAATAATGAGTGGGTGAAAATTTGTGAAATTTGTGAAAAACAATGATAATGAGGAAAAATGCCCAAAGTTCTGAGAAGTACCTAGAGTAGTTCTCAGAGAAAAAATATCTTTAAAAACATACTGTAGTGAAACGGCAAAACATGATTAATGAACTGAATATGCGTTTAAAAATTAAACATCCAACAAATAAACCCAAAAATAAGCACAAAAAAAGAGATCTTGAAATTGAGAGGAGAAAAAAGCTGAAATTAAAATGAGTGCAGAACTGAGAAAGAAAATTAAAAGCTGGTTCTTTGAAAAGACAGACAAAATTGATAGAACTTCGGCCAACTTGATTAAATTTAAGAGGACAGAAAACCCAATTAATAAAATAAAAATAAAAAGGTGAAGTCATAACGAATCCAGAAGAAATGAAAAAATCAGAACATATCACACAGTTATAAGCCAAAAGAAAAACCTGAGAACTCGAAAGGAATAGTAGTATACTTACAAAAATATAAAATGCTCAAATTAACAGAACATCAAATAGAGACATTAAATAATTCAACCTCAGAAAGGAGATTAAAAGAGCTGTAATGGAACTACTAAGGAAAAAACCTTCATGTTTCTGATCCTTGTAAAAGAGAATTCTATTAAACTTCTAAAGAAAGATTAGTACCTATAGGACATAAATTATCCTCAAAACTGAGAAAGAACATACTCTATCTAGCTCCTTTTAGGAGACAAATATGGCCCAAATACCTTAACCAGGGAAGGATAAGGCAAAGAAAAAGATCTATAGAGCAACATCAGTTTAGTGGAATCTGCCAGCCGAATGTCTGGGTAGTTCCCATTGTTTCTGTGTCATTGTGAGACAAAAGAGGAGGCCAGTAGGAGAGAAGATATTCCCCTTTACTGATGGCTTTTCAGGTTTACCTCTCATACAACTTGAAAATGAGTAATTAATCCACTCATATTTAGCTTTGTTGCATAATTGTGGCTCTGCTTCTAAGTGATGCCACCTCACTTGAGTTTGACTGTGATGTAGACTAGGGTTCTCATTTAGCAGATTGGCAACTTGGAGCCATAATAGGAATTTTTAGTTCCCAGGATAAATCATGCCCTTGACTGTGAGTGGAGGGTCCTGGTGCCAAGTCACTCTCCTGTGGGGGCAGGGATGAAAAACTCACCAAGGCTGATGTTTGGTAATTTCCTAGTAAAACTAGTTCTTACTAACGAGATACTAAGCTCTGTTGATATTATGCTGCTGAAGGATTGCAAGTGCTGCCAGTACCCTCTAATTTTAGTCCCTGAGGGCAAAGCTCAAGTTGTCTTGCCCTAGCTATGTCTCTGCATTCATGGATTCGTTTTGAAACCTTACTTGGTGCATCTTCACATCCCCTATTCCTCTCCCCAGATCTTTGCCTAGATTCCTACTGAGAAGGAGGGTGCAGCTCCCTATCTATCCTATTCACAGACTTTTCTGTGAACACAGTCAGGGAATTGATGTAAACTAAAAAGCAGCTCCTTTTTACAAAAGTTTGGAGAACCCTACTTGAGAATGTGCTCCCAAGTCTCTGTGGGGAGCACGTATTTTTGCTTTAACACCAAATAAGACAGAAATGTACAGTTTAGAAGGCAATGGGTCTGTTACTGTTTACAGGATGGCGTTGGTTAGTTTACTGAAGTCTCTGGGAGGCCATATGGTGATGCCTTGCAAATAACTAAATGCTATTTTGAAAGCTGGTCCACTCATTTCTTAATGGATCCAGTTCCCTGACACTGTTCTTGTCAATCTCAAGAATAGGAATCAATTTTATTTATTGGTTTAAACCAAAACGACGACCTCAGCTGGATGGTTAAGGTGAAAGATAATCATCTCTGAGAGTGAATAGCAGGAATAAACATTGATTAAGCACTTGCTGTGTGCAGAACATGGGGCTTAATATCAGGGAATGTATAAAAGTTGAGAAAGAAATGGTCCATCTTCAGTGAACTTACAGTCTTGCAGGAGGAGAGGATGCCACCCTGGTGTATGGGATAGATGCCCTGCTTTGGTCACCGTGGCTTTGCTAAATATACTACCTGCGTACCATGGCCAAGTCATTGAAATGCTTTGGCCTTAGCGTAGCCATTTTTATGATGAGATTATTTCCCTAAATCTATGTATGCTCCTCTGATCTTATATTACATAATAAGTGTATCAGGGAGTTACGAAACAAAGTGCTGTGTGAGGTTTGAGAGACAAGGTCACTTCCAGCTTGGCAGACGATGAAATGGAGGATTAGGCAAGACTTCCTGGAAAGGATGCCCTTCAAATGGGGCATTAAAGGATGAGGGGAATTTAACAGGTGAGGAGGGTCAGGGGTGCATTCTAGGCACAGGGATCAACCCAAGTAAAGGTGCAGAGGTGGGAGATCCCAGGGCCTGTTGTGGGCCACAGAGTTGCTCAGTTTCCAGGGAGCGTAGCATATAGAGAAGGGCTCAATACTAGAGAAGGCTGGAAGTGCACCCTGGTTCCACGCGGTGGAGGGCTTTGCATGCCAACCAGAGGTGTCTGAATTTTACTTTGAAGACTTTCCAGCAGAGCAATGAGCTGACTAGGTCTCTGTGTATGTGGCATGAAGGATGGACTGGTTAGGGGAATGAATGGAGCCAACAAGACTGACTGGGAGGCTATTAGTACTATTATTTTTGGACAGTTCGGCTGCAGTGTTGCCTGTGGAAAGGGAGAAGTTGTGGGAATGGAATCCATAAGGTGTGATAACTGACTCTATAAAAGATGGGGAAGGAAAGCACTAGCCTCTCGATTCCAGACACAGGAGGCACTGCAGACACGAGGGAGGAATTGGTTCAGAGGTGAAAATAACGAGCTCACTTTGGGACATGTGGCTCAGAGCTAGGGGGCCTGGGGAGCCAGGGCAAGATGAAACTCCTGGCAAGAGAAAAACATAGCAGACTGTTTGCTTTAGGGATACAACTTATTTAAAATGAAAATTGGATGCCATGGATGGCTTTTCACATCCCAATCAAAACCTCCAAGATGTTTTTCTAATACCCCAAAGACCAAGAAGCTAAAAAAGAGTATCAAGCTTTACCAGCAAAGTGAGAGAATTCAGAATCTTCCTTAGCCCTAACGCCCAAGGTGCTTCAGAGAGGTCATGCCCTCCCCTACCTTCTTATCTATCCCACCTCCCTCATTCCCTGGCCAGAGTATGGATCTATTGCTATGTACAATTAACAATAACAACTGTTTGAAAAATGAATGATTTAGTTCAACTGTTTTCCCCCCTGGATGTCCACACAAGACTGAATGATCAGGTTTACTGGGATTTGTTTTCATTGAACTGACGGCAGAGATCTTACACAGAATCTCAGAGTTGGAAGATATTCTAATTGGCAGGGCTGTGTGGTCCTGAGCTCGTGGGCAGTTTTTGCTGAGTGCTAATTGACCAGGGGACAGACTCCTAAGCCTGTGGACAGTCTTTTCCATAGTCACAATTGGCCTTGGGGCAGTTTGGCCTTGGCACACATTCAAGTCTTTCAGAAGCCTGAGATGTAGGTGCCTGTTTTCTGAGGGGGGGTGATGACGAGGGAGAGGGGTGACCCTGGGGTGTGCTGGTTCTTGTAATTAACCTCAAGATGATGTACAGGCAGTGACATTGGGAGGTGGCAGTTATCTCGGGATGGGCAATCTGTTCATCTAGGACACTAATAAATATCCAGAAAATGGCCTTGACTACACAGTTATCTTGGGGGTTGTGCAGAGACATATGAACAGAAGCTTAGAAGCAGCTGCCTTGAAGAGCCTGGGTCCATCTTTCTTAAGAGAAGGCATGATGTGTTTTTTACCAAGTTACTGGTGAGGACATCAGTGACCACTCCAAATACTGCTAAGTTATATTTTGATGTGATTTGTTTCATTCATTCAATAAATCTACAAACACACCGAAAATATATCAACTGAGGAGCAGAAAGTACGTGCCCAAGTCCCCAGTCTGTAAAGAGTAACTTGTTGTCTATTCAGTGATAAATGAACAAGCCACACAAGAGCAGTATAAAATTTGGACACTAAGTGTAAAATTCTTCATACTCACCAAGGCAAAATAGAGCCCACAGGCTCTGAGCTGGAGTCTGGAGGTTACATTGTACCAAGAGAAGGTATCCATGTACACAAATACCTCAGTCTTCTCTAAGCAAGGTAGGTCAGGCACGAGGCTGCCAAGGAGAAAGCCAAAGCTTATGTTAAGAGAGCACCTGGCATCCTGAAGTCAATAACATCAAGAACACATTTAGGGGACAGCTAGGTGGCACAATGGATAGAGCGCTGACCCAGGAGTCAGTTCAAATCCGGCCTCAGACACTTGATTAGCTGTGTGACACTGGCAAGTCAGTTAACCCTGGTCTCCTTGCCCAAATAAAAGAACACATTTAGAGCAATGAACATTGCCACAACATCAATCTTAACATATACTTGTGGTATGATAAAATGGATAGTAATTATGCTAGAAGGTGTTCAAATAACAACCCGTAAAATGTTAATGGAACCCAGACCCATGACCAGAAGGCAATTCTGAAATTCAGCCTAGGGGGTTGATAGATGTTTTCAGAGCCCATGGCAAATAGGAAAACATACAGAGATACTTTTGGAACAAACAGAGCTCATTCTACAAAGCAATAGGAAAGATTGATATGACACTGGATTTGTCAGTTTATGAAACAGCTAAGTTCAAGAGAGGAATCCACAAACACTCTCTGGGCAGTGTCTACATGTACAAACAAACAATATATAGACAAAGAAGATTGTAGACAAATACTTCACTGAAGGGAATGAAACGTTTTCAGAATAGTGAGCTGGGGGAAGAAATTTAAACCATGTGGGCCCCAGACATGGTCCATGCTGTCCCTCTTGTCCTGTCTACCAAGAGAGTTGTCCTGAACATGAAAGGCAATTGGTCCACTTGTAATAGTCTGCTGAACAGTAAATCAAAAAAGCTAGTGACTTGTGCCATTTCTATTTGAACCCCATCAGAAAAGATGAGAGAGGATGACAGGAAGAATTCTGACTTGATCCACATTGCTTAGCCTCACTTCTACAGAAAGAACTGCTAGTATTGATAGTGCAATGTACTCCAAGGTGTGTCCCAATGGTCAAAATAAGGCACTGGGTAATAATGAAAAAAGTCACTTAAGACATAGCCACTCAGATGCTTAGAGGGAGCTACCATATGCTCTCCCTGCCATGCCTTCTTTAAGCTAAACATTCCCACTTCCTTCAACTTATGACCTAGATTCAAGTTCTGCAGTGGTGAGCACCTTGTTTCAGTCTCTGTAGTGCCAAAACAATAGGGAAGATTCAGTTAGACTTTCAGTGAATTCAGTATCTGTGTGAGGGAATGGGATAATCAAATTTAGTGTCTGATGTTGTGTATCCAAAGAAATGAATATTTGAAGTTCCAGTTTCCTACCAATTGCATGCATTCTGGGCATACAAAAGGTTTGCTATTTGGTTGGACTGGGTTCAACGAGAAGACCAAAAGTCTAGGTCCCCATGGGACAAGGACAGGGCAGGAGCGAGCACTGGACCTCCTGGGTCCAGGTTCAGTCAGAACCACTTGGCCTCACAACATGCAGAAATTCAGACATAGCCGTTCACTCAGCTCTCTGTTGGTTCCACACTGTGTGGCAACTGTGACTGTCCACAGGTGATTATCTACAGGATGGCAAAATAGCTCAGTAAAAACAAAATCTAGGGCTGTTTTACTGATGCAAGTCAGTGGAATTAGGGAACCAAGAAGTCAATTGCAAGTAATCAGCCAATCTAATCACCTCACAACTCTCCAATTGGCTTCCCTCTGTCACTCGGTACACACTGGAAACCACAGAGTGAACTAGGGATAGGCTCTTTTTCCTTCTCCTGGTTCAAGAAAACCCAGTCTTGAGCCAGGTTTCTTTTTCGTTTTTGTATCCCCAGAGCCTAGCACATTGCTTGGCGCATAGTAGGCACTTAAGAAGTACTTGTGAGGTTGGTGGATGTCAAAGACTGAGAAATTACTGGGACAATGTTACCAAGGTGACTGTGTAACCAAGCGGGGGGGGGGGCAGGTTGTACATCTAGAACTGGTTATCTACTCCAACCTCCTCAGTGAATTTTATTCTATAACTTTTTTTTAACATCATGTTCATTTATGGATCTGCAATTTGTCCCCTACCCTCTTCCAAATAAAATCTTTCCTTGAAACAAATAAAGATAGTTAAATAAAACCTCTTGATCTTGTGCCTGAATCTGATAAAATATGTACCATTCTGCCCCTGTAGGTCCGTGCTTACATCATTCTTTAGTTTTCCAAGCCCATTATTTGGAATTGAGCCTTCCTTTAGTGATCTTTCATGTCCATCAGGGGAACCGCTACATATGTTGTTGTCCTGGTTCTGCATCCTTTACTCTGCATCAGTTCTTAAAGGCTTCCCATGTTCCTCTGAGGTCCTCAAAATCATCATTTCTTAATTCATTACATTTAACTATGACACACACACACACACACACACACACACACACACACACATTTAACTATCACCGTTCAGTCAGTCCCCAAGAGACATCTACTTTGTTTTCAATTCCTGGTTTCTATAAAAAGTGCTGCTATAAATAGCTTGGTGTCTATTGGACTTCTGTTTGTCTTTGGTCTCCTTGGGGCTTACCGACTTTGCTAATCAAAGCTCTCCCATCATTTTACAGATGAGGAAACTGAGGCCCCAAGAGGTCAAGTCACTTGCCCAGGGCCACAAAGATGGGATGTGGCAGAGCTGGGAATCTCTTTTAACTCCAAATTAAGGAGTTAAAGTTACAGTAGTTGATTGGTTTGGGTGGTACTTCAGAGAGTCAACCAGCTACTGAGGGGCAGCGTGAGCAGGGTTGCATGTGGAGGATGCTAAGGAGACCAGAGGCACCCATATGGGCACACATCCATACTAACAGACCAATTGCCAATCCAACTCTCAGTCGCTCCTAGGCCTACACAACATCTATCACATGTACTTCCTCTCTACTCACACGGCCACTACCCCAGGACACGCCACCATAGCCTCTTGCCTAAACTATTGTAATAATTGATTCCTTTGCATTTAGTTTCTTTCTCTTCTGATACATTTTCCACACAACTGCCAAGTCTGACCGTGTCCTACTCTTGCTCAAAATCTTCAGGAGCTCTCTATCACCTCTAAGTCAAAATACAAACTTCTTTTTGGCATTTGCTACCCTTCTTCTTCAACTGCACCCTGTCTTTTCCGCCTGACTTCATATTATTTTCACTCTAGTAGCCTGTGGTCCAGCCTAACTGGCCTTCCTGCTCTTCCCAGTACAAGACATCCCACCTCCTATCTCATTGCCTTTACTCACACTGTCTCCCCCGCCTGGCATGCCTGGCATGCTCTCCTCGAACCCCTACTTCTCTTCACAACTCAGTTCAGGTACCACCTCCCAGATGAGACCTTTCCTGACCTGCTTCACAACTTCACTGCTTGATATTTCCTCCCTCTCCCCTACCCCCTCTCCAATCAATCTGTATTTATTTCATATATATTTAAATTTACTTATCCGTGTATGTGGGAGTGGGGAGGTCTCCATGTGGTGCAGGGCACACTCTAGTCTAGACTTTGCATGAATCTTTACCTTTCCTCTTCTCTCCCCCGCCCAGAATGTCCTGGGCCTCAAACTTCATTAGGGAGGCCCTGGTCAAGCAGTATTTTTGCTGGAAAATCAATGTGAATGCCAAGTCATCTATGTGACTTAGCTCCAAAGGGAAACTAGGGAATCTCACACTTGTGCCAAGCACCACAAGCCCCCCTGAGCTGGGCCCTAACCTGGAGCAGAGGGAGGTGGGCTGGGCTGCTGCCCCATGGGGGTAGGAGTTGTGGCAGTGGTTGCCAGGGAGGATATGGTGCTGGGGGCCAAAGGTGGGCCTGTCCTGGTGGGCCTGGAGGGAGCTCAGCCTCATTGGCCCATATTGTAGCTTCCCACTTTAAATAGGCTTTCTTGTTAACTAGATACTAAGGTGTGTTGTTCTGTTGTTGCTGGACTTGAAATAATTTCATCACCTTCTAAATTTGTCACCTCGAGAAAAGTCTTGGTGATTCTTTAGTTATGGCTCGGACTGAATTCCTAGAACCCAGCTGTGCTTTTTCTGGAAGGCAACACACATTGGGAATGCTCAATCCAATGGCTTAGACTTTGCAAAGTCTGTCTTTTACTAAAAAAAAGCATATATTTTTCCACAAGTGGGAGAGGCATTTACTCTACATACCATTCTATTTATGTTGTTGACTTAACTGTCAACGGCTTTGCCCAACATAGGCATAGACTGAATTTTTGGTTTCAGCTGTCCCTGTCTGTCTGTCTCTCGATAATATATGTTATGTATTTATATATGTCCACATACACACCCATATGTGTCTATTACAACACCTATGTATACACATTGCACATATGTATATATAAACACATACACATATATACTTTGCTTGGTAACTCCCTATAGTTGCGAAATGCTTTTCAGACTTGTGAAATTTTCCTTCTGAAAATAATGAAGAAAGACAGTCAATGTTCTTTTCATCTTCTGGGAAGTGGAGGGTTCTTTCAACTCTACTTACGTCAGCACTCACCATTCTGGAAGACTAAAGAACTGCACACAAAGTCCCTCTGCTCCTCTGGACTGGTAAAAGCCACGTATCCCTGAGGTACTGGACAGACTTTCTGCCCAGACCTCCTCGGGGTTTCTCTATAAGAGGCTTGAGAGAGATGATCCATAGATGCTCACTCCAGAGGGCCTGAGATCAGCAGGGATACTTGTGTTTCTGGCTAGCGTGTGGGACTTGGTGTTGGAGAGACCTGCATCTAAATGCTGCCTCAGACCTTCACTACCTGTGGGACTTTAACTACATCACTCAAACCCTCTGTGCCTCAGTGTCCTAATCTATAAAATCAGAATGACAACATCATCTTTCATAGGGTTGTTGTGAGGATCCAATGAGGTAAGGGGGGGTGCAAAAAGCCTTTTCACCTAAAATGCCAGCAAAATCTGTGCTGTTAGCTTGCATGCTCTCTCCTCTGAGTTGATGCACCTTATACACAATCATATGCTTCCCCTCCACACATTTTGAGAGAAACTGAGAAAAAGATTTTTCTTACATAAAAACCTCCTCCCCATCTCAACCCCCAATACCCAGAGACACAAATATTTTTATTTTTGCCCCTTGTAAGGAGCAAATTCCCTGCAAATGCAGAAACCTTTCTGAATACCCCGAACTTTGCTCTTTCCATCCCAGACAGAGTTAAATTAAGAGTAACCAGATGTTTGCTATTGGCTGGGGTGAAGGGAGTGGAGAGCTGGTTAGTACTGGCCCTTTCTGCAATTCTTCCCTCCAGCAGCTGCCTCTCCCTGGGACCAGTAGAAAAGTCCTGCTGCTTCTTTCCCTCCTTGCCCTAAAGGAAGAAATGTATTTTTATATCACAATTGCTTCCAAACGACTCACAGTTCCCCTCCCCAACTCTCCCTTATAACAAATACAGTTAAGCAAAATGAAGCAACAAATTTGTGGTGAAATTGGAGGGGGGCTTCCCTTTCTCCCCCAGAAGTTATGAGCTTTTCCTCTTTCCTAATTCTCAAACTTGAAACTTGAGAGGAAATTCAGTGTGTAAATACCACCTTTCCATCACTTGCAAATCATATTCCCCGCCCCCATTTGCCTCCCTTCTCCGCCTAATACACTTCAAGTCTTACTAAAGAAATTCTTTAGCTGTAGGCAGGGAGGACTTGCTGAGGTAAGGGAGAGATATCATAACATTGAAATTACAATTAGTTTGCTACTGATTCCTTTAGAACTGTGGGCAAATCACTTTAGGAAATCAGAGATAACGGAATTCAAACTAGATCCCAACTGCCTAATTTTGCCAGTGAGGAGGTGAAACGTCCCAGGTTACAGAGGTAAGAAATGATGGGCTTAGAATTCTGGTCCTGAGACTTCCCCCATCCCACTTTCCAAGGTATCATGTTGGCTCCTATGTTTTGTCTTTGTATTCCCAGTGCCAAGCATGATATCTGTTTATTTAATAGAAGAGTAAGATATTAATTTGAGCATACTCATAGGTTGCACTTTAGATACTATCTTTTTAATGTTTCTCAAATGATGGATCCAATCCTAATGTCCAATCATATCAGATGTGAGCGAGAATTTCAAGGATGCAAATTGCCAAGGGCGTTGGTAGCCCAGAACCATGGGATGTTTGCATAATTCCTCCTCCCCTGCCCAACTCATTTTAGAATATAAACATCAGGGAAAAGGGAGGAGGCAATTATGGAAGTAAATAGGATATTCCTTCCTTAAACTGAGCTATCAACTTCAAGATTATTTGTGGACTTGTGGAATCTGTGCTTTGTTTGGGAGTGGGGGTGTGATTGATTTGGATGAGCTCTCATGATTCAGGGCAGGCAGAATTTCAGATGGATGTTTTACTGCCAAAAGAAAAAAATTTTCTGGAAAGCTGGCACGTGTTCAGAAGTCAGCCAGCAAATTATGTCGGTTCAAGACTCCCAGTGGACAAACCGAACATATTAAGAAGGAAACCAGAGATCTGCAGCTCTTATGTTCTGAAGTCCAGAGGAAGGGCTAAGCAGAGTGGTGGAACATTTTTCAGCCTACATTTTTAAGGTAAGTCTGAGATATTTATATGTAATTAACTTTGGGAAATATAAAGTGAACTACATGATAATATTTCAGGGTAAGCACTGTTTTTTTTATCCACATTAATACAGTATCCCACAAATATCTGAAAGATCGACTCGGTGTTCTGCAGCTGTAAGGAGTAGGGAATTAGGGAAGCTAATTGAAGATAATTTAACTACATTTTCAACTCAAGCCACTGGTCGACCTTCAAATGGTCCATTTTTTAGTTGTTTTCGGATGCCTTGATTAGGTCGGGGCAATCAAAGGACTGTCCCCCAAATTATTTTCTTTGTTTCTAAGACACATCTTGGTTGACAGCTGACAGTATTTTTAACTCACAAACCATGTTCTAGGTGCTTTTTATACTTCTCATAGGAATACTTGGGACGCATTTATCTTTAGCTTTTTCACGATTCCAAAATAGCAGCAGCATATTAAATAGATACCGATATATTTGTATCATGAAAATGTGTGGCTTGGGTATTAGTACTTCTCAAAGATGGCTCAGTTAACCTGAAATTGTCAAACTGGGAGATGCTGTGTCACATTTTGTCATCAGCAAGGAGCTGTTTCTACCTGATCCCAACCCAACAGCACCCCCCCCCCAGAAGACCAATTAAAATGCTATAATTTAACATGAAGACCTCCTTCAAGGTTTGGAAACTATTTACATACAGGAACTTGTAATGGGAGATTTTCTCATGTTAAAGCAGGCAGTACTCTGGTATCCAAAGACCATACGGAGAGGCAGAAGTGTGAACCAGGTTCTTTGTAACATGTACTTTTCTTCTTTCTAAATTTCCATTCTGTTTCTGTTTTGTAACTTTCTTCCACAGCTAATCTTCTTAAATAGCTCCTTTCCCCTTAAGCCTGTGGAAAATATGAAGGGCGGAGGTGGGGGTTGAGGGGCGGGAATGGGGGTGATGGTGAATAGGGCAGGAGAAGGAAAGAGAAAAGGATAGAGAAGAAAATGTTTTTTCCTTGGTATTTTTTTAGAATTTTCAATTAATTCATGAATGTCAATTTCTTTTTTGCCATGTCTGAGAAAATATTGCCTTCTCTCCCTTGAGAAACAGAATCCGTAGCATTATAGACAGGGTTGGAAGGGACTGGAAATGAGGAAACCAAGAAACTTGTCCAGGGTCACCCAGGCTGAGATTTGATCCCATTCTTTTTCTTTTTTTTTTTTAACAAAGTTTATTGATCTTGTGGTTGTTCAGTCATGTCCGACTCTTCATGACCCCATTTGGGATTTTCTTGGCCAAGATGCTGGAGTGGTTTGCCATTTCCTCTTCCAGCTCATTTTACAGATGAGGAAACTGAGACCAACAGGGTGAAGTGACTTGCCCAGTGTCACACAACTAGTGTCTGAGGCCAGATTTGAACTCAGGTCTTCCTGACTCCATATCCAGCACTCTATCCACTGTGCCACCCAGCTACCCCATTTATTGATGCCCTTTGTTTATTACATGATTGACATTTTCTGATCAATGGACACTTCATAGGCTAATAGGATCACAGCATTATGGGCTTAGATATGGAATAGACCCTGGAGGTTCGCCAATCTAACTCCCTCATTTGACAGATGAGAAAAATGATACGAAGAGAGGTAAAGTGATTTTCAGGATCATGAAAGTGGTGTGTGGCAAAGTTGGACTTCAAGACCTATTCAAGTCTCACCCTAAAGTCAGGGCTTGAATATACTTTGTTTTCCAGTTTTCTGCTACTACAGAAATATTTAGGTAAATACAGACCTTTTCTGTCATTACCTCTCTGGGGATAGAGGTATTTTCCAGGTATACACATCGCATTGGCATTGTTAGGTTAATGGGTATGAATAGTTCAGTAATTTTTCTCATATGATTCCTAATTTTTGCCAGACTAATCCATTCGTCCCCCCACCCACCAAGGCAGAATTCAGCCTTATTATATTTAATTACTTCTCCTTTTGGTAAACATTGTACCTTTTTTGGTAAAACATTAAATTAAAAATCTGCTCTAAGATTTGAATATTCTAAATGTTTTTGTTTTGTCAATTTCAGGAAACAGAGTATGACCAGTGACCTGAGTTCACAAAGATTTCAGGCTGATTTTTCACTGATCCCATTTGACATAAAGAACAACTATTCATCTTCCATCAAAAGCGAAAATATGGTTAACGATCCATACATAGGACCCATAAACACCTCTAACAATAACGTGTCAAGCGCTAAATGCTTGCTGAAGCTCTCGGGGTATCACCTAGCCTTCATTCCTGCTCTCTACTATATTATCTTTGTCCTTGGTCTAATTGGCAACAGCGTGGTGGTTTCCCTATTCTGTTGCCACCGGGGCCCCAAAAAAGTTGCTAGTATTTACATCTTCAACCTTGCCATGGCAGACCTGCTCTTTCTAGCTACTCTGCCACTCTGGGCCACTTATTACTCTTATGGCTACAGCTGGTTCTTTGGTTCGGTGATGTGCAAAATCTCCAGTGCCCTCTTGTGTCTGAACATGTATGCCAGTGTTTTTTTTATCACCTGCATGAGTATTGACAGGTACCAAGCTGTTGTCTACCCCTTCCAGTCTCAGAGAAGAACCCCATGGCAGATGTCATTTATTGTGCCCCTTGTGTGGGGACTAGCCTGTGTGTCCTCACTGCCAACATTCTATTTCCGAGACATCAAGCCCATCGACCACCTGGGAGTGAATGCCTGCATCATGGCCTTCCCTCCTGAGAAGTATTCACAGTGGTCAGCAGGAATGGCCTTCATGAAGAATGCTCTTGGTTTTCTCATCCCATTGGTGTTCATAGCCACATGTTATGCTGGCATCCGAAAGCACTTAATGAAGGCAAGTGGCTTTGGGAAGAACCAGCTCATGAGAGACAGGGTACTGAAGATGGCAGCTGCAGTTGTCCTGGCTTTTGTTATCTGCTGGCTTCCCTTTCACGTCTTAACTTTCCTGGATACCCTGGCTTGGCTACATGTCATCACTAACTGTGATGTGATCTCAGCCATCGACACCGCCATGCCTTTTGGTATCTGCATGGGCTTTGCGAACAGCTGCATCAATCCCTTTCTGTACTGTTTTGTTGGAAACCAGTTCCAAGAGAGATGCCGGCGCCTGTTTAAGCTGAGAGTTTCTCAGCTCCGCAAGAATAGAGATGGTATGTCTTCCAGAAAAGGGAATTCTCTTAAGGAAGTGGAGACCCTGATGGAATGAAGATGGACGTGGTTCAAACAGAACAACTTGGGCTTCCGTGAATGAGAATTAATGGCTTGGGAAAAGAAGAATCTTTCAAATCAAAATTGACTTTTGGACTCTTCAAGAACTAGAAAATAAAGGAAATACCCCTTTATCCAAGCAATTTCAGCTTCTTTCTCCCACTTCTCCTGGGGTGAGGCAAACCCATAATCTAGAAACTGTTTGGAAGTTTTCTCAAATGGCAAACAGGCAGAGTGGAGCAGTCTACTATAAAGAAAAGCTCTTCCTCTTTCCTGCTTCTGTAGGAAGTACCACAACATTTTACCCCATAGACTGGAGTCGTCTGCTATCATCCTCATTGATGCTTCCTCATCACGTAGAGAAGGTTCTACCAGTGGAGATCACCAGCAGGCCCTACTAAACTGGAAAGGTTTTAAACACAGTCTTGACTAGGGACTGTGTGTCTCTTTTCCAAGGGCAACTTAAAATCAATCAAGTATTTTTTGAGTACCTATGCATACAAGGTACTCAATAAATATTTCTTTAAAAATATTCTATCAGCAGCAATTTGCCCACCTGCGGATAGCTTTTTTCTTACCAAAGCAATTCACAAAGACCATCTAATTAAGTCTGTGTGGGAGTAGGGTGGGGTGTGGTGGGGTGTGGGGGGTGGGATTTGTCTTAGGGGAGGTAATACCCACACTGACAAAATCACTGATATTTGAAGTAAGCATTACATTTTGTATTTCTCCATTTAAAGTAGGCTCCTACTGAAACGCACACCAAACCCTGGTCCTGTCTTGTGCTTGGGGAAATTCCAGCACTGGGCATGAGTTGCTGGGAAATCAATCACTTCAATACAAGGTCACATATAAAGCCCATATTCATGAGGCAGACATGTGTGATTAGAAAAGGAAGCGGGCTAGTCATGTAGCAAGAACAAGGTATTAAAAGACTCAAAAGTTATTGAGGGGGTGGACGAAGAAAGGCAGGATCAGGGAGGAGCTTACTGTAGCCTGTCATCTCCAAACTTGCTACTTTACCTAATTATTTTCACTAACTCAGTGTTAAGCTCTGTCGTACTGTAGTGCCCTCTGATTTGGCACCTAAAGGACAAAGCTCTAGCTACCCCACCCTACTTACGTCTCTGTTCTTTAGAGGATTCATAGGAGGACGTGCATAAGAATCCCAAAGAATGAGAAGAGATGAATGAGTGGTGGTCTGCACCATCGGAAACAGCACCCACCTCCATGGAAACATGAGCCATCGAAGTACTGAAGTATGTGAATAAAACCATGACAATTTCCAGCGTTCACCCCATCTTACAAGGGGCTCTCCAAATCTGCAGTGGTGGCTTAGAGCTCTCATAGCCTTCACTAATAGATGCCAATATTGTTCTATATCAATGCATCTGTTTTCTTTCATTCATCCTCTTCTATTGGTGTGGATGAGATATATAGATTTATATTGATTTAAGCTTCTTACACTTTTTGAAATTTTTGAATGATATATCCTTTTTCTTTTTATTTGAACCATTTAAAAATTATATCTTTTGTTATCACATCACTTTTATTTCCAAATACATCTCTCTCCTTTTCCCTGTCCAGGGAATCTTTCCTTGTAAGAAAGGAGAAATGAAAGAGGGGAAGAAACAGTTCCGTAAAGGCATCAGCCAAGTCTGACAGTCTATACGATGCACCCACAGTGCCCTGCCTCGGTGCTATAGCTCCTCATCTCTGTGAGGCCAAGCTTGACCATTATAATTACATAGTGTTCTATTTGTTGTTGGAGTCATGTTTATTATTTTCCTGGTTCCGTTGACTTTACTCTGTATCAGTATTTGCTTTTATTAATTTTT
>CM053775.1:5658412-5675001 GCA_028658325.1 Potorous gilbertii
ATTCCTTGATCAGTCCTCAATTGATGAGCACTTTTTGTGGCCAATTCTTTTCTACCACAAGAAAGGGCTACAATGAATATTTTGGTTTATGTGAAACCTTTTTACATTTGGCCTTGGGGGTATATGCCTCTCAGAAGCATCTCTGGTTGAAACGGTATGGACTGAGCCACATTGTTTTGGAAGTTTTACCGTAACTCCAGATTGCTTCCCAGAATGCTCTGAGTCATTCACAGCTCTACCAACAGTATCTCAGTTCACCTTATCTTTCCACAACCCTTCCAACACTGACTATTGTCATTTTTTTCAATTCTTGACAGTTTGCCGAGGGTGAAGTGAAACCTCAGGTTTTTTTTTTTAAATAAGTATATCTCTAATTATTGGTAATTTGGTCAACTTACATTTTTGAAGCAGAGAGAATGCTCTGAGATGGTTTCCTCTCCCACAGCTCTTAAGCAGCATGCTAAGTCTTAGCACCTTGACTCTTCTATATAGAACCATAAGAAGGGGAAGAGGCACATCTATATGTAAAGAAAATATATTTTACGTTGCACCAAAGCATATGTGAAGATGGACATTGCTTATGTCATTATGAAGATATTCAGAACATAAATATTCATTTATTTGCCCATCTCTAGATCGTGCTATTTACCAAGCACTGTTACTTTATAAAGGCTCTTCTTTTGGGAGTGAGGGGATTATTACTTGTGATAGCAGTAGAAAGTAGAATGTATAATGTAACCAATAAAAAAAGATTTGAGTGCCTATTGTACAAGGTACTCAATAAATATTTCTTTAAAAATACTCTATATCAACTGGGATTTTTATAATATCCCTTTTCCTGTGATTATCTGAAAGCAATAAATAAAATCAACACCCTTTTTGAGTTATAAGACACCAGTCTCCTGATTTTGTAAGCAATAGCACCTGCCCTGCTCTCCAAGAAGAGGACCTGATGGTTGGCTATTTTCAAAAAGGTCTCTTTAACTTCTTAAAAATATGAACAGGCATGGTAAGAGAATAATAAAACAGGGGTTCTGTTATGGTTTTAATGGGGTGCTGGAGGGACACAGCACAGGGTTCGTGTCTCATAAGATAATGCCATGTAACTTTGATGACACAAAGCTTTCTGTGCCCTGACATCACCTCAGGCGTTAATTCAGAGACCATGGAGCAAACCCAGTACACTAATTCTGCTACATCTCCGGAGCACATGTAAGAGGGTGGGTGAATGGGTGATCCCTGCCTAGGATTCCAATCTTCCTGATGGATGGTACCACAGATGCAAAGCTTAACTGGGGCCTTCTCAAGCAGATTACAACCCGGGATAGAGCCAGCAAGTGATTTAGCTTGGTGTTCTTAACTGGGTACTGAGATTGAAGAAGACATCATGGGACAGTTTCAGGCGAGATTGTGTTCCCTGGGGTCTGTTTCTCTACTCCAACTTTGCCTGGAGACACTCACCCATAGAAATGCATCATACATCTCCTTGCCTTCTTAAATAGAATGCACCAATTGTAATTATGACTCCGATATCCTTAGAGGCTGCTGATGTACAGGGGTGTTTGTTTGTTCCTTGTGTCCCCAGCAAATAGCCCAGTATCCGGCACATGGTAAACACCTAAGGGCAGGGGATGTTTGCCTCAATATAAAAAGATCAGAGGATCAAATATTTAGAGCAGGGAAGGACCTTATCTAATCTAATACCTTCATTTCACAAAGGAGGAAACTGAGGCCCATCATTGGTAAAGGACAGTGCAAGGACTTAGAGGTGGGCTTCTGATCCCTGATACTGATTATACTCTACCTTTTATACAGGACAGTTCAGAGAGCACTTTGGAAACCTATGGTTTCTGGCTTTGAACCTTACTTCAAGAACGGGCATGAGTTTTATTGTACTGATGTGGAATCTGAAGTCTGTGGAAGGGTAAAAGACTTGCCAAGGCCACAGGGTTAGTAAGTGTCTGAGCTGGGATTCAAATCCAATTTCAGTTTCTCTGCTGTTATTAGAGGTGCTAGGAAGGAAGGAAGAAATAAAGAGATGGAGGTAAATAGTTCACATCCAAAATTCGGGGGTTGGACCCTGCCTGAGCAAGCTGGGAGGAGGCCCTGGATCTGGGGTGGGGAAGGTGTAATGGAAGGTCACAGGAGTAAGCTCCCCAGAGGACATGATGCTTCACGCTGCAGGACAGAGGGTTGAAGGCCCAGGTTTGGAGGAAAAGCCCAGACACAGGGGCTAGGGTGCTGGTCCTCTAAGCCAAAACCTGAGTATAACTTGAAAGAGCAAGCATCAGAACCCAGGCATCAGTTCAGTCCAATTTAGTATGAGTTTATGAAGTGCCTACCATGACTCAGGCACCAGGTTACGGCCCAGGAAGCCAAAAATTCAATGAAATGATTCCTGCCTTTGAGGACCTTACATTTTACTGAGGAAACATGTGCAGATGACTAACGGCAAATATACCCAGAATAAATACAAGATAACTAGGGAAGAGGCAGAGGTTGGAGAGAATGGTAACATGAGGGCAGGCCTTGGGTTGAATGTGGCCACTGTGCTGAGCCCCAAAGCAAGCTAGGCATTCCAGGAAGCAGAGGTAAGGAGGGACAACAGTATAGGCATGTGTAGGGAGACAGCTTGTACAAAGGATGGAGGCAAGAGACAGCTAGAGTGTGGGTCCTGGGTTGGGAGGAGCAGTGTGCCCAGACCTTGAAAGACAGGCTAACAGGGAGAGAGGGGGGCCAGAGGCAACACAGGCAAGACAAAGTTCATGGAAGCATGGGCGCTTTCCATACTTTTAAACTAAAAGTGAGACTGATCATAACCCACACGTGAAGGTCAATAGGCAAGAGGTTGTTCCGGGACAGGGCTACCCTTAGCAGTGGGAAGTGAGTTCACCAGATGAATGTAAGATACAGCACTTCAATGTATTGTCTGTCTATCTTGAGTTGGAATACACACACATATACACACATGCACACATATACACATACACACATATACACACATACACATACATGTATACACACATGCATACACACGCATACACACACATATGCATACACACACATACACACAGACTGAGAACAATGACTGGCATTTCTATGTCACTTTTAAGTTCATTATCCTCTCCCTTCACTGCCCCTAGAGCTTCACAACCACCACCCTGGGAGGTAGGTATTACAGGTACTGTTATCCTTAGTGAACAGATGAGGAAACTGAGCATTCTAAAAGTAAAGTGACTTATCTAGAATCACACATCTAAGTAGATATCTGAGATAGGATTCAAGTCCAGGTGTCTTCCAACTCCAAATCTAGCACTCATTCCACTATACCACATTGCATCGCCATCTTGAATGAAACTGAGGGGAATCTCTGAAATGGGGATTGTCTTCTTACAATATTGTGCACTTTCTTAGCATTAAAGATATCAAAATAGAGTAGGGAGGTCACTGTCTTGCTGGGAGCAAGCATCCCTGACAGAATGTCACCCTTCAGGATAGCATGTACTGGAGAGGGGGAAGAAAGTGGAACAAGGGAAGAACTTACTTGAATCTATCTGATAGATTCCTATCTTAACTGATTATCTGTTCCAATTCAGGGCTAAGCTCTACTGTTCCTATGGGGCCCAGAGCCTGAAAGTGCTATGAGACTGCTCGAAATTCAGTTTCCTCTATATTTGGTACCCTAGGACAAAACCCGAGTTAGCTCTTCCTACTTATGATTCTGGGTAAATGTTTAACCCACCCAATCCAAGGTGAAAAAAGAAAAGTGCAGAAAGTATTTCAGCCCTGAAAGGAGAGGACATCCTTCAGTCCAATTCCCTCATTTTAAAACTGGAGAAAACTACTGAAAAACACAACAATTAAAAAGAAGTAAAAACAAAATTCCCTGATTTGGAGAATGAAATATGTCCTGGAGAGTGGGGCCTTCAGCTTCATCTCTCTGTGTCTCAGTTTCTCCCTTTGTAAAATGAGAAGCTTGGGCTTAATGAGCACTCCAGTCTCTGATTCCATCTCTGTCTATTGGGTTTCTGAGGTTCTTGCCATGTCTATAGTTTGCCACAAGATGGCAGCTAAACAGTTATTCATGTGGCCATGCCAGCGTCAGCCAGGTTCCTTTGGGCAGAAGTATTTTCCATGTGTTTATTTAATTTTATTTTTTTTAAAGCGCAGACTGAATTTCAGATTTTTTCCTCCAACTAGACACAAATTCACACAAGCTGGCCATCAAATATTTGGACTGCCAAGAATAGTATAAATTTATGACTCTAAAATCCTTCCAAGGATGCTATTGAGTTATAGTATAATGCTATGCAAATTCCTGGAGTAGGGCTAATGGCCAAATAAAGAGAAGCAAAGTAGGATTCTGGAGACTTCTGGTTTTAGGGTCAGAAGAGCTGGGTTTAATTCCTGCTTACTAGCTGGGTAATCCGAGGCAAGTTACTGATCCTCCCTCAGTCTAAGTTTCCTCATCTAGGATGTGCAGTCCTTGAATGACCTACCTCACAAGGTTAGAAGGAGGGAAGTACTTTGTAGATTTTCAAGTGTCTGAGAGCTCCAATCTCTCATCCTGAGGAGATGCCAAAACACAGCCTCGCTTCCTGGCTACTCCAAAGTCTGCAAAATAGATACAGAAGTAATGCCTTCCCACTCTGTCATTTCCCAGAGTACAAATGTCCAACCAGGACAGAATCATCTTCCAATGTAAGTGAATCAAAACTTTTTCAAACTTTTAAAGAATGTTGAACAAGAGCCCTTTGCCAGGAGGAGGGATGCAAGAATGTGCCTGTATGCTGTTACTAAACTAGACCCAAGTGGCCATGTTGCTCCTCACTGAGGTGAGCCCAGTTCAACTTCCAGTCTCGCCATCTGCAAGATTTCTTTTTATCTTTACCCACTGATTCATTCATTCCTTCTCCTTTCTCTTGTACTGCCTGAGACTAACACCTCATCATGGAGCCTCACCCTCATCCTTTCTTTTTACGCTTCATACATGGTGCCTTCTTTCATCTTCTGTCTTGCCCTCTTGGCTAGCTTTTTCCCCTTCTCTAAAAATAGGCACACAGTTGATCATGGAATCAGGAAGATGATTGAATAGTTGCTTTCTAAAAACATCTTGCACTTGCAGACTTCAAAAGGAAGCTGCTATGTGCCAGATCAAAGGCAATTCCGCAAGAGCAAAGTTTCCCCACTGACTCCTTAAAGGTTTGGTTCCGTGTGCCTACACCTCATCAATATCTCACGCCTGGAACAATGAGCGGTCTTGTAGGTTTGTGATGCCCCGTCCAGCTGGAGGGACCACCTTTCTCCATGGCAGTGTCTGCTGCTTCTTGCAGAGTTGGAGACTTTGGAAACTAGTTTTACCTAGCCATTTGAAGGAAGGGAAGACGAGCAGAAGTCTCAAGGAAGGGGAGCTGATGCACCATGAATAACCTGCCAAGTCACAGGTTAGAAGAGAATAGAGTAGCAGGTCAGAAAGAAAGGTGACCAGCGGTAAGAAACTCATCTAAGGTCAGCCTTCTATTATCAAAGGTTACGGACAGAGTCTTGGGCCCAGATGACTCCCATATTCCATATGCGATGACACTGAGGCCACCCAGAAGTCTAGCCCCAGAGGTCTTAAAAACAGAGAAAAGGGCAAGAGAAATAGGGAGATTCCCCTAACAAGTGAGAAGAATACAAAAGAAAAGCTGAAAAAAGAAGATGAACCCAGTACAAAAGTCACTTCTATGAAGAAGTAGCATGAAAATTTCTGGAAGAGAGAAGGGATAGCAAGGCCCTGTAACACCAGACATGTGAGTTGCTTTTGCCATCTATGTTCTCTCCACATGCACCTCACCGCTGTTGCATTTCTAAATTTGGACCAACTCTTCCCAGGGATGTTGTGTATATTTGTGAGAGAGCTAGGGGAATGTTTTATAGCTACTATTCTTAATATACGGGCAGCTAGGTGGCACAGTGGAAAGAGTACCAAGCCTGCAGTCAGAAAGGCTCCCCTTCCTGAGTTTAAATCTAGCCCCAGATGCATACTAGCTGTGTGACCCTGGGCAAGTCACTTAACCCTTTTTGCCTCAGTTTCCTCATCTATAAAATGAGCTGGAGAAGGAAATGGCAAAATGTCAATCCAGGCACTGAGGCTGGCCCAGATGTGAGTAAACAGAAGAAACCTTGGAATATAATAGAGAAATTCTAAGAGTTAAAAGAAACCCAAGATGAAAACCCAGCAGAAGAGAATTAACTATACAATAAGTACAAGTAGAAGTTGTCAGGGGCCCGCGTGGCAATGCATCAAAACTAAAAGAAATGCAGGAGAGCAGAAATCTCAAACAAGTCTTTTACCGAACATATACAATTATTGCCAATAACAGGCATTTGGGGAAAAGATTTAAATTTAGATAGAGACTAAATTACACATAGTAAAAAAAATGAGTCAAAGAAAAAAAATCGTAAAAATTCATTTCATCAGAGAAAAATATGATGAGAATATATCAAAGCTTTTGAGATGCAGCCAAAATATTCATCAGGGTAAAATTTATACTCCTAAATACTTTGATCAACAAACGAAGAACAGTTCATTGAACTGTGAATGAGACTAAAAAATTAGAAAAAGAAAAAATTTTAAAAGTCAACTGAACACAAAACCAGAAAGTCTGAAAATCAAAGAACAGATAAACAATTGAGAATAAAAATATTGAACTGATAAATAAAACTAGAAGTAGTTTTCTGAAAATAAGAATAAAATAGTTAAATTGTTATGTAAGTTGATTAAAAATAGAGGACAATGAAACTATCATATTAAAAAATGACAAAGGGAAATTCATAAGAGATAAAGATGAAATAAAAGAAACAATTAAAAACATTGCCCAATTACACACCAAAAACCTGATATCTTAAAAGAAATAATCGAAACTTTATAATAATATAAAATACCAAGATGAACAGAATAAAATACAGAGAATTTAGGTAATGCAGTCTCACAAAAAAGCTATTGAACAAGCTACAAAGCAACTCCCAAAGGAGGAAAAATAGATTCAGATAGATTTACAAGCAAACTCTATAAAACATTCAAAGAGAAACTAATTACAATATTATGTAGATGGTTTACAAAATCAGTGGAAAAAAATACATCCTACCAAACACCTTGTACGAGACAAATACAGTCCTCTAAATTAGAGACAAGACGAGAAAGAAAATTAAAGACTATTATCTCCAGTCAATACCTAAACAAAAATCTAACTAAAATGTTTGTTAGAGAAACATGTGAAAAAGATTATGCTCTAAAATCCCACTGGATTCGTATCAGGAATAAAGAAGATCCGATATTAGAAAAAATTATAAATATAAGGGGCCATATGACTACACCAACGAAGTTGGCAAGTGAGGGTGTAAATATGTCCCTCAAGTCAAACACTTGCAGATCAATGATGGGTGGGTTTTACTGCATTATTTTGTTTCCAAATTCCATGTGGCACACTACACAAACAGTCCAGAAATGAATACTCACTCTTCCACAAAGATCCAGGCCTACCCTAGCAGGTGGGTCTAGGGTTCAGACTTACTTCCAAGACTGTGGTTAGGCATCATTTTACAAGGCTCTTACAGATTATCACTTGTCTTACAGCTTTTACAAAGAACTTCACCAACCCAAAGTTAATAAACTTAAGGAAAAGAGAAGGACAATCAAGCTTTCGCTTTCAGAAGGTAAGTCTGGTTCTCACAGAGGTACCTGGAGTCATCTGGAAGTCACCCCCCTTCCTCTTCAGGCATCAAAACAAACCACTTTGTCTTGATGCTTGTGTTGGGCTCAGAGAGGTCTGAGTTACTCACCTTCTCCCTCTTCCATTAAACAACTCTTTTTCTCTGGCCTGAGTTGGGTACCGAAAGCTACAACAAATGAGACCTGGTTGTTGTTTTTTTGGGGGGGGTGGAGAGGAATGTTCTACTTCTCTCTGTCATGAAAAAGGAGCCTCTCTTAGGTTCTAACACATATAGACCAAGACTAATCCTAACAGTAAAATTTCTTTGGGTTGCTGAAACCCATAGGCTACCCATAATCTTTCCAGGGACCCCTGAAACACATTAGAAATTGAACTGGAAGACCAAATACATGAGGACAAGCAGATTACCAAAGAGGTGAGGGATTCCTAAAAGAGTATTGAGCACTTGGGATTGATTACTCAGTGTTTCTGGGAAAACTTGAATGCTAGAACCATCTCTTGTTAATTATCTCTAATTGGTTGCATGTAGTTTGTACAGATTTGTTTGTGCATTGTCTCCTCCATTAGACTACAGATTCCTTAAGGATAGGGATTGTTTTTGACTGAATTTGGTTCCCCAGTGCTTCCCATAGTCATGGTAAGCACTTAATAAATGCCTATTGACTGGTTGACTTTGTCATAAGGACCTCAGAGACAATAAATCAAGCAGTTTAGTTTGCTTAAAAGAAAGAAGGGGGCAGCTTGGTGGTGTGGTGGATAGGCCTGGAGTCAGGAAGACTCATGTTCCTAAGTTCAAATCTGGCCTCAGAACTTACTAACTGTGTGACCCTGAACAAGTCACTCCCCCCTGTTTTCCTTAGTTTCCTCAAATAATAAGGAAATGGCAAACCACTCCAGTATCTTTGCCAAGAAAACCCCAAATGGAGCCACAGAGAATTGGACACAGCTGGAAATGACTGAATGATAACGAAAAGAAAAAAAAACATAGATGAGTCCCCATAGTTTGATCTACATGAATTGTTAGGCACTAGTATCTAAGAACCCCAAATCTGTATGATCTTTCTTAGTTTCCATACTTGTGACAGCCATGTAAGTCCATAAACAAGCAAAAGTTATGTCAAAAAAACTGATCTGATTTGTAAAGGAAATATTCCAGATAACGGGCTGTCCAATTACAGTCTCAAACCATAGAACCGAAAACTCTCCACTAGTTTTTCTCTGTGGATCCCTGAAGTATAAACAAGGAGGCCAGTCTCAGATGAAGAATCTCTTCAGAATGTCTCTGCAAAGGGGCCCACACATTCCCTAGATGAAGTCCTTGTGGATCAATAAATATTTCAAACAATATTCGTTTGTTGCTCATCCTTCATTCAGAGACCAATGAAATCTAAAACAAAATTTGCCCCCCTCCTGTCTCCCCACCCCCTCTGTAGGCCCTCCTACCTCCTTGAACTATTGACCTCTCCCTCTTCTTCCCTTTGCTGACAAACTTTTGGAAAGAGTATTCTATATTTGCTCCTTCTGTTTCCTCCCCACTCATTTATTTTTCTCTTTATGGCTTTCTATTGCACCTGCTTTTTCAAAGGTTAAAATGACCTCTCAGTCACCAAATCCAATGGCCTTTCCCCCCAGGTCTCATCCTCCTTAACTTCTCTTTAGAAATTGACTCTGTGGACCACCTCCTGTTCTCCTGAGTCTCTCTCCTTCCTTGACTGTCATGTCGCTCTTTTCTATTCTCCTTACACTCTGTCCCATGGCGATTTCATTCATTATCACAGCCTTACTTAGCATCACTGTAACTCTCAAATCTATATCTATCTTTATTCATCTTTTCCCTGGAGCTGCAGACCCACATTTCTATTTGCTTGCTGGACAGCCCCTCCTAAGTTGGGCATGTTCAAACTAAACTTATCCTCTCTCCCCCAAACACTGGCCCTTCCTCTTTGCTCTATCGTCATGAATGGTACCACCATTCTAACACATCCATCTAGATGGGAAACGATGCTATCATCTTGTGGGCCCTCACATATTCTCTCCAGTAATTTCCTCCTTTCCAGACATCCAACCACTCTCTAGACAAGTGAACTTTCAGCTTAAAGTCCTTTGATGGCTTCCCCAATGCCTAGCAAGTTTACAATGTAATCATATTCTTGGGCAGGGACCATGCCCTGTGTCCCAAAAGTCTTAATGTAGTTTTAAGCTATAAAAGTGTTGTAAAAACCTCTGGATTTTGCAATTTTGGGGCTTATACTTTATACCCCCAGAGAGTATATGATCCCATAGGCTCTCCCTAAACATTTGGCGAACAAAAGAAAAGATTTGGGCATCATCCAATGATTTGGAGCAATATGGGCTGCCATTCTGGCAATCTAGGTCCTCGAGTAATTTGAGGGAATCTGGATTGTTCTGAGAATGATTTCCGTCAAGCTTCCACTTTGTTCATGGAGAGCACGTGTGTGTGTGTGTGTGTGTGTGTGTGTGTGTGTGTGCTCTAGCATGTGACTGTTTCCTTAAGGAAAGGGAAATGAAGGATAGATATAATTCAAACCCAACGCCCCTACTCTTTTACCTCAGGTTCTATGCAGAGATAGTCTGGCTGACCATGGATAGGTTGGAATTATTTGGTCCCTTTCTTCTGCTTCCCCTCTCCATTGGTAGATCTAGACAAATGATCATAGATTTAGAGTTAGACGAGACCTTGGAGGACATCTAGGTCAGTCCCTTCATTTTATAAAAGTAGAAACTGAGATAAAGAGAGACTTGTTCGAGGTCACACAGGTAGTAAGTGGGAGAGCTGGATCCTCTGATTCCACAAACTTTACTCAAGTCACTTCCAGATAGTGTCCTAATAGTGTAGTGTCTTACACATATTGATTGTTTATCAAATGCTTCCTGACTTGAATTGCATTGAATTGCACACCAGTTAAGTGCCTGCTATGTGCAGGGCACGATGCTAGATGCTAGGGATAGAAAAACAGCCCTGCCCTCAGAGATCTTCCATTCTACTATGGGATACAACAGAGACCCAAGTGAAAAAATCAAAAGCACATACAAAGTGATCATTTCCAGATGATGCTTGCACTAGCATCTGGGGAGATGAAGAAAGGACAAGTAAACTGGGGATGCTACAAGGCATAGCTGAAGAGGGAGTGGTCAATTTGGGGAAATTTGTGGAAGGGGAAGTTTAGGAAATGACTCTTATTCACTTGATGAGGCTCCTGGAGTTTCAGCCCAGAGTGTAGCCAGGTGAACCTTTGAGGCAAAAATTGGGGGGAGAGGGACTAGGAAATAAAGGGTCGACCTTTTTGATGGGTAGTAGACTTTGGGGGAGGGGACAGGGCAATAATTTTGCAATACCTTCTAAATATGTTGTGAAATGGACATTTTTTTAATCCTTCACAAAGTTGCCATTGCTTCTCCCTTCAAATGATAGTTATAAAATCAATTTCTGCATTCATCGATAGAATGGAATTTTTTCATTCTTCATTAGGCATCCTGCTGGGGGCCCAGAGATAAGCTCATTACAGCACTACACTAGACTTGGAGAAGGAACAGAATGAACTAATTGTGTGCAGCAGTTTATGGTCTTACTATTCTTAACGTAATTCCAAGCTCCACTTGAAGTCTTTGGTAACGTAATAGCTGTCTTCAGAGCCAGATATCAAAACTTCTGACATAATTATGAGCCTCAAGATATTGGGTATAGCTCCAACTGCTAGAGGAATAGTGGGGCAAGAGAAAAAAATCAAAAGAAAGAAATTCTAGTTTAAAATAGCAATGCATATGCCGGGAAATGAAGTTTATTTCGAATTAACCTAAATATTGCTCTGGTTGTCCATAGTTTCTAGTCAACAGGGTGGGATGATTTGGATAAAGCAGGCAAGGACAAGGGACGCTAGAGTGAGAGACCTTACTAACTGTATGACTGAAGGCAAATTACTTACCTCAGTTTCCCCCTCTGTAAGCCTCAGGGAGTTGGGTCAGATGATCTCTCAGATCTAACTCTAAATCTACAATCCCATGAAGATCTGGGTTCAAATCTTGACTCTGATGCTTCAGGCTTCACTTTCTTCATCTGTCACCATTATAAGAATAACAATTCACATTTACAGAGTGCTGGAAAACTTTGCTCACAACATCCCTGTGAGGAAGGTAACAGCAAGGAAAGGATCAAAGATGCTGGTGGTTTAGAAGGGATCCTGGACACCCTCTAGTCCAATCTCCCATTGCACAGATGAGAAAAATAAAAGTTAGAGGGCTCAAGTAGCTTGCCCCTCATCACACAGGTAGGAAACAGAAGAACCAGGATTTGAATGTAGGGCCTCTGCCTTTTTCCCTGCATGTAATCCCCCCAAATATGGAGGTAGTATGTATGTGTGTGTGTATGGTGGGCAGTCAGGCTGAAGAAACGGAATTTATACAAGTTAATGACAGTAGCTCATCTAGTTTACCTCCATTTTACATATGAGAAACTGAGTCTTAGGTTGAAATGACTTGTTTGGGCTCTGGCATCAAAATTTTAACCTAGGCTTCTCACTCCAAGTGCAGTCACCACCCTATTCTTTATACCATGCTGGAAGAGGAGAGGGCTGGACTACCATGGGCCTGGGATCCTTTAAATACTCCAAAGGCCGGAGTTTCTTGGAGTGTTTCCTCACTCCATCCACTGAAAACAATTTAGTTTAAGATCATGAAATGGATCTTCTGTCTCTTACCAGGGGAGTGAGGGAAGGAATGGAGCAAACAGAGCCAGATGCAGTCTGTATATTGAATTCTTCTGCTTAAGTAATATTCTTTATCTTAAGGGAGGATTCAATTTAGTTGTTCGTAGCTCTTAAAAGTCTTTGGTTCCCTTCAGCCTTGGCCCTGTGACATCATGGCAAAGGATGTAGTAACTCATTTGTTGCTTTTTTTCTTTTTTTCCTCAGGGATGCTCATTACATTTTGTTATGGTGTGATTGTGACCTGGATCATTGGAGGGAGAACCCATATGGAAAATACTAGGGACCCATAGGAAGGCCTCCAATGTGTTAACAGATCCTCCTTGGAGGATTTATGGAAGGACCATAGACAAGAGCTGGGCTGAGAATACATGTGGGCCTCTAGGTTCTCAAGTGTGGCCCTTTGGCTGAATCCAAACTTCACAGAAAAAAATCTCATTCACAAAAGGATTTGTTCTGTAAAACTTGGACTCAGTCAAGAAGCTGCACCCAAAGATCTAGGCAGGTTCCCTACCCTTGGACAAGAGTTTCTGTGGTTGAGAAGACAGGAGTGAGTTATGATCTGTATCAGTGACGAGTATGTTCCCAGTAATGAGCTCATAGATCCAGTGAAACACTGATGTCTCTGCCCTGCCCCCAAATCAAAGGATGTGAAGGAAACTGAGGGCAGAGACAGTCAGTACATGATCTGTTGTGCTGGGAGTGCCATTAGACTAGCTGAGACATACTGATGTTTAGAGCCTAGATTCTTTTCCTTGGTCGTTGTCCTTCATTCTTGGAGAGGACCAAAATGACATCACTATGCTCGAGTCAAGTTACAGTGTGTCCAGCTGTGGCTGATCAGACGAACATGAGCTTGGAAGGCTCGCCCACAGGTTGGGTACAGACAGTCCGTGTGAACACTTGGGGTAGATTCTCCAAATTTATGCATCTTAAATTTCTTTTGAGCTACTTCAGTTCTGCTTCACTCACAGAGCACACACAGCACCTTCTCTGATGAGGTTATGCTATGCTGAGTGGTCCTAGGCCAGTGTCTACCATGTCACAGAATCAGTTCTAAACCATGCCTTAAACCCAATTTACTCAGGCTCTCACTGATTGGCCAACAACAGGTCCCAGACCAAACTCCACTTAGTGGTCATTGTTTGGGTCCCGATGGTTCAGAGTGAGTGTAAATGGCAATTGTTTCAATTTTGCCCAGAAACCTCCTAGGGTCTTCCCCTCACAGATGGATTTTTTTTAAAAAATTAGACTAGACAAAAGAGGCCATTATTTGCCTTATTTCTTGCCTAGCTTTAATCACTGAATGGTTTTTGCCTCAATCAAACTGCATCCTAAGAAAGACCTTACCTTAAAAAAGTCAGGGCCTCTTACTGCATGCATCTCCAGTTGTCCTGATCCATATCTGGCCACTGGCCCCAGATGGCTGTGGAAGAGAAAGTGAGGCTGGTGACCTTACACAGCCCTCCCTCCCTTACAAACAATTCACTTGCATATCATGATATTACCCTCCTCTTTGAGAACCAAGGACAAACAACAACCACTGATTGCAGCTATATTAAGGACATCATACTCCTGGCTTCCTTTCCTTCTCTTGATTGATGCCACCCTGCCCTCTTTCTGTAGTTTGAGCAGTGTTAAGAGCAGATTTGTACCTGCTGAAATTATGAAGAGGTCTAACTTGAGGAAAATTCCACAGTCATAACTATAGCTCTCACACTTAGGGAATGGCAGCTTTCCAACTGAGACCTATCAGAGAAGACCATCCACAGGGGTCAAAATGCCTTGGCCTGGGTCATCCTAAAGCCACACCTTTGGTGCAGTTATCAAAGTATAAGCAGTGTACCTTGAAGAGTGCTCAGGACTAGAAGAGGAGAGGCAGTATGGTTTAATAGATAGAGTTATAGCTGAGAAGGCCTCTCTGGGCCTCAGTTGCCATCTTTAAAATGGGAATAATACTTGGAGTACTTACCTTACCATGTTGACTGGAGGCTCACAGGAGATAATAAGGGTATTATATAACTGTCAACTAGGCAACTGGGAGGGGCAGTGGTTAAGAGCACAGGACCTGGAGTCAGGAAGACTCATCATCTTCCTGAGTTCAGATCTGACCTCAGATGCTTCCTAGCTGTGTGACCTTGAGCAAGTCACTTCGCCCTGTCTGCCTCAGTTTCCTAATCTATCAAATGATCTAGAGAAGGAAATGGCAAACCAGTCCAGCGTCTTTGTCAGGAAAACCTACATGGGGTCACATAACTGAAAATGACTGAACAACAAAAATAAAAGCCAGCTATCACCCTGTTACCTTCCCTGAAATCAGTGTTGACTTAAGTCTTCCTCCTCTTTCCTTTCCTCCTTAGCCTGACTTTACCATCTCCACTGAATAATTGGCATAACCGATACTGGCTCACAGCCAGGCCAGGGCAGTTGCTAACAATGAACTTCTTTTGTGCCCATCTCTCAGTTATGCCTATGGTATTAGGGAGGTGGTTTCCTGGAAGGGGAACAAGCATCCTTGCCCTGGATGAGACAGACAATGATACAAATGGGGACAGCTCATTTCTGAGTGTCACTAAGGGCATGCCAGACTAGGACATGGTGTCCTCATACATTAGCATTTGTTTGCCCCAGTTTGGTCTTAAACAAGACACCTGAGAAACAGGCAGTGGCTTAGCTGACACCAGGCTGAAGATGGGAGGCCATCCTCTATCAGACTCCTTCTTCTGACTTAGGTCTGCTCAGGCCATGTGTCTAGCAAGGAAAAGGGAGGAACCTTGGAAGCATGGTAGGCTTTCATGAAAATCCACAGGAAGAACCAGGAAATTAATCTTCACAATGATTACTAGGATGAGAAAATAAATCGAGGCAACAGGAAAAGGCAGGCAAATCTTGATCTCAAAGTGAAAAACCGAAACAGACTTCCCTTGCTCTGATAGAGACGTGGGGAACTATGGGTGCAGAACGCTGCATATAAGGCCAGATTTGGCTTCTTTGTTACAAGGGAAGGATTGATGGATGGGGGTTGGGTTTGTAGATGTATTCTGTGAAATGATTATGGTGTAAGAAATGGAAATCAGTAGAACTTTATATGGGAACATTAGCAAGGACTACTTGATTTACATCATTTTGGAATAGCCGCTTTTCTGTGAAATGCTTGTTTTCTCTCTAGCCCCTACCCCATCTTTTTTTCTTTCCATCTTATATCACTAAGGTGATTTCATGTCTCCCCTAAATCTCATTCAGTGCAACAAACATTGATTAATTGCTTACTCTATGCCTGTGCCAGGCTCTGGGGAGCTATACTAACAAATGAGACATGGTGCTTTTCTTTTGCCCTCAGGGAGTTTAGAGTCTAGTCAGGGAGAAGAGATGGTAAATGTAATTTTAATGCCAGAGAGTCAGCTTAGTGTTGGAGAGCAGCAAAGGAAAGAGAAATCTGGTTTGGTCGGGGGCAGGAGTTAGGAACCATCATTAGATTTTCCAGAGCACTTTAAGGTTGCCCAAGTACACTCCTCACAACATTGCTGGGTGGCAAGCAGTACAGGAATTCTCGACTTTCTTATGATACTCAGGGCTTCTGACTTGCATCCCTTCACAGCACTGCCTCTGTCTGGAGGTTTTGTGGAGAAGCTGGGTAGGAGATCGACAGGTAGCAATGGGGGGGGGGGGTTCATTATAGTCTATGGTGTTACCTCTTTACCTGGGAATTTCAATCTTTCAATACAAATGTGTGTGTGTAAGCGTGTGTGTGTGTGCATGTGACAGATACAGAGTGGTAGCAGTAGTAGTTATAGGTTCGGCTTTTTAGCATCCTAATCCATGTATCTCTAGATGGCTACCATATACGGGTGAATAGCGATGGATGGCGTCTGGCATTGCTTTGGTCCTACTTGGGTTACCCTCATTGGTATCGTGACCTGTGAGGGATTATGACGTATCCTTATTTGTTCCTAATCTCATAGGATCTTCAAGACTGGCCCTACTCTAGTGCCTCTGGCTCTCAGAAAAGGACCTTTCTGTCAACATTCTAGGCAGTATTCCAGATGGCATGCAGGGCATTGTTATACTCATCAATTCAGATTTTTGCATTTACGCTTAGCAGAGATCTTATCCAGGACATCTGGAGCAGCCACAGTTTACATTTTGTAAATGA
>CM053775.1:5675501-5694662 GCA_028658325.1 Potorous gilbertii
TTATTTTTCTTTCTTCTATTTCAGTTGGCCTGTAGCTGTGAGAAAAGACGTCCCTCTCTGGTACCCAGTACCCTTCAATTGCTAAAGTTTGGATCATTTTGCGGGAAGAGGGTGAGTCCCATTCTCTGTCAAATTCGAAAGACCATTGGTGGGCCCTTATTATTAACATGATTAACTTTTCTTTATAAATCAGACCTTGTATCCTTTGAGTAAAAGTTTACATTGTGAGATTTTATGATTTATATTGTCTATGATTCAATTTCAAGGAGCAGTGGGTAGAAAATCGACAATTAATTTCTCTTTCTTTTATGAAAAGAACGTCTAAAATCTTGTGGTCCCTTGAATGAAGACAATTTTGCATGACTGAAATAGGGAAATTTTGAAGGAGGCGGCATGTGCTTTCATGAGTCCTCAATGAATCCATGATTCCAAGACACTAAGAAATATTGTACTGCATGCGTTTGCTCCTTTTCTGCTGAAATCGTTTACTCTCTGGAAAATCTGATTCCATCACATTTTGGGATTAATGTTCCCAGTTTGAAATGGTGTCTGAAGTTCCTCGAGAGAATCTTCAGTCTTTAGGAGATGTGTACTTACAGCAGAGGGCTGCATTTTGAGCTGCTGAGGTCCCATTACTCGTTCTGAGGATGCATTGTTCTGTGACCATTGAAACAGTGGATCGCAGATCGGGAATTGTCCCTTAGAATCTTCGTCATCTTCTTCCCTCTGGTTTATATTACACTAAGGAGGACTGTGATAGACATAGTTGGTGCATCCTACAGAAGTAGAAGAACATTTCTAAGAAAGATTGGTTTACAACTTTTGTGAGAACAAAAGATCTCTGTCTTGGTTTCTAGATGTTAATCTTCTTTCTTCTGTTTCAGTGGGCTTTTAGCAGCTCAGTTCACCCTGAGAAAGGAATGTACTCTCTGATACGCACTACTCTGGGATTGCTGAAGCTTGATCTTTTCAGGGTCAAGACAATGAGTATCCTTCAGAGTCAAATTGTAAAGAGTATCGGTGGTCCATTAGTATAAACGTGATTGCGTTTCTTTTCTCGATAATGCCCTTTAGTGCAGAGAGCTCTGTGCATATTGTGATATTTTTTGGTTGAACTAGGCTATGAGTCGATTTCAAAGAGAAGTGGTTGAAAATCGAAATTTAATTTCTCATTTTTAATGAAAAGAACATCCAAAGTCTTAAAGTTCCTTGAAGGAACAAAATTGTGAATTTTGGAGGAGTAGGCATGTGCTGTCTTGGGGTCCCCATTCACATCAAAGTTCAGAGTCTCAAACACATTTTGTGCTGCCTTTCTTTGCTACTTTACTGCTGCAATCGTTTTCTCTATCTGAAAATCTAATTCCATGACACTTTGTATTGAATGATCTGAGCCGGAAGTGGACCCTGAGATTCCATGGGAACTTCTCCAGACTTGAAGCGATGTTCATTTGCAGTAGCGGGTTGCATTTGATGCTGCTGAGGTCCCACTATACCTTCCGAGGACACATTGTTCTGTGACTTTTCAACAGTGTTTCTCAGACAGTGGTTCCTTAGCATCCTCCTCATTTACTTCCCTGTCGTGTATGTTGCAATAAGGGAGATTGTGATAGGCATAGTTAGTGGATCCTACAGAGCTCCTGCGATATGTCTACGGGAGATAGATTTACAATGTGTTCTTTGTCTTCTTTTCTAGATGTCATTCTTCATTGTCCTCCTTCAATGGTTATGTAGCTGCTCAGTTAACCCTGAGAATGAATTTCCCCATCTGATACCCAGTATCCTGCAATCCCCTAACCTTGCCAAGAGGGTGACTGTCCTTCTGAGTGAAACATGGAAACCCAAAGCTAGGAAATTTTGACTGACATGAATTCTATTCCTTTATAGGTCAGCCCCCATACCAGAATGACATATTTATGTATTGACCAAATTTTTGGTTGGTCTTGTTACTGAGACAATTTGAAGAGGCAAGTACACTATAGAAAACTATCTAGTTGAAGGATTTTATGGAAAGAAAGCTTAAATTTTATAGATCTGAGGTAGAAGAAAATTGTCCATGACTGGAATAAAGTGGTTTTTGAGGAATAATCATGTGCTGTCTTTGGATACCCACTCATATAGCGATTCGCAATCACCAAGAAATGTCGCAGTGCACATATACTCTCCTTAGGTGCTAAAATCGTTTATTCCTTCTGCAATTTTGATTTCATGATACATTGGAATGAATGTTCTCAGAGTGAAATGGTCCCAGGGAATCCAGTTTTGAATCTTCAGCCTGGAGAAGACGTTAATTTCCAGCAGAGGGCTGCATTTTGAGCTGCTGAGGTCCCACTACACCTTCTGAAGACGCATTGTTCTGGGACCGTTCAAACAATGTGTCTCAGATAGGTAGTGGTCCCTTAGAATCCTCCTCATTTTCTTCTTTCTCCTGTATATTGCTGCAAAGAAGACTGTAATAGACATAGTTGGTGGATCCTAAAGAGCTAGAAGATATTTCTAAGGCAGATTGATTTATGAAGTGTTCTCTGTCTTTGCTTCTAGATCTCATTTTTTATTGCCCCATTTCAGTGGTCCTGTAGAAGCTCAGTTAGCTGTGAGAAAGGATTTGCGCATCTGCTATCCAGTGCCATGGAATTTATGAAACTTGGATCTCTTCATTGTCAAGAGGGTGAGTCTCATTCTGAGTCAAACTAGAAAGCTGATTGGAGGACCATTATTATAAATGCCATTACTTTTCCTCTGTTGTTCAGCCTTGTAACACATGGAGAGAAGTACATATTGTGAGATTTTTTGTTAATCTTGTCCATGAGTCAATTTCAAGAATTGGGGAGAGAGTTGAAACTTAAATTCTGATTCTGTTATGAAAAGAACCACGAAAATCTTAAAGTTCCTTGGATGAGAAAATTGTGTATGCCTGGAAGAAGGGAATTTTGGGGGAGTGGGCTTGTGCTGTCATGTGCTCCCCACTGACATCATGGCTCAGTGACATAAAGAAATTTTGTGCTATATTTTTTTGCTCCTTTAATGCTCAAATCGTTTTCTCTCTCTGCAAATGTGATTGCATGATCCTTTGTAATGAATGGTCTGAGCTTGAATTGGGCGCTGAGAGTGAACATGAGGCTCTTCAGACTATAAGAGATGTTCATTTGCAGTAGAGGGTTGCATTTTTAGCTGCTGAGGTCCCACTATACCTTCTGAAGACACCATGTTTTGTTATGTTTCAAACAGTGTATCTCAGATAGGCAGTAGTTCCTTAGGATCCTCCTCATCGTCCTCTGCCTCCTGTATTTTGCAATAAGGGAGACTGTGATAGGCATAGTTAGTGGAACCTATAGAACAACTAAGGTATTTCTCAGACAGATTGATTTGCAACATGTTCTTTGTATTTTTTTCTAAATGTCGTTCTTCATTGTCCTTTTTCCATGGTCCTGTGGCAGTTCAGTTAACCCTGAGAAAGGTTTTCCTCATCTGGTACACAGTATCCTGGAATCCCTGAACCTTGTCAAGAGAGTAACTCTCCTTCTGAGTGAAACATGACAGCCCACAGGTGGGAAATTATAACTGAGGTGATTTCTGTTCCTTTACAGATCAGCCCCCATGGCAGAAGGACATAGGTATGTTTGGCAAATTTTATGGTTGTTCTTGTTACTGGGACAATTGGAAGAAGCAGGCACCATATTGAAATCTCTTTAGTTTAAGTTTCCTTTATGGAAAGAAACATTAAATTTTCAAATTTTGAAGTACAAGAGAATTGTCCATGACTGCAAGAAGGTAGTTTGTGAGGAGGAAACATGTGCTTTCATGGGCTCCCAAATGACATTACGATTTGGAAACACCAAGAATTCTTGTACTCGATGGAGTTGCTCCTTTATTGCTGAAATCCTTTATTTTCTCTGAACATGTGATTCCATGTCACTTTGAATTGCATGTTCTCAGACTGAAATGGTCCAGAGTTTCCAAATGAGAATCTTCACACTTTAGGAGATGTTTTATTTTCCAGTGGAGGCTGCATTTTGAGCTGCTGAAGTCCCACTGTCCATTCTGATAACACATTGTTCTATGACAGTTCAAACAGTGTATCTCAGAATGGGAGTGGTTCCTTAGAATCCTCATCATCTTCTTCCCCTTTGTGTATATTTCAATAATGGAGAGTGTGATAGGCGTGTTTGGTGCATCCTACAGCAAGAGATGAATATTTGTAAAGCAAATTTTTTACAACCTTTCTGAGAATAAATGTTCTCTGCCTTTGTTGCTATATCTTATTCTTCTTTCTTCTATTTCACTGGACCTGTAGCAGTTCATGTATCCCCGACAAAAGATTTCCCTCTCTGATACAAAGTTCCCTTCTGAAGTTCCCTGCTAAAGCTTGAATTATTTCTCTGTGAAGAGGGTGAGTCTCCTGTAAGTCAAATTCAAAAGGCCGTTGGTGGTCCCTTATTATTAATATGATTAACTTTCTCTTATAAATCAGGCCTTGTAGCCCATGAACATGTGTATATTGTGAGATTTTATGATTGGTCTTGTCTAGGAGTCAATTTCAAAGAGAAATGGGTAGAAAATCGCAAATTAATTTCTCTTTCTTGTATGAAAAGAACCTCTAAAATCTGGAAATCCCTTGGGTGAAAAAAATTTTTCATGGCTGGAACAAGGGAATTTTGAAGGAGCTGGCATGTGCTGTTGTGAGTTCCCACTCTAATTGTGATTCAGAGACACAAAGGAATATTATATTGCATGCATTTACTCCTTTCGATTAAAAGCGTTTGCTCTCTCTGAAAATCGGATTCTATGACATTGTGGACATAATGTTACCAGTTTGAAATGGTCTCTGAAATTCTACGTGAGAATCTGCAGTCATTAGGAGATGTTCACTTCCAGCAGAATGCTGCATTTTCAGTTGCTGAGGTCCCACTACACTCGTTCTGAAGATACCTTGTTCTGTGACCATTGAAATAGTGTGTCTCAGATCAGGAGTGGTCCCTTAGACCTTTCATCATCTTCTTCCCTCTGGTTTATATTGCAATAATGTAGACTGTGATAGACATAGTTGGTGCATCCTACAGAAGTAGAGGAACATTTCTAAGAAAGATTGGTTTACAACTTTTATAAGAACAAAAGTTCCCTATCTTTGTTCCTAGATCTTATTCTTCTTTCTTCTGTTTCAGTGGGCTTGTAGCAGTTCAGTCAGCCCTGAGAACGTAATTACCTCAGTACCCTGCATGTACTGAAGTGTGGAACTCGTCAGGGTCAAGATGATGCGTATCTGTCAGGGTCAAATTGTGAAGAATATTGGTGGTCCATTATTATTAACGAGATTGCCTTTCCTTTATAAATCAGGCCCTATAACCCAGATATCTAGTAGTATGTTGTAAGATTTTATGGTAATACTTATCTATTTGTCAATTTAAAGAAGTGGGTAGAAAATCGAAAATTAATTCTTGTTTCTTTCATGAAAAGAACCTCCCAAATCGTAAAGTTCCTTGGAGGTACAAAATTGTGAATTTTGGAGGAGTTGGCACATGCTGTCTTGGGGTCCCCATTCACATCAAGGTTCAGAGACTCAAACATACTTTGTGCTGCATCTGTTTGCTCCATTACTGCTGAAATCATATCCTCTCTATGAAAATCTGATTCCATGACACTTTGGATTGAATGACCTGAGCTTGAAAGGGACCCTGAGATCTCAGGGGAACTTCTCCCGACTGGAAGAGATGTTCATTTACAGTAATGGGTTGCATTTTGAACTCCTGAGATCCCACTATACTTTCTGAAGACACTTTGTTCTGTGACTGTTCAAGTGTTTCTCAGACAGTGCTCCCTTAGGATCCTCCTCATCTTCTTCTCTCTCATGAATGTTGCAATAAGGGAGACTGTGATAGGCATAGGTAGTGGAACCTACAGAGCTACTAGGATATTTCTAAGGCAGATTGATTTATAACGTGTTCTTTGTCTTTTTTGCTACTTGTCATTCTTCATTGTCCTCTTTGCATGGTCCTGTGAAACTCGGTTAGCCCTCAGAAAGGATTTCCCCACCTGGTACCAAGTACCCTGGAATTCCTGACGTTTGTGAAGACAGATACTCAGGGTATCTGTCTGAGTGAAACGTGAAAGCTCACAGGTGGGAAATTATGCTTGCTTTGATTCTGGTTCCTTTATAAATCAGCCCCCAATGCAGAAGGACATATTTACGTATTGGCTAATTTTTTGATTGGTCTTGTTACTGGGACAATCTGAAGAAGCTGGTACTCTATTGCAAACTATCAAGTTTAAGGTTTTTTTTATGAAAGGAAATCTTAAGTTTTGAAGTGCTGAAGAAGAAACAGATTATCAATGGGTGGAATAAAGTGGTTTTTGAGGAATAGGCATGTGCTGTCATGGGCTACCCACTCAGGTAGCGATTCACAATCACCAAGAAATGTAGCACCGCCCATATTTATTTCTTACGTGCTGAAATCATTTATTCTCTCTGAAATTATGATTTCATGATGCATTGCAGTGAATGTTCTTAGACTGAAATGGTCCAAGTGATTTCAGATGAGAATCTTAAGTCTGTAGAGGATTTGTATTTCCAGTGGACAGCTGCATTTTTCCTGCTGAGGTCCAACTACACTTTCTGAAGACACATTCTTCTGTGACTGTTCAAACGATGTATCTCAGATAGGCAGTGGACCCTTAGTATCCTCCTCATTTTTTTCCATCTCCTGCATATTTCAATAAAGAAGGCTGTAATAGACGTAGTTGCCGGATCCTAAAGGGCTAGAAGATATTTCTGAGGCATACTGATTTAAAAAGTGTTCTCTGTCTTTGCTTCTAGATCCCATTCTTCATTGTTCTATTTCAGTGGGCTTGTAGCAGCTCAGTTAGCCCTCAGAAAGAATTTCCCCATCTGGTACCCAATTCCTGAAACTTGAATCTCTTCAGGGTCAAGACGGTGGGTCTCCTCCTGAGTCAAAAAGGAAGCCCATTGGTTTGCCATTGTTACAGATGTGATTACCTTTCCTATATAATTCAGCCCTGTACAATATGGGCAGAAGTATAAATTGTGAGATTTTTTGTTAATCTTGTCTGTGAATCAATTTTTAGAAGTTGGTAGAAAATTGAAAATAAAATTCTGTTTCTGTTATGATGAGAACCACCAAAATCTTAAAGTTCCTTGGATGAAGAAAACTGTGCACGACTAGAACAAGGGAATTTTGGGGGAGTTGGCATGTGCCGTCATGTGCTCCCCACTGACATCATGGTGTAGAGACAATGAAATTGTGTGCTATATTTGTTTCCTCCTTCATTGCTCAAATAGTTTTCTCTCTGTGAACATCTGATTCCATGACACTTTGGAATGGATAGTCTGAGCTTCAAACGAACCTTGAGATTGTACATGAGGTTCTTCAGATGGTAAGAGATGGTCATTTGCAAGAGAGGGTGGGTTTGGAGTTGCTGAGGTCCCACTCTCCCTTTTTCCTTTGTAAAATGTATTTTTGGGGGGGGGAGCCAAGATGGCGGAGTAGAAAGACTCACATATGCTAACTCTGAATCCACAGCCCACAGATTTCCTCTAAAAAGAACTCCCAACAAATTTTGGAACAGTGGAAGACACACAGCAACACAGTGAAGGAGATTTCCATTCCAGAGAGCCCTGAAAAACCCATCCCAAAGGTCTGTCACACAGCAGGCTGGAGCAGAGCCCAGCCCTGCCCTGGCCACGCAGCATCAAGGGGAGCGAGCAGATCCGAGCAGGATTCAGGGACTGAATCTCTGGCAGCCGCAAAGGTCCCTCCACCCAAAGGCGCACAGGTAAGTGAGAGACACTTATGGGCTGGCCGAGAGGGGCGTGGGGTGTCTCTATAACTCAGGCTCCCTCGGGAGGCAGCAACGGAGGCAGCAGGCGGCCAGAGTCTCCTGGAGCAGGCAGAAGCTCAACAGGAGCTCCATTATGGAAAGTCTCAACGTAAACCCCCTAAGGAAACTGAGCCTGGGAGGTGGCCCTGCCCCCACATGAGCACCAGAACTTAAGATTCCACTGAATAGCAGCCAGGCCCGTTGCTGAAAGCCCTGAGGCTGGGGAGCAGCATTTGAATCTCAGACCCCAAGCACTAGCTGGGCGGATCTAGGCGGGGGTGGAAAGGATCTCAGAAGTCAAGTAACTGGCTGGTAAAATGACCAGAATAGGGATAAAAAATAAGACCATAGAAGGTTGCTTTCTTGGTGACCAGATGTTTCTGCCCTTCCTTTCTGACAAGGAAGCACAATGCTTACCATCAGTTAAAGATATAGGAGTCAAGGCCTCTGTATCCCAAACGTCTGAAATAGATATCCAGTGGGCTCAGGCCATGGAAGAGCTCAAAAAGGATTTTGAAAATCAAGTTAGACAGCTGGAGGAAAAACTGGGAAGAGAAATGAGAGAGATGCAAGAAAAGCATGAAAAACGGGTCAATACCTTAAAAAAGGAGACCCCAAAAAATGCTGAAGAAAATAATACCTTGAAAACTAGGCTAACTCAATTGGCAAAAGAGGTTCAAAAAGCCAATGAGGAGAAGAATGCTTTCAAAAGCAGAATTAGCCAAGTGGAAAAAGAAGTAAAATGTATTTATTTAAGTTTTCAACATTCATTTCCACAAAATTTTGGGTTCCAAATTTTCTTGCCATTTCTCCCCTCCCTCTCACCCCAAAATGACAAGCATTCTAAATATCCCTATCACCAATGTGTCCTACCTTCTAACATCCCTCCCTTCCCCTATCCCTATGTTCTCAGACTGAAATTGTCCTAGAGATTCCACGTGAGGATGGATCTTCAGTCTCTAGGAGATGTTTATTTCCAGAGGACAGCTGCATTTTGAGCTGCTGAGGGTTAGCTGAAGTTGCATTGCTCTGTGATTGTTCAAACGGTGTGTCTCAGATTGGGAATTGTCCCTTAGAATCCTCCTTGTCTTCTTTCCTCTGGTGCATATACTGCAATACTCTATACTGTGGTAGGCATATCTGTTGTATCCTATAGCAACAGATTAATGTTTCCTAGGCAGATGAATTTACAGCTTTCCCTAGAACAAAACTTCCCTGTCTTTGTTTCAAGATGTTTTTTTTCTTTTTTCTTCTATTTCATTGGGCCTGTAGCATACCCAGTATAATCGAATTGCTGCAGCTTGGATCCCTTCCGGGTCAAGAGAGTGAGTCTCCTTCTGAGTCAAACAGGAAAGTCCATTATTGGGCCATTATTATAAACGTCATTAACTTTCAGCCCTGTAGCACATGGGCATAAGTGTATATTGTAAGATTTTATGTTTAATCATGTCTATGAGTCAATTTCAAAGAGAAGTGGGTTGGAAATGGAAAACTAATTTCTGTTTCTGTAATGAGAAAACTTACAGAACTGAAAGGATTCTGGGATGAAGAAAATTGTGCATGACTGAAACAAGGGAATTTTGGAGGAGTAGGCATGTGCAGTCATGGACTCCCCACTTGTATCATGGTTGAAAGACAGAAAGAAATGTTGTCCTCTATGTCATTGCTCCTTTACTTCTCAAATAGTTTTCTCTCTCTGAAAATCTGGTTCCATGACACGTTGGAATGAATGTTCTGAAGAAAACCAGGACCCCGAGATTCTACATGAGCTTCTTCAGACTTTAGGAGATGTTTATTTGCAGTAGAGGGTTCGATTTTCACTGCTGAGGTCCGACTGCACGTTCTGAAGACAAGTTGTTCTGAGTGTTCAAACAGTGTATCTCTGATTGGAAGATGTCCCTTAGAATCCTCCTGATCTTCTTCCATCTGGTTTACACTGCAAAAATGGAGACTGTGATAGATACATTTGGTGTATCCTACAGAGTTAGAAGAATATTTCAAAGGCAGATTGATTTTCGAATTTTCTGGTGCCCAAAGTACTTTCTCTCTGCTTCTAGATGTTCTTCTTCATTGTCCCACTTCAATGAGCTTGTAGCAGCTGAGTTGACTCTGAGAAAGGATTTCCCCATGTGGTACCCAGGACCCTGGAATTGGTGAAGCTTGGATCTCTTCAGTATAAAGAGAGTGAGTATCCTTCTGAGTAAAACCTGAAAAATGGTTGCTAGGAAATTAATATTAAGGTGATTCCTATTCTTTTACACATAGGACCCTGTGACAGAAGGGCATACATGTGTGTTCAGAAATTTTATGGTTGTCTTGTCTCTGAGGCAATTTCAAGAAGTGGGAACCATATTGAAAACTATCTAATTTGAGTTACTTTTATGGAAAGAACCCTTAAATTTTAAAGTTGTAAGGGAGACCAGAATTATCCTTGGCTGGGAAAAGGTGATTTTTGATGTATCTACATATGCTGTCATGTGCTCCCCACTGACATCACGATTTAGAACCACCAAGAAATGTTGCACTGCATGTATTTGCTCCTTTAGTACTGAAACCGTTTATGCTCTGTGAAAATCTGGTTCCATGACACTTTGGAATGAATGTTCTCAGATTAAAATGATCCTGAGATTCCAGGTGAGAATCTTGACTCTGTAGGAGACTTTTTTTTTCTAATGGAGGTCTGCATTTTGAGTTGCTGAGGTCCCTCTAGCCATTCTGAAGACATATTGTTCTGTTACTGTTGAAACAGTGTATCTCAGATTGGGAGTGGTCCCGTAGAATCCTCCTCATTTCTTCCCTCTGGTTATACTGCAACAATGGAGACTCTGATAGATACATTTGTTGCATCCTTCAGAGTTAGAAGAATATTTTAAAGGCAGATTGATTTACAGCTTTCCCTATTTCAAATGTTGTTTCTCTCTGCTTCTAGATGTTCTTCTTCATTGTCCTATTTCAGGGGTCCTGTAGTGCCTGAGGTGTCCCTGGAAAGGGATTTCCCCATCTGCTAACCAGAACCCTGGACCTGCTGAAGCTTGGATCTCTTCAGTGAAAAGAGGGGTGAGTATCCTTCTGAGGCCAACTAGAAAGCTCATTGGTGGGCCATTACGATTAGCTTTCCTCTGTCATTCAGCCTTGTAGCACATGGAGAGAAGGACATATTGTGAGATTTTTTGTTAATCTTATCCATGAGTCAATTTCAAGAATAGGGGAGACAGTTGAAACATAAATTCTGATTCTGTGATGAAAAGAACCACCAAAATCTTCACGTTCCTTGGATGAAAAATTGTGTATGTCTGGAACAAGGGAATTTTGGGCAAGTGGGCCTGTGCCGTCTTGTGCTCCCCACTGACATCATGGTTCAGTGACATAAGGAAATTTTGTACTATATTTGTTTGCTCCTTTACTGCTCAAATTGTTTTCTCTCCCTGAAAATCTGATTCCATGACACTTATTATTGAATGATCTGAGCTTGAAACGGATGCCTACTCGGCTCTTAGGGGTGTAAGAGATGTTCATTTGCAATAGAGGGTTGCATTTTGAGTTGCTGAAGCCCTATTATCCCTTCTGAAAACACATTGTTCTGTGACTGTTCTAATAGTGCATCTCAGATAGGCAGTGGTCCCTTAGAATTCTCATCTTCATCCTTCTCATGTATATTCAAATAAGGTAGACTGAGATAGGCATAGTTAGTGGATCCTACAGAGCTACTAGGATATTTCTAAGGAATATTGATTTACAACCTGTTGTCTCTCTTTTCTTCTAGATGTCATCCTTCATTGTCCTCTTTCCATGGTCCTGTAGCAGCTCAGTGAACCCTGAGAAAGGATTTCCCCATCAGGTACCAAGTATCTTGGAATTCCTGAACCTTCTCAAGAGAGTGACTCTCTTTCTGAGTGAAACATGACAGCCCACAGGTGGGAAATTATGATTGAGGTGATTTCTATTCCTTTACAGAACAGCCCCCATGACAGAAGGATTTATTTATGTATTGGAAAATTTTATGTTTGGTCTTGTTACAGGTATAATTTCAAAAAGCAGGTACAGTATTGAAAACTCCGTAGTATAAGTTCCCTTTATGGAAAGAAACCTTAAAATTTAAAGTGCTGAGGTAGAAGAGTAAGTTCCCTGCCTGGAACAAGGTAGATTTGGAGGAGTAGGCATGTGCTGGCAGGGCCTCCCTTTCTCATCAAAGTTCTCAGACTCAAAGATATTGTGTTCTGTGTTTGCTTGTTCCTTTCCAGCTGAAATCATTTCCTCACTCTGAAAATTTGATTGCATGACACTTTGCATTCAGTGATCTGAGGTGCAATCTACCCTGAGATTCCAGGTGGATTTCTGCAGACAGTAAGCCATGTTCATTTTCAGGAGAGGGTTACATTTTGAGCTGCTGAGGTCCCACTATACCTTCTGAAGACACATTGTTTTGTGACGGTTCAAACTGTCTATCTCAGATAGGCAGGGGTCCTTGGGATCCTCATCAACGTCTTCCTCTTCCTGTATCGTGCTATAAGGGAGACTGTGATGGGCATAATTACTAGATCTTACAGAGCTACTGGGATATTTCTAAGGCAGATTGATTTACAACGTGTTCTTTGTCTTTTTTTCTGCATGTCATTCTTCATTGTCTTCTTTCCATGCTAATGTAGCTGCTCAGTTAACCCTGAGAATGTATTTCCCCAGCTGGTACCCAGTATCCTGGAACTCATGAACCCTGTCAAGAGGGTGAGTATCCTTCTGAGGGAAACATGGAAGTCCACCACTGGGAAATTTTGACTGACATGATTTCTATTCCTTTATAGGTCAGCCCCCATGGCAGAAAGAAATATTTATGTATTGGCCAGGTTTTTTTTTGTCTTGTTAATGAGAAAATATGAAGAGGCAAGCACACTGTAGAAAACTATCCAGTTTAAGTATTTTATGGGAAAAAAACCATAAATTTTATAGTTCTGAGGTAGAAGAAAATTGTCCATGGCTGGAATAAAGTGGTTTTTGAGGAGTAGGCATGTGCTGTCATGGGATATCCACTCACATAGCGATTCACAATCACCAAGAAATGTCACAGTGCACTTATTTTCTTTTCAGATGCTAAAATCCTTTATTCCTTCTGCAATTCTGATTTCTTGATACATTGGAATGAATGTTCTCAGAGTGAAATGGACCCAGGTGAGAATCTTCAGCCTGGAGAAGATGTTAATTTCCAGTGGATGGCTGCATTTTGAGTTGCTGAGGTCCCACTACACCTTCTGAAGACACCTTGCTCTGTGTCTGTTCAAACAATGTGTCTCAGAAAGGTGGTGGTCCCTTAGAATTTTCTGCATTATCTTCCTTCTCCTGTACATTACAGTAAAAAAGACTGTAATAGACATAGTTGATGGAACCTAAAGAACTAGAAGATATTTCTAAGGCAGATTGATTTATGAAGTGTTCTCTGTCTTTGCCTCTAGATCTCATTCTATACTCTCCTATTTCAGTGGTCCTGTAGCAGCTCAGTTAGCTGTGAGAAAGGATTTGCCCATCTGGTATCCAGTGCCATGGAATTCCTGAAACTTGGATCTCTTCATTGGGAAGAGGATTAGTTTCCTTCTCAGTCAAACCAGAAAAGGTCGTTGGAGGGCCATTATTATACATGCATTTACCTTTCCTCTATAGTTCAGCCCTATAGCACATGGGGAGAAGTACATATCGTGAAATTTTTTTGCTAATCTTGTCCATGAGACAATTTCAAGAAGTGGGGAGAACGTTGAAAATTAAATTCTGTTTCTGTTATGAAAACAACCACCAAAATCTTAATGTTTGTTGGATGAAGAAAGCTGTGCATCTCTGGAACAAGGGAATTTTGGGGTAGTGGGCCTGTGCCATCATGTGCTCCCCACAGATATCTTGGATCTGAGACATAAAGAAATTTTGTGCTATATATGTTTGCTCCTTTACTGCTCAAATCATTTTCTCTTTCTGCAGATGTGATTGCATGATACTTTGTAATGAATGGTCTAAGCTTGAAACGGTGCTGAGATTGAACATGAGGCTCTTCAGACTGTAGGAGATGCTCATTTCCTGTAGAGGGTTGCATTTTTAGCTGCTGAGGTGCCATTATACCTTCTGAAGACACATTGTTTTGTGATGGTTCAAACGGTGTATCTCAGATAGGCAGTGATTGCTTACGATCCTCCTCATCTTCCTCTTCCTCATGTATTTTGCAATAAGGGAGACTGTGATAAGCATACTTAGTGGATCCCGCAGAGCAGCTAGGATGTTTCTAATGCAGATTGATTTACAACGTGTTCTTTGTCTTTTTTTCTAGATGTCATTCTTCATTGTCCTCTTTCCATGGTCCTGTAGCAGGTCAGTTAACCCTGAGAAAAGATTTCCCCATTTGGTACCCAGTTTCCTGGAATTCTTGAACCTTTTCAAGAGAGTAACACTCCTTCTGAGGGAAACATGACAGTCCACAGGTGGGAAATTATGATTGAGGTGATTTCTTTTCCTTTTCAGATCAGCCCCCATGGCAGAAGGACATGTGTATGTTTGGGAAATTTTCTGGTTGTTCTTGTTGCTGGGACACTTTGAAGAAGCAGGTACCATATTGAAATCTATTTAGATTAAGTTTCCTTTATGGAGAGAAACCTTAAATTTTCAAACCTTGAGGTAGAAGAGAATTGTCTATGAGTGCAAGAAGGTAGTTTGTGAGGAGGAAGCATGTACTTTCATGGGCTCCCCAAAGATATTACGACTTAGAAACACCAAGAATTCTTGTACTCCATGGAGTTGCTCCTTTGCTGCTGAAACCATTTATTTTCTCTGAACATGTGAAACCATGACGCTTTGAAATGAATGTTGTCAGACTGAAATGGTCCAGAGGTTCCAAGGGAGAATCTTCACTCTTCAGGAGATGTTTTATCTTCCAGTGGAGGCTGCATTTTGAGCTGCTGAGGTCCCACTAGCCATTCTGAGGACACACTGCTCTGTGACTGTTCAAACAGTGTATCTCAGATTGGAAATAATTCCTTAGAATCTTCATCATCTTCCTGGTGTATGTTGCAATAATGGAGACTGTGATAGGCATGTTTGGTCCATTCTACAGCAAGTGGTGAATATTTGTAAAGTAGATTTTTTACAGTCTTTGTGAGAATAACAGTTTTCTGCCTTTGTTTGCTACATTTTATTTTTCTTTCTTCTATTTCAATGGGCCTGTAGCAGTTCGGATAACCCTGAGAAAAGATTTCCCTCTCTGATGCAAAGTTCCCTTCAATTGCTGAAGCTTGGATCATTTTTCCATGAAAAGGGAGAAATTCAAGTCAAATTCAAAAGACTGCTGGTAGGCCCTTATTGTTAATATGATTTACTTTCTCTTATAGATTGGGCCTTTTTGCCCATGAACAAAAGTGTGTATTTTGAGATTTTATGATTAATCTTGTCTATGAGTCAATTTCAAGGAGAAATTGGTAGAAAAATCACAAATTAAATTCTCTTTCTTTTATGAAAAGAACCTCTAAAATCTAGAAATCCCTTGGATAAAAAAATTTTTTATGGCTGGAACAAGGGAATTTTGAAGGAGTAGGCATGTGCTGCCATGAGCTCCCACTGAAATTGTGATTCAGAGACACAAAGAAATATTATATTGCATGCTTATATTGCATCATTTTCGGTTAAAACCATTTACTCTCTCTCTGAAAATCTTATTCCATGACATTTTGACAGAATGTTACCAGTTTGAAATAGTTTCAGATATTCCACGTGAGAATCTGCAGTCATTAGGACGTGTTTTCTTCCAGTGGAGGGCTGCATTTACCGCTGCTGAGGTCCCACTACTGGTTCTGAAGATGCCTTGTTCTGTGACCCTTGAAACAGTGTGTCTCAGATCAGGAGTCCTCTCTTAGAACCTTCATCTTCTTACCTCAGGTTGATATTGCCATAACGGAGACTGTGCTAGGCATAGTTGGTGCATCCTACAGCAGTAGAGGGATATTTCTAAGGAAGATTGGTTTACAACCTTTATGAGAACAAAAGTTCTCTGTCTTTCTTCCCAGATCTTGTTCTTCTTTGTTCTGTTTCAGTGGGCTTGTAGCAGTTCAGTTAACCGTGAGAAAGAAATATACTCTCTGATGCCCAGTACCCTGCAGGTGCTGAAGCATGGATCTCTTCAGGGTCAAGACTATGGGTATCCTTCTGAGTCAAATTCTGAAGACTCTTGATGTTCCATTATTATAAACATGATTGCCTTTCCTTTATAGATCAGGCCCTGTAGCCCAGATAACTATGTGTCTGTTGCTAGATTTTATAATTAAACTTGTCTTTGAGTAGATTTAAAGGAGAAGTGGGCAGAAAATTGAAAATTAATTCCTGTTTCTTTTATGAAAGGAACCTCCAAAATCTTAAAGTTCCTCTGATGAACAAAATTGTGCATGGTTGGAACAAGGAAATTTTGGAGGAGTAGGCACCTGATGTCATGGGTTCCCCATTCACATCAAGGTCCAGAGACTAAAAGGTATTTTGTGCTGCCTTTCTTTGCCCCTTTACAGCTGAAACCATTTTCTCTGTGTGTAAGTCTGGTTCCTTGACACTTTGGATTGAATGATCTGACTTTGAAATGGACCCTGAGATTCCATGTGAACTTCTCCAGACTGTAAGAGATATTCATTTGCAGTAGCCAGTTGGATTTTGAGCTGCTGATGTCCCACTATATATTCTGAAGACATATTGTTCTGTGCCTGTTCAAACAGTGAATCTCAGATAGGCATTGGTCTCTTAGGATCTTCTTCATCTTCTTCCGTCACGTGTACATTTCCATAAGGGTGACTGTGATAGGCACAGATAGTGGATTCTACGGAGCTACTAGAAAAGTGGTAAGGCAGATTGATTTACAACGTGTTCTTGGTCTTTTTTTCTAGATGTCATTCTTCATTGTCCTCTTTCCATGGTGCTGTAGCATCTCAGTAAGCCCTGATTAAGGATTTCCCCGTCTGGTACCCAGTATCCTGGAATTCCTCAACCTTGTCAAGAGAGTAACTATCCTTCTGAGTGAATCATGACAGCGCACAGGTGGGAAATTATCACTGAGGTGATTTCTGTTCCTTTACAGATCAGCCCCCACGGGAGAAAGACATAAGTGTGTGTTGGCAAATTTTATGGTTGTTCTTGTTACTGGGACAATTTCAAGAAGCAGATACTGTATTGGAAACCATCTAGCTTAATTGTCCTTTATGGAGAAAAACCTTAAATTTTAAAATTTTGAAGTACAAGAGAATTGTCCATGACTGCAAGAAGGTAGTTTGTGAGGAGGGAGCATGTGCTTTCATGGGCTCCCAAATGACATTACGATTTAGAAACACCAAGAATTCTTGTACTCCATGGAGTTGCTCCTTTGCTGCTGAAACCATTTATTTTCTCTGAACATGTGATTCCATGACACTTTGAACTGAATGTTGTCAGACTGAAATGGTCCAGAGGTTCCAAGGGAGAATCTTCAGTCTTTAGGAGATGTTTTATTTTCCAGTGGAGGCTGCATTTTGAGCTGCTGAGGTCCCACTAGCCATTCTGAGGACACACTGCTCTGTGACTGTTCGAACAGTGTATCTCAGATGGGCAGTGGTCCCTTAGCATCCTCTTCATCTTCCTGGAGTATATTGCAGTAATGGAGAGTGTGATAGGCATATTTGGTCCATCCTACAGCAAGAGGTGAATATTTGTATGGCAGACTTTTTGCAACCTTTCTTAGAACAAAGGTTCTCTGTCGTTCTTGCCACGTCTTATTTTTCTTTCTTCTATTTCAGTGGGCCTGTAGCAGTTCATTTAGCCATGAGAAAGGATTTTCCTCTGTTACCCAGTACCCTTCAACTGCTAAATATTTGATCATTTCTCAGTGAAGAAGTCGAATCTCCTTCTACGTCAAATTCGAAAGACCATTAGTCGGCCTTTATTATTAATGTGATTACATTTCTTTTATAGATCAGACCCTGTATCCATTGAATGTAAGTGGATATTGTGAGATTTTATGATTGATTTTGTCTAAAGGCAATTTCAGGGAGAAGTGGGTAGAAAATACAAAATTAATTTCTTTCGTTGAGAAAAGAAGTTCTAAAACCTTAAAGTTCCTTGGATGAAGAGCGTTGTGCATGATTGGAAGAAGGGAATTTTGGAGGAGCAGGCATGTGCTGTCATGGGGACGTATTGACCCCGGGATTGTGAGACGCGAAGAAACGTTGTCCTGCATGCATTTGCTCCTTTTCTGCTGAAATCGTTTACTGTCTCTGAAAATTGTGAGTCCATGACATTTTGGGATTAATGTTCCCAGTTGGAAATGGTCTCTGAAGTTCCTCGTGAGAATCTTCAGTCTTTAGGAGATGAGTGCTTCCAGCAGAGGGCTGCATTTTGAGCTGCTGAGGTCCCACTACACCTTCTGAAGACGCATTGTTCTGGGACCGTTCAAACAATGTGTCTCAGATAGGTAGTGGTCCCTTAGAATCCTCCTCATTTTCTTCCTTCTCCTGTATATTGCAATAAAGAAGACTGTAATAGACATAGTTGGTGGATCCTAAATAGCTAGCAGATATTTCTAAGGCAGATTGATTTATAAAGTGTTCACTGTCTTTGCTTCTAGATCTCATTCTTTATTGTCCTATTTCACTGGGCCTGTATCAGCTCAGTTACCCGTGAGGAAGGATTTGCCCATCTGGTGTCCAGTGCCATACAATTCCTGATGCTTGCATCTCTTCATTGTCAAGAGGGTGAGTCTCATTCTGAGTCAAAAAGGCAAGCCCATTGGTTTGCCATTGTTATAAATGTGATTTACTTTCCTCTATAATTCAGCCCTGTAGAATGTGGGCAGTAGTATAAATTTTGAGATTTTTTGTTAATCTTCTCTATGAATCAATTTTCACAAGTCAGTAGAAAAGTGAAAATTAACTTCTATTTGTGTTATGACCAGAACCACCAAAATCTTAAAGTTCCTTGGATTAAGAAAACTGTGCAAGTCTGGAACAAGGGAATTTTTAGGGAGTAGGCATGTGCCATTATGTGCCCCTACTCACATCATCGTTCAGCCAAATAATGAAATTGTGTGCCATATTTGTTTGCTCCTTTATTGCTCAAATAGTTTTCCCTCTCTGAAAATCTGATTCCATGACACTTTAGAATGGATAATCTGAGCTTCAAACAGTCCCTGAGATTGCACATGAGGTTCTTCAGATGGTAAGAGATGGTCATTTGCAAGAGAGGGTTGGGTTTAGAGTTGCTGAGGTCCCACTATCCCTTCTTTTTTTTCTCTTTAAAATTTATTTATTTAAGTTTTCAACATTCATTTCCAGAAAATTTTGGGTTCCAAATTTTCTCCCC
>CM053775.1:5695162-5714798 GCA_028658325.1 Potorous gilbertii
CATTATTGCAATATACATGAAGAAGATGATGAGGATTGTAAGGGACCACTCCCAATCTCAGATACACTGTTTGAAAAGTCACAGAACAATGTGCCATCAGAATGCATAGTGGCACCTCAGTAGCTCAAAATGCAGCCCTCCACTGGAAAATAAAGCAACTCCTAAACAGTGAAGATCCTCACTTGGAACATCTGGACCATTTCAGTCCGAGAATATTCATTTAAAAGTGCCATGGAATCACATGTACAGAGAAAGTAAATTATTTCAGCAGTAAAGGAGCATGGAGTCCAAGAATTCTTGGTGTCTCTAAATTGAAATGCCATTGGGGAGCCCCCGAGAGCAATGCTTCCTCCTCAAAAACTACCTTCTTCCCGTCATGGACAATTTTCTTCTATGGCACAATTTTAAAATTTAAGGTTTCTTGACATAAAGGGAACTTAAACTAAATAGATTTCAATATGGCACCTGCTTCTTCAAATTGTCCCAGTAGCAAGAATAGCCGTAAAATTTGCCAATACATACATATGTCCTTCTGTCATGGAAGCTGATCTGTAAAGGAACAGAAATCACTTCAATTATAATTTCCAACCTCTGGGCTGTCATGATTCACTCAGAAGGATAGGCAGTGTCTTCACAAGGTTCAGGAATTCCAGGATACTGCGTATTAGATAGGGAAATGCTTTCTCAGGGCTAACTGTGCTGCTACATGACCATGGAAAGAGGACAATGAAGAATGACATCTAGAGGAAAAGACAAAGAACATGTTGTAAATCAATCTACCTTAGAAATATCCTAGTTGCTCTAGAGGATCCACTAACTATGGCTATCACAGTCTCGCTTATTGCTACATACATGAGGTGGAGGAAGATGAGGAGGATCCTAATAGACCACTGCCTATCTGAGATACACTGTTTGAAATGTCACAAAATAATGTGTCTTCAGAAGGTATAGTGGCACCTCAGCAACTCAAAATTTCATCCACTACTGAAAATGAACATGACTTACAGTCTGGAGAAGTTCTCGTGGAATCTCAGGGTCCATTTCAAGCTCAGATCATTGAATACAAAGTGTTATGGAATCAGTTTTTCAGAGAGAAAAAACAATCTCAGTAGTTAAGGAGCAAACAGACGCAGCACAAAACATCTTTGAGTCTCTGAATCTTGATGAATTTGGGGAGCCCATTCCCCCACATGCCTGCTTCTCTAAAAGTACCTTGTTCCACTCATGCCCAATTTTCTTAATTCAAGGAACTTTAAGATTTTAGAGGTTTGTTTCATGAAAGAAAGAGAAGGTAATTGTCGATTTTCTACTCACTTCTCCATGAAATTGAATCATAGATAAGATTAATCATAAAATCTTACAATAAACACTTATATTCAGGGGAAACAGGCTCTGATCTATAAAGGAAAGTTAATCACATTAACAATAAAGTCCCATCAATGGTCTTTTGAAATTGTCTTAGAAGGGGACTCACCCTCTTCCCTGAAAAGTGATCCATGCTTTAGCAATTGAAGGGTACTGGGTACCAGAGATGGAAATCCTTTCTCACGGCTCATTGAACTGCTACAGGCCTACTGAAATAAAAGAAAGACGTATAAGATGTAGCAGCAAAGATAAAGAACTTTTGTTCTCAAAAAGGTTGTAAAAATCTGCTTTACAAATATTCATCTCTTGCTGTAGAATGCACCAAACATGCCTATCACAGTCTCAATTATTGCAATATACACCAGAAAGATGATGAGGATTCTAAGGGATCACTCCCAATCTGAGACACACTGTTTGACAAGTCATAGAACAACGTATCATCAGAATGGATAGTGGAACCTCAGGAGCTCAAAATGCAGCCCTCCACTGGAAAATAAACATCTCCTAAAGAGCGAAGATTATCACGTGGAACCTCTGGACAATTTCAGCCTCAGGACATTTATTTCAAAGTGTCATGGAATCCCATGTTCAGAGAAAATAAATTATTTCAGCAGTAAAAGAGCAACTCCATAGAGTACAAGAATTCTTCGGGTTCTAAATCGTAATGTCATTGGGGACCCCACGAAAGCACATGCTTCCTCCTCAAAAATTACCTTCTTGCAGTCATGGACAATTTTCTTGTATCTCAAAATTTTAAAATGTAATATTTCTTTCCATAAAGGAAACTTAAACTAGATAGTTTTCAATCTGTAGCAGTTTAGTTAGCCATGAGAAAGGATTTCCGTCTCTGGTACCTAGTACACTTCAAATGCTACCTGCTTTTTAATACCTGCTTCTTGAAATTGTCCCAGGAACAAGAACAACCAAAAAATTTGCCAACACATACATATGTCCTTCTCCCATGGGGGCTGATCCGTAAAGGAACAGAAATCACCTCAATCATAATTACCCACCTGTAGGCTGTCAGGATTCACTCAAAAGGATAGTCACTCTCTTGACAAGGTTCAGGAATTCCAGGATACTGGGTACCAGATGGGGAAATCCTTTCTCAAGGTTAACTGAGCTGTTATAGGACCATCGAAGGAGGACAGTGAAGAATGACATCTAGAACAAAAGACAAAGAACACGTTGTAAATCAATCTGCTTTGGAAATATCCTAATTACCCTGCAGAATCCACTAAGTATACCTACCACCGTCTCACTCATTGCTACATACATGAGGTGGAGGAAGATGAGGAGGATCCTAAGAGACCACTACACGTCTGCGACACACCCTTTCAACGGTGACAGAATAATATGTTTTCAGAAAGTATAATGGGTTCTCAGCAGCTCAAAATTTATCCCACTACTGAAAATGAACATGCCTTACAGTTCGGAGAAGTTCATGTAGAATCTCAGGGTCCATTTCAAGCTCAGGTCATGGAATCACACTTTCAGAGAGAGAAAACGATTTCAGTAGTAAAGGAGCAAACAAAGGCAGCACAAAATATCTTTAATTCTCTGAATTTTGATGAATTTGGGGATCCTATTCCCCCACATGCCTGCTCCTTCAAAAGTGCCTTGTTCCACTCTTGCCCAATTTACCTCATCCAACTTTAAGATTTTAGATTTTCTTTTCATAAAAGAAAGAATAATAATTTTTTTTTATTTTCTACCCACTTCTCCTTGAAATTGAATCATAGACAAGATTAGTCATAAAATATCACAATATACAATTATATTCAAGGGATACAGGGTCTGTTCTATAAAGGAAAATTAATCACGTTAATAATAAGGGCCCTCCAATTGTCTTTCAAAATTGTCTAAAGAGGGGACTCAGCTTCTTCCCTGAAAAATTATCCAGGCTTTAGTATTTGAAGTGTACTAGGTACCAGAGACGGAAATCCTTTCTCATGGCTAACTGAACTGCTACAGGCATAATGAAATAGAAAAAAAAATTCTAAAATGCAACAGCACATACAAAGAACATTTGGTCTCAGAAAGCTTGTAAAAATCTTATTTACAAATATTCATCTCTTACTATAGGATGGACCAAACATGCTTATCACAGTCTCCATTATTGCAATATACACCAGAAAGATTATGACGATTCTAAGGGATCACTCCCAATCTGAGATACACTATTTGAACTGTCTCAGAATAATGTGTCTTCAAAAGGTATAGTGGGAACTTAGTAGCTCAAAATGGAACCCGCTACCCCAAATGAACATCTTTTACAGTCTGGAGAAGACGACATTGAATCACAGGATCCATTTGAAGCTCAGATGATTCAGTCCAAAGTGTCATGGAATCAGATTTTTAGAGAGAGAAGACGATTTCAGGAGTAAAGGAGCAAAGAAAGGCAGACAAAATATATTTGACTCCCTGGACCTTGGTGAAAATGGGGAGCAAATGCCTACATATACCTACCCTTCCAAAATTTCCTTGTACCAGTCATACATAATTTTGTTCCTCCAAGGAACTTTAAGATTTTGGAAATTCTTTTCATAAAAGAAATAGGAATTAATTTTCAATTTTCTTCCCATTTCCCATTTAAATCAACTCATAGACAAGTTTAACCATAAACTTTCACAATATCCATGTAGGTGACTGGGCTACAGGACCTGACTTATAAAGGAAAGGCAATCACGTTTATAATAATGGAAAACCAATATTCTTCACAATTTGACTCTGAAGGATACTCATCGTCTTCACGCTCAAGAGATCCAAGCTTCAACACCTTCAGGGTACTGGGTATCAGAGAGTGAATTCCTTTCTCAGGCCTAATTCACCTGCTACAAGCCCATTAAAACAGAAGAAAGAAGAATAAGATCTAGGAAAGACAGAGAACATTTGTTCTCATAAAAGTTGCAAAGTAAACTTCCTTATAAATATCCCTGTACTGCTGTAGGATAAACCAATTATGCCTATCACATTCTCCCTTATTGTAATACAAACAAGAGGGTAGAAGATGATGAAGATTCTAAGGGATCACCCCCAATCTGTGACACACTGTTTCAAAGGTCAAAGAACAATGAATCTTCAGAATGAGTATTGGGACCTCAGGAGCTGAAAAGGCAGGCCTTCCCTGGAAATACACTTCTCCTTAAAATTGAATATTCTCACATGGAATTTCAGAGACCATTTCAAACTGGGAATATTAAATTCAAAATGACATGGATCAGATTTTTCAGAGAGAGTAAACGATTTCATTAGGAAAGAAACAAATGCATGCAGTACAACACTTCTTCATCTCTGAATTGTGGTTTCTGTGGGGCCCCCTGAAAGCACATGCTTGCTGCTCCAAAATTTACTTGTTCCAGTCATGCACAGTGTTCTTCTTCCGAGAAACTTTAAGATTTTAGAGGTTCTTTTCATGAAAGAAAGAGAAATTAATTTTCGACTTTTTACCCACTTATCCTCGAAATTGAGTCATAGACAAGTTGAATCATGAAATCTCACAACATACACTTATATTCAAGAGACAAAGGGTGTGATATATAAAGGAAAATTAATCACGTTAAAAATAAGGGCTCACCAATGGTGTTTCAAATAAGACAGAACAAGACTCACCCTCTTCACTGAAAATTGATCCAAGTTGAGCAATTGAAGGGTAATGGGAACTAAAGAAGGAAATCCTTTCTTAGGGCTGATTGAACTGCTACAGACCTACCGAAGTAGAAGAAAGAAGAATAAGATACAGCAACAAGGACAGAGAACTTTTGGTCTCAGGAAGGTGTTAATAAATCTGCCTTACAATTATTCATCTCTTCCTTTAGGATAGACGAAATATGCCTATCACAGTCTCCATTATTACAATATACACCAGAAAGGTGATGAGGATTCTAAGGGATAACTCCCAATCTGAGATACACTGTTCGAACAGTCACAGAGCAGTGTGTCCTCAGAATGGCTAGTGGGACCTCAGCAGCTCAAAATGCAGGCTCCAGTGGAAAATAAAACATCTCCTAAAGAGTGAAGATGCTCCCTTGGAACCTCTGGACCATTTCAGTCTGAGAACATTCATTTCAAAGCGTCATGAAATCATATGTTCAGAGAAAATAAATGATATCAGCAGTAAAAGAGTAACTCCATGGACTACAAGAATTCTTGCCGTTTCTAAATCGAAATGTCATTGGGGACCCCATGAGAGCACATACTTTCTCCTCAAAAACTACCTTGTTGAAGTCATGGTCAATTTTCTTTTACCTGAAAATTTTAAAATTTAAGGCTCCTTTCCAAAATGGAAATTTATACTAGATAGTTTTCAATATGATATCTGCTTCTTGAAATTGTCCCAGTAACAAGAACAACCATAAAATTTGCCAACGCACACATAAGACCTTCTGCTATGGGGGCAGATCCATAAAGGAACAGAAATCATCTCACGCATTATTTCCCACATGTGGGCTGTCATGATTCACTCAAAAGGACAGTCACTCTCTTGACAAGGTTCAGGAATTCCAGCATACTGGGTACCAGATGGGGAAATCCTTTCTCAGGGCTAACTGAGCTGCTACAGGACCACGGAAAGAGGACAATGAACAATGACATGTAGAGGAAAAGACAAAGAACATGTTGTACATCAATCTGCCTTAGAAATACACTAGTTGCTCTCTAAGATCTACTGACTATGCCTATCACAGTCTCCGTTTTTGTAACATACATGAGGTGGAGGAAGATGTGGAGGATCCTAAGGGAACACTGCCTATCTGAGATACACTCTTTGAACCATCACAAAACAATGTGTCTTCAGAAGGTCTAGTGGGACCTCAGCCAGTCAAAATGTCACCCACTACTGAAAGTGAACGTGTCTTACAGTCTGGAGAAGTTCACGTGGAATCACAGGGTCCATTTCAAGCTCAAGTCATTGAATCCAAAGTGTCATAGAATCAGATTTTCAGAGAGAGAAAACTATTTCAGCAGTAAAGGAGCAAACAACGGTAGCACAAAATATCTGTGAGTCCCTGAGCTTTGATGGAAATGGAGAGTCCATGCCCCCACATGCCTACTCCTCCAAAATTTCCTTGTGCCAGCCATGAACAATTTTCTTCTTACAAGGAACTTTAAGATTGTCTAAGTTCTTTTCATAAAAGAAACAGGAATCAATTTTCAGTTTTCTACCCACTTCTCCTTGTAATCGACTCATGCACAAGATTAAACCAAAAACCTCACATATACATGTAGGTATCTTGGTTACAGGGCCTGATTTATAAAGGAATGGCAATCAAGTTTACGATAATGAAACTCCAATATTCTTAACAATTTCACTCTGATGGATACTCATCGTCTGGGCCCTGAAGAGATCCAGGCTTCAGCAGCTGCAGGGTAATGGGCATCAGAGAATGAATTCCTTTCTCAGGGCTAACTGGACTGCTACAAGCCCATTGAAAACAGAAGAAAGAAGAATAAGATCTAGGAAAAAGAAAGAGAACTTTTGTCCTCAGAAAGGTGGTAAACCAATCTTCCTTAGAAATATCCCTCTCCTGCTGCAGGATGCACCAAATCTTCCTATCACAGTCTCCCTTATTGTGATATAAACCAGAGGAAAGAACCTGATGAGTATGCTAAGGGACAACTCGCGATCTGAGATACATTGTTTCTACAGTCACAGAACAATGCTTCCCAGAATGACGAGCGGTACCCCAGCATTTCAAAATGCAGCCCTCCGCTGGAAGTACACATCTCCTAAAGACTGAAGATTCTCACGAGGAACTTCAGAGACCATTTCAAACTGGGATCATTAATTGCAAAATGTCATGGATTCAGACATTTCAGAGAGAGTAAACAATTTCATTGGAAAACAAGCTAATGCTTGCAGTACAACACTTCTTCATCTTGGAATAGTAGTTTTTGTGGGGCTCCATGAGAGCATATGTCTGCTCCCCCAAAGTTCCCTTGTTCCAGTCATGCCCAATGTTCTTCATCCAAAGAACTTTAAGACTTCAGAGTTTGTTTTCATGAAAGACAGAGAAAGTAATTTTTTATTTTTCTACCCTCTTCTTTTGAAATATAGTGATAGAGAAGATTAATCATAGAATCTCACCATATACACTTATATTCAAGGGATACAGGGTCTGATCTATAAAGGAAAGTTAATGAGGTTAATAATAAGGGGTCACCAATGGTGTTTCAAATTAGACTTAGAACGAGACTCGCCCTCTTCCCGGAAAAATGATGCAAGGTTTAGCAATTGAAGGGTACTGGGTAGCAGAGAGGGAAATTCTTTCTCATGGCTGAGTGAACTGCTGCAGGCCCACTGAAATAGAAGAAGGAAGAATAAGATGTAGCAACAAAGGCAGAGAACCTTTACTCTCAGAAAGGTTGTAAAAAATCTGCTTTACAAATGTCCATCTCTTGCTATAGGATGGACCAAACATGCCTGTCACAATCTCCATTATTGCAATATACACCAGGAAGATGATGAGGATTCAGAGGGACCACTCCCAATCTGAGAAACACTGTGTGAACAGTCACAGAACAATGTGTCATCAGAATGGATAGTGGGACTTCAGGAGCTCAAAATTAACCCTTCAATGGAAAATAATATATTTCCTAAAGAGTGAAGATTCTCACTTGGAGCCTCTGGACCATTTCAGTCTGAGAACATTCATGTCAAAGTGCCATGGAATCACACGTGCAGAGAAAATAAATGATTTCAGCAGTAAAGGAGCAAGTCCATGGAGCACAAGATTTCTTGGTGTCTCTAAATTGAAATGCCATTGGGAACCCCGTGAAAGCACATGATTCATCCTCAAAACGTACCTTCTTGCAGACATCGACAATTTTCTTGTATCTCAAAAATTTTAAATTTAAGGTTTCTCTCCATAAAGGAAATTTAGACTAGATAGTTTTCAATATGGTACCTGCTTCTTGAAATTGTCCCAGTAACAAGAACAACCATAAAATTTGCCAAACACATGTATGCCGTCTGTCATAGGGGCTGATATGAAAAGGAATAGAAATCACCTCAATCATAATTTTGCAACTGTGGGCTGTCATGATTCACTGAGAAGGAAAGTCACTCTGTTGACAAGGTTCAGGAATTCCAGGATACTGGCTACCAGATGGGGAAATCCTTACTCACTGTTGGATGAGCTTCTATAAAAAATGTAAAGAGTACAATAAAGAGTGACATCTACAAAAAAACGACACAGAACACGTTGTAAATGACTCTGTCTTTCAAATATCCTAGTAGCTCTGTAGGATCCACTAACTATGACTATCACAGTCTCCCTTATTGCAACATACATGAGGAGGATCCTAAGCAACAACTGTCTGTCTGAGATACACTCTTTGAACAGTCACAGAACAATATGTCTTCAGAAGGTGCATCCTACAGCAAGAGATGGATATTTCTAAGCTCAGATCATTCATTCCAAAATGTCATGGAATCAGATTATCCGAGAGAGAAAATGATTTCAGCAGTAAAGGAGCAAACAAAGGCATCACAAAATATATGTGAGCTCCTGAACCTTGATGAAAATGGGGAGCCCTTGCCCCCACATGCGTGCTCCTCCAAAATTTACTTCTATCAACCATGAACAATTTTACTCCTCCAAGGAACTTGTAGATTTTCGAGGTTCTTTCCATGAAAGAAACAAATCAATTTTCAATTTTCTACGCATCTCTCCTTTAAATCAACTTATAGAAAAGTGAAACCATGAAATGTCACAATATATACGTAACTACATGGGCTACCGGGCCTGATTTATAAAGGAAAGGCAATCATGTTTATGATAATTGAACTCCAATGTTCTTCATAATTTCACTCTGAAGCATACTCATCGTGTTGACCCTGAAGAGATCCACGCTTCAGCAACTGTAGTGTACTTGGTGGCAGAGACTGAATTCCTTTTTCAGGGCTAACTGGACTGCTACAGGCCCCCTGAAATAGAAGAGAGAAGAAGAAGATGTAGCAACAAAGACACAGAACTTTTGTTTTCAGAAAGTTTGTAAAAATCTGCCTTAGAAATATCCATCTCTTGCTGTAGGATGCACCAAACATGTGTATCACACTCTCCACTATTGCAATATACACTAGGAAGAAGACGAGGAGGATTCTAAGGGATCACTCCCAATCTGAGATACACTATTTGAACAGCCACAGAATAATGTGTTATCAGAATAGATAGCGGGAACTCAGATGCTCAAAATGCACCCTTCCACTGGAAAATAAAACATCTCCTAAAGAGTGAAGATTCTCACTTGGGACCTCTGGACCATTTCAGTCTGAGAACATTCTTTTCAACATGTCATGGAATCACATGTTTAGAGAAAATAAATGATTTGACCAGTAAAGGAGCAATTCCATGGAGTACAAGAATGTTTGGTTTTTCTAAATAGTAATGTCATTGGGGACCCCAGGGAAGCACATGCTTCCTCCTGAAAACATACCTTCTGGCAGTCATGGACAATTTCCTTCTACATCAAAATTTTAAAATTAAAAGTTTCTCTCCATAAAGAAAACTCGAACTAGATAGTTTTCAATATGGTACCTGCTTCTTGAAATTGTCCCAGTAACAAAAACAACCACAAATTTGCCAACACATTTGTATGTCCTTCTGCTATGGGGGTTTATTTGTGAAGGAAAAGAAATCCCCTCAATCATAATTTCTCACATGTAGGCTGTCAAGATTCACTCAGAAGGACAGTCTCTCTCTTGACAAGGTTCAGGTTTTCCAGGATACTGGATATTTGATGGGGAAATCTTTTCTCAGGACTATCTGAACTGCTACATGACCAAGGAAAGAGGATAATGAAAAATGACATCTGGAAGAAAAGAGAAAGAACATGTTGTAAATCAATCTGCCTTAGAAACATCCTAATTGCTCTGTAGAATCCACTAACTATGCCTATCATAGTTTCCCTTATTGTTACATACACGATGCACAGGAAGATGAGGAGGATCCTAAGGGACCACTGCCTATCTCAGGTACACTGTTTGAACTGTCACAAAACAATGTATCTTCAAAAAGTACAGTGGGACCTCAGTAGCTCAAAATGTCACCCACTACTGAAAATGAACATGACTTACAGTCTGGAGAAGTTGATGTGTTATCTCTGGGTCCATTTAAGCTCAGATTATTGAATCCAAAGTTTCATGGAATCCGATTTTCAGAGAGAGGAAATGATTTCAGCAGTAAAAGAGCAAACAAAGGCAGCACCAAATGCTTTTGAGACTCTGACCTGGATGAGAATGGGGAGTCCACACCAGGACTTGCCTATTCCTCCAAAATTTCCTTCTTCCAACCAGGCACAATTTTGTTCCTCGAAGAGACTTACAATTTTGGAGATTCTTTTCATAGAAGAAACAGGAGTTAATTTTCAATTTTATACCCTCTTCTCCTTTAAACCCACTCATTCACAAGTTTAACCATTAAATCTCACAATATACACATAAGTGTCTGGGCTACAGGGCCGGATTTATAAAAGAAAGGAATCAAGTTTATATTAAGGGAACACCAATAGTCGTCATAATTTGACTCTGAAGGAATTCTCATCGTCTTGACCCTGAAGAGATCCGCACTTCAGCAACTGCAGGGTACTGGCTATCAGAGAGTGAATTCCTTTCTCAAGGCTAACGGAACTGCTACAAGCCCAATGAAACAAAAGAAAGAATAAGATCTAGGAACAAAGACAGAGAACTTCTCTTCTCAGAAAAGTTGTAAACCAATCTTCCTTAGAAATACTCAAATACTGCTGTGGAATGCACCCAGAATGCTTGTCACATTCTCCCTGATGGGGATATAATCCAAAGGGAAGAAGATGTTGCAGATTCTAAGGGACCACTCTCGATCTGAGAGACAGTGTTTAATGGTCACAAAACAATGCATCCTCAGAACAAGTAGTGGCACCACAGTAGCTGAAAATGTAGCCTTCCCGCGGAAATAAACATCTTCTAAAGAGTGAAGATTCTCACGTGGAATTTCAAAGACCATTCCAAGCTGGTAATATTAATCGCAAAATGTCATGGAATCAGAATTTCAGAGAGAGTAAACGATTTCAGCAGAAAGGGAGTAAATGCATTCAGTACAACATTTCTTCGTGTACCTGTATCGTGGTTTCAGAGCAGTCTCACGACAGCACTTGTCTGCTCCTCCAAAATTCCATTGTTCCAACCACGCAAAATTTTCTTCATCCAAGGGATTTCAAGATTTTAGAAGTTCCTTCATAAAAGGAAGAGAAATTAATTTTTGATTTTCTACCCACTTCACCTTGGAACTGAGACATAGACAACATTAATCATAAAATCTCACAATATACACTTATGTTCATGGTCTACAAGGCCTTATCTATAAAGGAATGTTAATCATATTAATAATAATGGCCCATAAATGTTCTTTTGAATTTGACTTAGAGGGAGGCTCACCCTCTTCCCAGAGAATTGATCTAAGCTTCAGCAATTTCAGGTTACTCTGTACCAGAGAGAAAAATCCTTTCTCAGGGCTACCTGAACTTCTACAGGCCCATTGAAATAGAAGAAAGAAGAGTAAAATGTAGCAACAAAGGCAGAAAACTTCTATTCTCACAAAGGTTGTAAACAATTTGCCTTACAAATATTGATCTATTGCTGTAGGATGCACCAATCATGCCTAGCACAGTCTTCTTGATTGCAATATACACCAGGGGGGAAGAAAATGATGAGGATTCCAAAGCACCACTCCCACTCTGAGATTCACTGTTTGAGCAGTCACAGAACATTGTGTCTTCAGAAGGGATAGTGGGTCCTCTACAATTCAAAATGCAACCCTCTATTGCAAATGAACCTCTTTTTCACTCTGAAGAGCCTCATGTGCAATCTCAGCATCTGTTTCATGATCAGATCATTCATTACAAAGTGTCATGGAATCGGATTTTCACAGAGAGAAAACGATTTCAGCAGTAAAGGAGGAAAGAAATATAGCACAAAATTTCTTTATGTCTCTGAACCATGATTTCAGCAGGGAGCCCATGACGGCACACGTCCACACCCCCAAATTTCCCTTGTTCTTCATACAAGGAACTTTAAGATTTTGGTGGTTCTTTTCATAACAGTAATAGAATTTAATTTTCAACTTTCTCCCCACTCAGAAGACTCACCCTCATCCCAGTGAAGAGATCTAGGTTTCATGAATTCCATGGCACTGGATATGAGATGGGCAAATCCTTTCTGGGGGCTAACTGAGCTGCTTCAGGCCCACTGAAATAGAACAGTGAAGAATGGGATCTAGAAGGAAAGACAGATAACACTTTGTAAATCAATCTGCCTTAGAAATATATTCTAGCTCTGTAGGATAAACCAGCTATGTCTATTACAGTCTTCATTATTGCAATACACAGGAGAGGGAAGAAAATGAGAAGGATTCTAAGGCACCACTGCCTATCTGAGACACATTGTTTGAACAGTCACAGAATAATGTGTCTTCAGAAGGTGTTGTAGGGCCTCAGCAGCTAAAAATGCAGCTGTCCACTGGAAATAATTATCTTCTACAGACTGAAGATTCTCAGTCAGATTCTCTGGGACTATTTCAGTCTGAGAACATTCAATCCAATGTATCATGAAATCAGAATTTTAGAAGCAATAAAGGATTTGAGCAGACAAAAAGCCAATATGTACTGTGTGACATTTCTTGGTGATTCTTAATCGCTATATGAAAAGATAGCCCATGACCACACATGCCTACTCCTCAAAAATCAACTTGCTCCAGCCATGGACAATTTTCCTCTTCCTCAGAACTTTAAAATTTAAGGTTTTTTTCCATAAAAAAGCTTAAACTAGATAGTTTTCAATAGAGTTTCTGTTTCTTGAAATTTTCCTAGTAAGAACACCAACCAAAATGTTGGGCAATACATAAATATGTTCTTCTGCCATGGAGAGCTTTTCTGTAAAGGAACAGAAATCACCTCACTCATAATTTCCCACCTGTGGGCTGTCATGTTTCACACAGAAGGATGGTCACCCTCTTGACATGTTTCAGGAATTCCAGGATACTGGGTACCAGATGGGGAAATCCTGTCTCATGGTTAATTGAGCTGCTACAGGACTATGGGAAGAGGACAATGAAGAATGACATCTAGAAGAGAAGACAAAGAACACGTTGTAAATCAATCTGCCTTGGAAATATCCTAATAGCTCTGTAGGATCCACTAATTATGTCTATCACAGTCTCCCTTATTTCAATATGCAGGAGACAGAAGAAGATGAACAGGATTCCAAGGGACCACTCCCACTCTGAGATACCCTGTTAGAACAGTCACAGAACAAGGTGTCTTCAGAAGGGATAGTGGGTCCTCAGGAACTCAAAATGCAACCCCCTATTGAAAATGATCAAAGGTCACAGAACAATGCACCCTCAGAATGAGTAGTGAGATCTCTGCAGCTGAAAATGTAGCCCTTTGGTGAAAACATGCACCTCTGAAAGACTGAAGATTCCCATATGGAATTTCAGGGACCATTTCAAACTGGGAACATTAATTCCAAACTCATGGAATCAGATTTTCATAGAGCATAAATGACTTCAGCACACAAGGAGCAAATACGTGCAGCACAACATTTTTTCTTGTCTCTGAATCGTGAATTCTGTGGGGACCCCATGACAGCACATGCCTGCTCCTCCAAAATTCCCTTGTTCGAGTCATGCATAATTATCTTCATCCAAGGAACTTTAAGATTTTAGAGGTTCTTGTCATAAAAGTAAGAGAAATTAATTTTTGATTTTCTACCCACTTCTCCTTGAAATTGAGTCACAGAGAAGATTAATCATAAAATCTCACAAATACACTGCTATTCAATGGATACAGAGTCTGAGCTATAAAGGAAAGTTAATCATGCTAATAATAAGGGCCCACCAATTGTCTTTCGAATTTGACATAGAAGGAGACTCACCCTTTTCAACGAAGATATGATCCAAGTTTCATCAACTGAAGGTTATTACCAGAGAGGGAAATTCTTTCTCAGGGCTAACTGCACTCCTACAGGCCCACTGAAATAGAAGAAAGAATAAGATGTAGCAACAAAGACAGAGAACTTTTGTTCTCGGGAAGAGTTATAAACAATTTGCCCTAAAAATATTCACCCATTACTGTAGGATGCACCAAATATGCCTATCACAATCTCCCTTATTGCAATATACACTTGGGGAAGAGGATTATGAGGATGCTAAGGGATCGCTCCCAATCTGAGACACACTGTTTGAACAGTCACAGAACAATGTGTCATCAGAATGGATAGTGGGACTTCAGCAGCTCAAAATACAGCCCTCCACTGGAAACAAACATCTCCTACAGAGTGAAAATTCTCACCTGAATCTTTGCACCCTTTCAATCTATGAACATTCATTTCAAAGTGTCACGGAATCAGATTTTCAGAAAGAGTAATTGAGTTCAGCAGCAAAGTAGCAACTCCATGCAGGACAAGAATTCTTGCTGTTCCTAAGTCTTGATGTCATTACGGAGTCCATGACAGCATATGCCTACTCCTCAAAAACCACCCTTTTCAGCCATGGACAATTTCCTTCTACCTCAGAACTTAAAAATTTATGGTTTCTTTCCATAAAGGAAATTTAAACTAGATGGTTTTCAATAGTGTACCTGCTTCTTGAAATTTTCCCAGTAACAAGACCAACCATAAAAATTTGCCCATACATAAATATGTCCTTCTGCCATGGGGGCTGATCTATAAAGGAATAGAAATCACCTCAGTCATAATTTCCCACCTGTGTGCTTTCATGTTTCACTCAGAAAGATAGTCACCCTCTTGACAAGGTTCAGGAATTCCAATATACTGGGTACCAGATGGGAAAATCCTTTCTTAGGGCTAACTGACACACTACAGGACTATGGAAAGAGTAAAAGAGTGCGATGAGGAATGACATCTAGAAGAAAAGATAAAGAACACATTGTAAATCAATCAACCTGAGAAATATCCTAGTAGCTCTGTAGGATACACTAACTATGTCTGTTACAGTCTTCTTTATTGCAATATACAAGAGAGGGAAGAAGATGAGGAGGATTCTAAGGGACCACTCCCAATCTGAGACACACTGAACAGTCACAGAACAATGTGTCTTCAGAAGATGTAGTGGGACCTCAGCAACTCAAAATGCAACCTTCTACTGCAAATGAATATCTCTTACAGTCTGAAGAACCTCATGTGCATTCTCAGGGTCCATTTCGAGCTCAGATCATTCATTCCAAAATGTCATGGAATCATATTTTCAGAGAGAGAAAATGATTTTAGCAGTAAAGGAGCAAACAAATATAGCACAAAATTTCTTTAAGTCTCTGAACTATGATGTCAGTGGGGAGCACATGACAGCACAGGCACACTCCTCCAAAATTCCCTTTTGCCAGCCATGCACAATTTTCTTCATCCAAGGAACTTTAAGATTTTAGTGATTCTTTTCATAACAGAAATAGAATTTAATTCTCAATTTTCTACCCACTTCTTAAAATTGACTCATAGACAAAATTAACAAAAAATCTCACAATATACATTTCTGTGCATGTGCTACAGGGCTGAACTATAGAGAAAGGTAATCACATTTATAATAACGGCCCTCCAATATTTCCTGTTTGACTCAGAAGGAGACTCACGCTCTTGACCCTGAAGAGATCCAAGTTTCAGGAATTCCAGGGTACTGGGTACCAGATGGGGAAATCCTTTCTGAGGGCTAACTGAGCTGCTGCAGGCCCACTGAAATAGAAGAAAGAAGAATAAGATCTTCAAACAAAGACAAAGAGCTTTTGGTCTTAGAAAAGCTGAAAATCAATTTGCCTTAGAAATATTCATCTATGGCTGTAGGATACACCGATTATGCCTATCACAGTCTCCTTCATTGCAATATACACCAGAGGGAAGAAGATGATGGGGATTCTAAGCGACTGCTCCTTATCTGAGATACACTGTTTCAACAGTCACAGAACGAATAGTGGGACCTCAGCAGCTCAAAATGCAGCCCTGCACTGGAAACAAATATCTCCTATAGACTGAAGATACTCACCTAGAATCTCTGGGACCATCTAAAGCTGAGAACCCTCATTCCAACGGGTCATCGCATCACATTTTCAGAGAGAGTAAAAGATTTCAGCAGTAAAGGGGGAAATACATGTAGTACAGTATTTCTCGCTGTCTCTGATGTCTGTGGGGAGCCCATGACAGGACCAGTCTATGTCTCAAAAACCACCTTGTTCCAGCCATGTACAATTTTCTTCTACCCTAAAACTTCAAAATTTAAGGGTTGTTTCCCTAAAAGTAAATTAAATTAGAGTTTTCCATATTGAACCCACTTTTTCAAATTGCCTCCAAGACAAGTCCAACCAGAAAATTTCCCAATACACATGTACGTCTTTCTGCCACAGGGACTGATGTGTAAAGGAATAGAAATCACCTTAATATTAATTTCTCAGGAATAATCTTTCAGGTTTGACTCAGAATGATGCTTACCTTCTTAAAGTTGAATTGATCCTTGCTTTAGCAATTCCAGGTTACTGGGTACCAGATGGGGAAATACTTTTCCAGGGTCAACTCAACTGCTACAGACCCACTGAAATAGGACAAAGAAGAGTGACATCTAGAAGCAAAGACAGAGAACACGTTGTAAATGAACATGGCTTAGACATATTCTTCTAGCTTTGTATGATTCACCAACTATGCCTGTCACAGTCTTCTTTCTTGCAATATACACCAGAGGGAAGGAAATGATGAGGATTCTAAGGGACTACTGCCTACCTGAGATACACTGTTTGAACAGTCACAGAACAATGCGCCTTCAGAAGGTAGAATGGGACCACAGCAGCAGAAAATGCAACCCTCTACTGAAAATAGACATATCTTAGAGATCGAAGAAGGTCATGTATAATCTCAGGGTCCATTTCAAGCTCAGAATATTCATTCCAAAATTTCGTGGTATCAGATTTTCAGAGAGAGAAAACGATTTGAGCATTACAACAGCAAAAAAAATACAGCACAACATTTATTTCTGTCTCTGAACCATGATGACAGTGGGGAACCCGTGACAGCATATGCTTTTTTCTTGTTCCAGCCATGCACAATTTTCCTCATCCTAGGAACTTTAAGATTTTTTAAGGGTACTTTTCACAAAAGGAACAGAAATTAATTTTCAATTTTCTATCCATTTCTCCTTCACGTGGACTCACAGACAAGATTAACCATAAAATCTCACAATATACACTTGGGTCCATGAGCAAAAGGGCTTGATCTATAGAGGAAAGTTAATCGTGTTTATAATAATGGCCCTCCAATGGTCTTTCCTGTTTGACTGAGAAGGATACTCACTCTCTTGACTCTGAAGAGAACCAAACTTCAGCAATTCCAGGGTACTCGCTACCTGATAGGAAAATACCGTGTTAGGGTAACTTATCATCTACAGGTCCACTGAAATAGATGAAAGAAGAATAAGAGTGATAAATAAAGACAGAGAACTTGTGGTCTTAAAAAAGTTGTAAATTAATCTGCCTTAGAAATATTCTTCTAGGTCTGTAGGATACACCAACTATGCCTATCACAGTATCCCTTCATGTAATATACACTAGAGAGAACAAGATGATGAGGATTCTAAGGGACCAATCCTGATCTGAGATACACTGTTTAGTCATAGAATAATGTGTCTTCAGAACGAAGAGTGAGACCGCAGCAGTTCAAAATGTAGCCCTGCACAGGAAATAGACATCTCCTAAAGATTGAAGATTCTCACCTGGAATCTCTGGGAGAATTTCAGTCTGAGATCATTCATTCCAAAGTGATATGGAATCAGATTTTTAGAGAGAGTAAATGATTTCAGCAGAAAAGAACAAATGCATGCAGTACAACATTTCTTTATGTTCCTGAATCGTTATGTCAGTGGGGATCCCATGACAGCACATGCCTGCTCCTCCAAAATTCCCTTGTTCCAGTCGTGCACAATTTTCTTCTTCCTTAGAACTTTAAAATTTAAGGATTCTTTCCATAAAAGGAACTTAAATTAGATAGTTTTCCATATTGTTCCCACTTCTTCAAATTGCCTCAGAAACAAGACCAACCATAAAATTTCCCAATACACATGTATAACCTTCTGCCACAGGGGACTAAATGTAAAGGAATAGAAATCACTTTCATGTTAATTTCCCAGAAATGCTCTTTCGTTTTTGCCTCAGAATGACACTCCCCCTCTTGACCCTGAAGAGATGCAAGCTTCAGCAATTTCAGGGTACTGGGTACGAGATGAGGAAATCCTTTCTCAGGGTAACTTAGCTGCTACACGTCCATTGAAATAGAATAAAGAAGAATGATATCTAGAAGCAAAGACAGAACATGTTGTAAATCAATCTGTTTTAGAAATATCCTTAAAAATATTCGTCCATTACTGTAGGATCCACCAACTATGCCTATCACAATCTCCCTTCTTGCAATATACACCAGAGGGAAGGAAATGATGAGCATTCTAAGGGATCACTACGGTCTGAGACACATTGCTTAAACAGTCACACAACACCTCAAAATTCAGTCTTCTACTGGAAATAAATATCTCTATAAGAATGAAGAAGCCCATGTGGAATCTCAGGGTCCATTTTGGCTTCAGAACATTCATTCCAAAGTGCCATGGAATAAGATTTTCAGAGAGAGAAAACCATTTGAGCATTAAAGGAACAAACACATGCAGCACAAAATTTCTCTGTGTCTCTGAACCATGACGTCAGTGGGGAGCCCATGACAACACGTGCCTATTCCTCCAAAATTTCCTTGTTCCAGCCATGCACAATTTTCTTCATCCATGTAACTTTAAGATTTTGTAGGATCTTTTCATAAAAGAAACAGAAATTAATTTTCAGTTTTCTGCCCACTTCTCCTTGAAATTTGCTCCTAGACAAGATTAACCATAAAATCTCACAATATTCACTTAGGTCCCTGGGCTACAGGGCCTGATCTATAAAGGAAAGGTAATCATGTTTATAATAATGGCCCACCAATGGTCTTTCCTGTTTGACTCAGAAGGATACTCACCCTCTTGACCCTGAAGAGATCCAAGCTTCAGCAATTTCAGGGTACTGGGTGGGTACCAGATGGGGAAATCCTTTCTCAGGGCTAATTGTGCTGCTAAAGGTCCACTGAAATAGAACAAAGAAGAATGTGATCTAGAAACAAAGACAGGGTTCTTTTACTCTCAGAAAATTTGCAAATCAATCTGCCACAGAAATATTCATCTATGGTTGTAGGACACACCGACTATGCCTATCCCAGTCTCCCTCATTC
>CM053775.1:5723382-5736621 GCA_028658325.1 Potorous gilbertii
GTAAGGCTTACACAAGGCAATATGGATGTGTGTATCGCTATTTCTCCAGATTCACCTGTAACAACATAAATTAATCTAATAATAACAGCCACCATTGACATAATACTTCGAAGTTTGCAAAGCACTCTACAAATATTATCTCAAGTGAATCGCACAACAAACCTGAGAGGTCAGAGCTGTTACTACTTCCATTTTGCAAACGAAGAAACTGACGCTAACAGAGACATGCCCAGGGTCACATAGCTAAGTAAGTGTCAGAGACTAGATTTGAACTCAAATCTTTCTGTTGCCAGACCCAGTGCTGGGGTCATTGAGGCACCACTGGCTATCTACAGTCTGGTGACTGGTATGATGAGTCTAGTTTTTTTGTCACTTCCTGATCTCTTTTTTTCATATATTTGAGTTAGTAGATGCTATGGGCTGACCATTAGGATCATTATGGACTTCCTATCTATACCTGGGACTATAGCAGGGGCAGAGAGGGCATTTATCTATCTGGGCTATACAGGTTATGGTTATGCTCTAGGAATCTCTGTAGCAACAGTTCTAAAAATTCCAGAAAGAGGTTAATGCTGCCTTCAGTCTTCCTGTCCTGCAATAATACAGAGTCTCTTTCATTGGAAACAGCACTTTGAAGGCCCCAGAATTCACTGGACATTCATTTTGTTCATCATTTCTCTCTACCCACTTGCTAGAAAGCCAGACTAAGCCTCAAGTGGACAATAGCTAGTTAAGGTGAATAGTATTGATAGGACTTCCCTCCACTCACTGGGGCAATTTTGCGACAAATTTCCAAGTCTCTCAACAACTTTATATGGGTCCCCTTTCCATCAGTCAGCTGATTTGTGAGTCCTGATGCTGAAATTTCTCAAGACAACTCTGTCTAGACAGTGGACTGTAGTCTCATATATGGTGTCATAATATCATAATGTCTCTTGTTTCTGCCAGAACTCTTCTGAGCTGAAACCATGCCCACTTGACTGAATGTGAGCAGTTGCATCACTGCACAGGTTAATGTATTGGCCCTTAGTGGTATAATTGTATGCTTGTATTAGAAATGAAGGATGTTGACTCTACTGAGATTTTTGTACTGGTTTCAGAGTTTTGGATTTGTTCAACAGGGCACTGCTTAAAAGTTCAGGCTGAGGGTCTCTCTGTGGCTAATGGGGAGTAACTCCAGACTTTTTCATACTAAGTTTCCTTAAGTAACTGGCTCTCAAAGTCTCTACCTTGGCCAGAGTGGATCCTGGTAGGGAATCCATCCACTGAAAAATACTCACCCTATAATATGTTGACAACAAAAGTTATTTTCTGGTGAAATTGTTAGTCACCAGTAAGAAATGAAATATTTTTACCTTTATATCCCCTTCCAGAGATGGAAAGTCAATAAAAACACTTTCCAAAGACATGCTGGTATTTATGTTCTCCAAATATGCATCATGACTTGGGAATGATTTTCTCTATATATAAGTTTCACAATTCTCAGTGACCTCTGCTACCACTTGGGGTCTGTAAGATTGGTTTTTCACTTTAACTTCTAGGAGCCAAGATGGTGTAGTAAGCAGTAAATGGTTCACATATTCTCTTACGGACTTTGAAAAACTCAGAGAATATTGTCCCAGGAAAAATCCTGGAATAGTGGAGCCAACAGAAAGAAAGGATTCAGTAGTCTTTTAGCTCGAGAGGCTAGGGGTATTAACTGGAAAGGGTCCTTTTACTGTGGTTGAAGGGGACTAGTGCAGGATGGGAGGCATTCCAGCAAGTCAGCAGCAAGTTCCACCTCAGTGGACCAGCATGAGATCCTGAGATCCTGATGGAGGAGCAGGCAAGCCCCAGTACCAGGCACACACCAGCCACCCCACTAGCTCCCACTCAGCGTCATGTAAACTACAAGACCACTACAACATCCAGTTGCCAGCACCTGAGGCCCCAGCAAACAGTAACCAGGCCCTTAGCCTCCAGGACAAAAAGTCTGAGACAGTGTCCCCAGGGCCTCAAAAGCAGAAATCAAATTCAAAAGCCAGAAGAAAGGTGAACAACATGAACAAGAAGAATTAAAGAAAAACAATGACCATAGAGAAGTATCTTGGTGACGGGGAAGGTTAAAACACAAATTTAGGAGAGAACAACTTGGTCAATATGGCCACAGGTGAAACCTCAAAAAGCAATCTGAACTGGTCTCAAGCCCAAAAAACCTTCTTGGAAGAAGAACTCAAGAAGGATTTTAAAAATCAAATAAGAGAGGTTGAAGAAAAACTGAACAATTCCTTTAAAAATACAATTGACAAAATAGATCAAAGGGTACGCTGAAGAAAACAGACTGCTAATGGAATTAATATTTCCATTCCTAGAAAGTATGTGTCAATCAACTGACGGTATTCCCTACTCACCCCTGGATGGGCTGTCTCCTCATATGAGAATGTCCTCAGAGATTGCAACCCCAGCACTTAGCATACTACTGGAACATAGTAGGGGCTTAATGCTTTTTCATTCACTCATCCATCCAAGAAAGTGTAACTGTGTTCTACCCTATTTATTAGTAGGACATCTCGGGAAAAACAGGACGTCTTTCTGTCAGGCCACGGGACGGGAAATAGAAAGATAAAGCTGACATTCAACCTAGGACACAGCTCTTAGCACCCATTAATGGGGAAAGTTGAATAGTCAGATTTTTGGTAATTCTTCTCTTAGTGTTTTATAATCCCTGAACAGACACAGCAGATTTGTGCAGAAACCATAGGGTTTGTCTGTCATCATCAGCAGCAGCAGTGACGGTCCCTCTCCTGCCCTACTTGCCTCCCGTCCATCTCCACCAACTCTCCTCCTTCCTTCTTCATTCCTAACTCCAACATCTTACCCTCCCCCTTAACCACACATGTTTAGAGTGTGAAGAGCGAGGAGAGCCCTTAAAAGTCATTTAACCTAACTTCAATTTACAGATAAGGATCCTTTTGTCCATACCCCTACTGTCTTTTCCCAGACTGCCCAAGTATATTGTACCCTCTCCAATCCCTCTTTGTACCTCTTACTTTACTCAACTAGGTGGCACAGTGGATAGAAGGTCAGGCCTGAATCAGGAGGACTTGAGTTCAAATCTGATCTCAGACACTTACTAGCTGTGTGACCCTAGGCAAGTCACTTAACCCTGTTTGCCTCAGTCTCCTCATCTATCTACAAAATAAGCTGGAGAAGGAAATGGCCAACCACCCTAGTATCTTTGTCAAGAAAATCCCAGGAGATTCAGTCACAATTAATTAGCCAAACAATAACAGCTTTTACTTACTTATCAAGTCAAAACTATCATTCCCGGAAAGGGGGTATCAATCAATGGCTAAACCCTTCTCATAGACTCCACTCACCATTTCGGTAGTGACTTCCTAGACAAAAAACACTCCTCCCTGGACACCACTCCCTCATACAAATGGTATTTCCCGTTTAGAATGGCAACTCCTTGAAGGAATCTTTAGGATTGTCTTGGAAATTTCCAGGTTCCTCATTTTATTTCAGGTAATTTAATCTGAGATGTGCTGGGTTCAAATTCTGCTTCCACTATTTGCTTACTATAGGACCTTTTAGACGTCACCCCATAGTGCTTGCCATCCCATGGTAGGCGCAGAATGAGGCTGACCTCCCAGACACATCCTTTGTGTGGCTCTGATTTGCCACAATGGAGGGTTGACTATTGTCATTACTATTTAGGGGGTTAGGGTGGTTGGAGAGTGATGAAGGGAGTGAGGACAAGGCGACAATGATGCAAAACAGGGGGTCAGTGAGATGTTTGAAAAAGGCACGGAAGAGAGCAGAAGGAAGTTCCGAAGGGGACACAGGCCAGTGCTAGCACAACTGTGTTCATTGTAATCAAAGCAAAAGGACATTCCTGCTGTGAATACGGAAATATCTACGCCTCTCAAATTCATGAGAAAAAACAACAATAAGCAAGGCACTGCATGGTGCCTTGGGAAAGATGCCAGACTGGGAGTCAGCTGAGTCTGGACTGCATTCTGGCTCTTCCACATATTACCTGTGTGACTCTGGGTAAGGATTTAATGTCTCTGGGCCTCAGTGTCTTCAACTATAAACTATCTGTGCAGGACGAAATGCTTTCTAAGGCCCCTTGCTGCTGGAAAGCTATGAGTCCATGGCCCCTCCCTCGGTCTCGGTGGCCTTGTCTGTAGATGAGAGCTTGGTGGCAACAATCTACATCTTAGGAAGCTTTGACAAAGGAAAATCAGAAGAAAAGTTCAAGATTTGTGCTGGGAATGTTTGGCTGCTGGCCCTCTTCCTGCTATAAATCATCCTTGGAGGAGTTTGCCAGTCAGAAAAAATAGTCAGAAAAAACTCTAACCCATCAGCCCTCTGGGTAGTTTTCCATTTAAGTGTGGCATGTTTTTCTTCCCTGGAAATTGTAGGTATTAAACTCAATTTATCATCATTGGATTCTGCTGGGATAAGTGGGCAGAGCCAGAGCACTTGGGCCACGTGCCCTTATCCAGGGTGGATCAAGGACTGGTGGCTCATGTAGCCATTTATTCATTTTGTGCCTTGGTTACAGGTACCTAAGGTTAGAGATAGGAAGGAGCTATCCACTGAAGTCCAAATCTAAACATGACACATTTAAACACCTACCCCTCTAGTTAATCAGTCATTCAATCACGCACTGGCTCCGTGGCTAGTGCCCAGATAGGATGCTCAGCAAAGGGATGATCCCTGGCTAAGGTTGGCAGATTTGTCTTCCATGCCAGTCTATGTTCCTCCCACAGTACCATCTCCTGAGAATCTAGCTGTCCTTGGATGGGAAGAACCCAGAACAAAGCTACTTTAGAAAGCCTGAGAGAGCAAAAATAGGTGACTCTTCTCAGGCTCTGTCATTTCAATTCAATTCAATTCCACAACTATTTATTAAGGGCTTAGAAAGTGCTAGGTTCCCTGACTTCAAGGGACCTACACCCTAGGCACATCATAACTCTATTTTAACAAAAGATACTACAAGACTGAAAGGTCATGAGACCCAAAGGAATGATCCTGGGATTTAGAGCCGGGAGTTGCCTTCAAAACCATCTGTTGCAAGGGTTCTTCACCTTGTTTGGGCCTTGACTTTGCAGTCAGTCTGGGGATGCCTCTCGATCTCTGCCAGAATCATGCTTTTAAATTCACAAAATAAAATACATAGGATTGTAAAGGAAAACATAAAAAAACCAAAAGAAAACCGATTATATTGAAATATAATTGATAAATTTTTTTTAAAGTTCACAGGCTCCAGTAAATTAGCTTTTTATTAAGTACCTACTGTGTGCCACTCGTGCTAAGCCTGGGTGATACAAAGAAAGGCAAGTAGAAGTTGTGTGTCTCAGATGATCACTGTGATATTTTCATGGGGAGTGAGGTTTTCTGCATTTCTGTATAATTATCTGCAATTTGCAATCAAACTATTCACTTTGGAGCTCACCTAAAAAAGGATTGTCAGTCAGTCCTTAATACAGTGTGTATCACTTTGTCTTATTGTGTAGAAATGAAAGGGTATTTGAGATAAACAAACAAAGGCTTTTAAGGAGCTCACAGTCCAATGAGGTCACGTGAAAACAAGTCTGTACAAAGTACAGACAGGAGGCACTGGAAATAATGAACAGAAGGGAAGCATTGGAGTGAAGAAGGGCTGGGAAAGGCTTTGAGTAGAAGGTGGCTGAGACTCGAAAGAAGTCAGGGAAGTCAGGACATGGAGATGAGGAAGAAGAGCGTTTTAGGCATGGGGGACAGCCAGAGAAAATGTCCAGAGCCTGGAAAGGAAATGTTGGGGGCAAGGGACATTAAGAAAGCCTATGTCCCTGGATCACAGAGTGGATACAAGGGTGAGGTGGGGAGGGGGGGTAAGGTGTGAGAAGATTAGAAAGGTAAGGGGTGGTGCCAGGTTGTGCAAGGCTTGGAATGCCAAACACAGGATTTGATATTTGGCCTTAAGTGACAGGGAGTCACTGGAGTTTACTGAATAATCCTTGATACTGTTCATGGGCAGCTAGATGGCACAATGGATAGAATGTTGGCCCTGGAGTAGGGAGGACCTGAGTTCAAATGTGGATCAGATGCTTACTAGCTATATGACCTTGTGCAAGTTACTTCACCCTGTTTGCCTCAGTTTCCTCCTCTGTAAAATGAGCTGGAAAAGGAAATGGCAAATCATCCCAGAATCTCTGCTAAGAAAACCCCAAATGGGATCAGGAAGAGTCAGAAACGAGTGAACTGATGTAGCTCATTCTTTTCATTTTACAGATGTGAAAAGCAACGCCCAGAGTCGTGAACTGACTTTATAGGCAATGTGGTATAATGGATAAAATGTTGGACGTGAAGTTAGAGGAGACCTGGGTTCAAATGCCACATGTAACATTCCTGTGACTTTGGGCAAGGCCATTTACCCCTCTCAGCTGTGGTTTACCAATTATTTTCTTTGAAAGTTCTACATGAAAGTGAGCTATTTTATCAATATTAGTCAAGGTCCTGTAGAGAGGAAGGAGTAGATTTAAGCCTGGGCCCCAGCAAACAGTTCATGTTTGCTGCTGAACAAGCTGAGATGAAAAGAGTCTCCAACACAGTGAACAGCAAGCCTGAAAAACCCACCAAACCCACTCAGAGAGGGATGAGCAGAAGAAACTCTCAAGTCAGTTGGACCAGAGCAGGCAGAAAAGTGGAACTTGGTTCAGCACCTTGGAAAGAAAACACCTGAAGAGACTAGGCGGGACAGCTTGATGCCATAGAGAGAGCCCTATATTTGGAGTTTAAGGACCTGAGTTTGCAACCTGACTCTGACACTTGCTCCTTCAACTGACTGTCTCTTGGCTTCCTCAGTATCTTCACATGTAAAATGAAGGAGTCCAACAAGGTGACTTCTAGGATCCATTCTCACCCTAACCCAATGCTCCTGGCATTCCAAGCTTCTCTTTCTGCTTTCTATACTGAGGACCTTGATTTAAGAGGGGTAGCTAGGTGGTGCGGTGGATAGAACACCAGTGCAGGAGTCAGGGGACCGGAGCTCAAATCTCACCTCAGACACTTGACATTCACTAGCTGTTTGACCTTGGGCAAGTCACTTAACCTCAATTGCCTCATCCTGGGTCATCTCCAGTCATCCTGATGAATATCAGGTCACTGGATTCAGATGACTCTTGAGAAGAAGTGAGGCTGGTGACCTGCACTGCCCTCTCTCACTCTAAACAAAGTCAAGTACAAATCATGTCATCATTTCTCTGATGGCATGGTCTTCTTTGGCAAGGAAGAATAAACATACACACTGCTCCTTGACTTAAGATGATCACTGAGGGTCCTTTCAGGGCTAAATCTGGTATCTTGCCTCTAATTGATTTTATCAGGGCTATCAGGACACCATTTAGAGGTAGGCAACATCTTAAATCTGGAGGGTTTAGCCAAGACGATCACCCAGAAAAGTTGCATTCCCAGGAAGACATAAGTGCTGAGAGGTAGCCTGGGAGAAGAAACAGGACAAAAGTAAAGATGACCCAGATTACTCCAATATCAAAAGACCTGGGTTCAATCCTCAGTTCATTTACCTGTGTGACTCATTGTCTCTCTCTCAGTCTCAGTTTCCTCCTTTGTAAAATTATTTGTTAAAATGGGAGGGTGGCAATGATGATAGATCATTGGAAGGACAAATACTGAAGCTGAAGCTTAAATACTTTGGTCACTAATGAGAAGACAGAACTCACTGGAAAAGACCCTGATGTTGGGGAAGATAGAAGATAAAAAGAGAATGGGACAGCAGAGGATGAGATGGATGATAGTGTCATGGAAGCAAAGAACATGAGCTTGGACAGCCTTGGGGGAAAGTGGAGCGTAGAAGAGCCTGGTGTACTATGGTCAATGGGGTCATGAAGATTGAGATACAACTGAATGACTGAACACCAGTAATGGTAGAACATGTTTCAGCACTTAATCTATGCTTCTCTGATCATACATGTGACTCAGCCTAGTGGCTGTATAGCCTGTATAGAACCCAATTTGGCATGCCAGAGTGAAATGATTTCTTGTCTATGTTGTGGCCAACTGAGCACCTTGGTATAGTTGCATGGTCTGGGACTGAGAGGCCTGAAGGAATGAAGGGGCAGTCCTATGGTTCTGAGGCAGAAGTCCAGTGAGAAAAGACTTATTGATCCCTTAGGAATGGGGTAGGGTGACAGCGGCTACAGGAAAACTTCTCTTTCAGAAAGAATTGAGAGGGTTGGTATATGTGGGGTTAGGGAGGGAGGACAAAGTGTTGTGCAAACTACCTTTCTTATGACAACCTAGAAAATCTGGGCTAAGGGAGCCTCCTTATCTCTCAAGACAGGATCATCATGGCTGCAGGGTTGGCTCTTTGGTGCCAAAAATGTATCATTATAAAAGTAAAGAACATGGCAAGATTGGTATGGCAAGAAGCCTGATGTAGATGCCAAGTGCCAGCAGGACCAGTGTGCAGAAAAAGGCCTGGCCTAACCTGGCTGGTGACTTTTGTGTGATTGTGCAAATTGCCTCCATTTTCTGTACAGAGGAGAAAAATTTCTTCCCATATTCACAAGCAGTCAAGGACGTGTGTCGGGCTGCCACTGGACAAAGGAGGGGCAAGCCCAGCCCAACTGCTGAAACAGTGGGCCAACAGGTAAATGATCTTGCACTCATATCTTCCTTCCTCACCTCCACCCTCCACTTGCTGCTTCATTTCCTTCAAGCCCTAAGCAGGAACAAATCCACCTCTCTCTGACCAGATCAACTACACAAAGAAGGAATCTTCCCCAGCTCAGTTAGCCTAGGTTCCATTTGTTTCCTGGCACTTTCTTACCTGTCTCAGTGCCCAGTGATGACCAATCAATGTCTTATGAGGAGATGGTAGTTCTTGTAAATCACATAAAGAACATTTGTCTCCATACTTTTTCTTTGGGTTGGGGAGAGGATCAATTATATGGCAGGAAATTTTCCCAAGAAAAACAACAGAAAATTGAAGCTCTTTTGAAATTTTAGTCAATTCCCTGTTATCTGGGAAAGAAATCTTTCAGTTTCTTTGTGATGTTATCATGTATCCCAGCCAATAGATTATAAGGAGGGATGGGAGACAATCTTTCACTCAAGTGCTTTGCTAAACTGTCACGTCTTCTGAACTTCTTGACTGCACAAAATGAGATTTCTACCTAAATTTGATTGCTAAATATTTTCTGTTTGTAAGGCTACAAACTAGGGCAGGGCAAATGGGGCTTTATCCCAGGGTGCCAAACTTTAGTGGGCAGCTCTTAAACTCCAGCAACAAAGAAACAACTGTTATTAGCTTTTAGTTAGCACAAAAAATAGTTAAAATAATAAGGTACCAGATGGTGTGAGTTTCCTCCCCACGCATTGCTGTACCTCACGTGAGCTATTTTTCCTACTCCCACCAAGGACTAGTGTTCCTGAGTCTCTATTTCCTCCCTCCATAATGCATCTTTCTGAACAAAATTGATCTGAGGGCACTTTTCATGCTGTGTGGCCATAATATGGGAAACTTATGCAGGCTGTGTTCAATGAGGCTGGTCCCTCCCCAGGTGGAAAAGCTGCTAATTTCAACTCTATCCACTTGTTTGTTTATTGACCCATTTTAGCTCATGAAGGAAAGGATGGATTTTGACCCAAGTGAAATTTGACCACTACTAAAGGGAGGATGGCAAACAAAATAGCAATTAATAAACATTTTCCTATAGACAGCATGTGCTCACTGCTAGTACACTTCAATGAAATTTGCTCCTCCCCCTGAAAACTTAGATATATGATTGCACTAAAGAAGGCATGGAATTCAGAGGACCAGCAATATGGCTGGCACTGTAAGAATGGGAAAAAAAAGAAGTAAAAGGATGTATTGAGTGAAGGCTAACAGCTCGCCAGATGGCCTCCATGCCTTGTACCCAGAGAGAGGCCCCCAGCATTTTCTGTGTAGACATGGGTAAAGGTCCAGTGAGATTAGAGAGTAAGCAAGGGGTTGAGGTCATCTGACCTTGGGCAGACCTCTTCCCTTGTCTGAGCCTCAGTTTCCCCTCTGTGAAGACCCTGATTCCTGCTCTGAGATTCTATAAGTAGGAATCAGTCTAGTGCCCGATGTCATGGGCTAGGCTGAAGCTTTAGGATAGAGCACCATTAAGGCAAGCCAGCTGCTCCAATTCATATTCAGACATTCTCCACTCCTCAGAAACAGAGCCCAGAGTAGTTCAACGCCAGCTTGGCTTCGTCTTTTCCTACAATTCCCTTGGGTACCCCCCTTCTGGTTGCCTGTTTCTGAGTGATCCTCCAGCCTGCTGGGGGATGATGAAAGGCTGCTTTGAAAGAGGAGAGCCAAAAGAAAACTACTTTCTTCCTCTTGGGGAAAGAAAAAAGATATTGATCGAAGCCCGATGAGATCCTTCTAGACATGTCCCCAGGTGTGAGCAAAGTGAATCAGCCTGGTTCCGAGACCATAATCACGAATAATGGTTGCACCCCACCACACACACACACACACACGCACACACACACACACATGCACACACACACACAAACACACAGACACAGAGACACAAACACACACACACAGCATACAACCTTTCCCTTGGTTTATGATAGACTCACTCTTACTACCTCATTAGTAGTCTAGCCTGGAGGGGCAAAAAATTCCATTATGGAGATGTAGTGAAAAAGGAGTGCATGAGAATGGACTGAATGCATTAGCCTCTGTCTGGGACATAATATCTTAGGCTTCTCAAGCTTTACCTCATCTGCTCTGCCACATGCTGTGTGATCTTGGGGAAACCACTACACTTTCTGGGCCTTACTTTCCTCATGCCCAGGAAGGCTTGATGATGCCTAAGGTCCCTTCCAGTTCTCATCTTTGTGGGGAATAGAAAATAAATACATACAGCTCAGTCCTCACTCTTGGGCATCGACAATCTTATTTGATAAGGCAGACCCTACTCACTGTGGGCAAGTGACTACTCTGAGCCTCAGTTTTTTCGTCCATAAAATGGGGTAATAAGCCCCACCATAACTGCCTTCCAGAGCTATTGTGGGGAAAGCATGTTGATAGCGTTAAAGTACTGCAGGAATATGTGACTTTTACTATTATAGTTATCAGGAATCATTTTTTTGTAAAACAATGGATGCTATAAAAATACACTCACTTGTTATCTCAAATTGAGGATCATGGCTTTAGAGGGAAAAGGGACTTCAAAAATCCTCTAGTCTAACCTCCTCATTTTGCCAATGAGGAAACTGAGGCCCAGGGCAGGGCAATGACATGTCCCCAGTCATCCGGAGAAGAAATGGCAGATCCAGGAGTCGATGCTTGACACTTGAGACAGCACCCAGTCATGGTCACCCCGATACCTAAGGTCGAATGTAAAAGCATAGGGCCAGCTCCTTTGAAGTCCTTACTATGGAGGCAACCTAGGTGCTTAGAGGGTAACTATTGAACTTATGCTAATGAGATGCCAACCTAGGCCATTACAAATGAGCACATACTTTGGGGTACCTGAAGGAGTCCCGACACACCCAGAATGACCTTGCCCTAAGACTTACAAAGAAAGCGCAGAGAATCAGGCTGGAAGACTCCAATGGCTCATGGGATGCTGGGCTCCAGAGTCCTCATAGAGGGCTGCTGTCCTGCCATTTCTGTCCCCCACAAATCCTTCTGTTTCAAGCTGGGAACTCTCTTTCTAAGTTCTCTCCAACTCCTCTACTCACTTTTGTTTAACTGAATTGGCCTTAAACATGAAGATGTCTCTCATGCCTCGGAGTCTGCTGCTTTGCTGGAGCCCCAGAATTTCTCTCCTGATTCCCAAGGCACTGCCCTACGTTACACTCTGTTCCTGGGCCAAAGGTGCTTTTCCATCCCATCCCAGTCCAACGAATGTTTATAGATATGGATTAAAGCAGGGATTTCCTTCAAAGATCCTCATAACCTAAAAGAAGCAATCCTTCTCTTGCCAAAACAAGGGAAATTCAGTCACTCTAATGGTCCGTGTCGACATGACCACCCCTTTCCCAGTTTTCTTTTAAGTGAAAACAAAGGTAGAGTCAATAATTCTACAGTTGTTAAGGTATCCAAACTATCTGGTTTCAACCTCCATAGAAGGCACTGTTTTTCAGGCATGTAAAGACAACTGAACCATTTTTTTTCTTTGACTCCCACACTTGTTATCCGATTGGTTAGGGCCTTAAGCTAACCGACAGCTTCACCCGGAGAGTAAAAATGTCAATAGGAGACAATTCCAGAAACTCTGGGAAAGGACAAATAACAATCAAGCCCCACCCCACACTACTTAAAATCTGACTGCCTTAGTTTAAGCATTTTCAAGCTTCCCAGAACACCCAGGATCCTGGATGGCAGGACTACTGACTCAAATATTTCCAGTTCACCCATCAAGCCAGGAATTGACCTGCAATATGCAAATCAGAGATTTTGACAGCTGCAAATGTTGGTTTCTGTCACAGAGACAGTACCTCCAACTATCCTACCTCCATATTTCAGGCAGGCACCATTCAGACATGGGTAAAAACAGATCAGTCCTATCTCTGGGGTAGGGAGAATAATGATGTTATCAAGGCAAATGCAAGAAGTAAACGGTAACTTTTTAATAAATACCTGCAAACGATGCCAGATCCCAACCAAGCTTCCCTTTCTGCAACACCACTTCAAACAAAAGAAATTTAGTGTGCTGTGTGTATATGACTCAGAGACAAATTAATCTCAGGTGTCCCATGTTGAAACTCTGGCTAATGTCAAAAGTAACAAGAAGCCCTTGGCATCCGTTTGTGTTTGGAGATTACTGGTGACACATGAATAATAAACAATGCAAACATTTTTGATGGCTGGAGTGAAGAAGGTGAAGGTGGATAGTTGGAGGGAAATAGTAACAGGTATTAGGATTTGGATCCAGGGCGCCTGGGTTTGAATTCTGCTTCTAACATGAATTGTGTGACTTTGCCATGTCATTTTTCCACTGTGGGCCTCAGTTTCCTCATCTTTAAGATGAATAGGCTAAGTTAGATGATCCATGGGGTCTCTACCCATTCTGAAACCTCAAGTCCTTGACATTTACCATGTTTGTTAGAAGAGAAAAGAACACTAGATAATTGACTTTGCTGACATGTAGAAATATCATCTTAACTCAATTTTACAAAAAGGAAGTGAACAGAATTCATTTCAAGGACATTTATTTTTGCTGGGATGGATATTCAACCCACTCATGTGACTGTGTCTCT
>CM053775.1:5737121-5757537 GCA_028658325.1 Potorous gilbertii
TAAAAGAGAAGACGGGGTAAGGGAAGGGAGGGATGAAAGAAGAGAGGGCAGATTGGTAATATGGGTAATTAGAATGTCCAGTGTATCGGGGAGGGGGGAGGGGACAAATGGGGAGAAAATTTTGGAACCCAGAATCTTGTGAAAATGAATGTAAAAATTAAATAAATTTATTTAAAAAGAAAAAAAAAGAGAAAATGGGGACACGAGAAGGGAGGGATGAAAGAAGAGAGGGCAGATTGGTGATAGGGGAAATTAGAATGCTTGGTGTATTAGGGTGGAGGGAGGGGAAAATGGGGAGAAAATTTGGAACCCAAAATTTTGTGAAAATGAATGTAAAAAGTTAAATAAATAAATTTATATTAAAAAAATTAAAAAAAGACCAAGGTCTCCTACTGCATCTGGGCCCATCTCTAGTCATCCTGATCTATATCTTGCCACTGGACCCAGATAGCTCTGGAGGAGAGAGTAAGGCTAGTCATGTTGCACAGCCCTGCCTCATTTAAATCCAGTTCACTTCCAAGTATGACATCTCCTTCCTGATCCTCTGTGAGAACAAAGGACAAACAGCAAAGGGATGACAAGAGCTTTAGGCTGCTGTCCAAATCAAATAAAACAAAGGGTGAGTGCTTTGTCAACTGGCAATGGCTGTATTTCATTGGAAGTCATGATGATGTCTATGTTCAGTTACACCTTTTCAATGTGGAAAATTTAAGCCATTCATACTTTTAGGTTAAAATTAACTGTGTGTTTTACTCCATTAAATTCTTTCATATAATCTGTTTTCCTTCTCTTAAGGAGAGTTAAGTTTGGTTTACTACAGTTTGGTTTACTCATATTAGTTCAGTCTCAGTCTTCTGCCACAGACTTTCCTTCTACCCACCCTATTACCCTGGCCAATTCCAAATTCCTTGAGTTTACTTCTGTAATTCTCTTTCTTTTTTTTTCTTTTCACCTTTCCATTTTCCAACCCAGATAAGAGGATGATATGTGATTCTGTCTACACACAGCACTCTCCTCTTCCCATTCATTGTCTTAATCTAAGCAGGGGGCAGTAAACTATGGCTGAAGGTCCCAATGTAGTCTACCTACATGGTTTTATGTTTAAAAATATTAAAGCCAGTCTTACCTCACAAGCCATAGAAAACAGGTGTGGCCCAAGGGCCATAGTTTGCCAACTCCTGATTTATAGTATTTGTTCTATAGCATTGATTTCTCCTCAGAGAACTTCCATTCCTGGCCTATTTACCATTCTTGTTTCCTCTCTTAATTCTTTGTTTTTCTGAACCATCCTGGAGGTTCTTACAGTTGCTTCATTGCCATGTGGTGGGGGAAATAGGAGGTCCTTTTTTAATGGTTTCACTTTCCTTCAGAATGTTTTATTTGATTTCTTTCATGGTATGATATGTGTTCATTTTATTTGCTCCTTCCTTATTTGTTCTATGTTTTTTTTTCTATTTTCTCAGTCTCTATGCTGACTTTTTGTGTAATAGCCATCTTCAGTCACCTGTTTTACTAGAACCCCTTCCTCCATCCTGAGATACACTTTTCTTCTTCTATCTAGGTGTCCAGGGCTGGGCAGGGACAGGATCTGGGTCACTGTTCAGTGGAACCTCCAAGAGGTAATGGTGCAGAGGGCCAGGCAGCAGGTGCTCCCTGGGTAGGTCTAACAAAAGGAGGTTCAGTGATCTGCTATTTTTTCAAATAAGAATTACCTTAGAGTGACTTGCTTCCTTTCTCTTCTTCTTGGCATTGTTTTTTATTACTTTTTCTGGCTCATTTCTTCTAGTTTGGAAGTAGTGAGTGGGAGCCAGGCTTAGAAGCAACCTCTCTCTCTGTCCCCCCTACCTGAACTCCAGAACATTGTCCAGTTTCCCAAAGACAATCCATTCTGATCACCTCCCCCTAATTCTCTTTTCTGGAAAAGCATAATTCAACTGTATATAAGCTGAATAAAATTTCCCCTCAGATCAAAACTGGCATTTCTGTATTTCTGACAGAGAAAAACGGAAGACTTCCGATGGTCTTGGGGAATATAGCATGGATTTAGTTAACCTAACCTATTCTGCTACTCAGATCAAAATGATTTTCTTGGGTGTTGGTTGCCTTTGTGTTATATGGTCCTGGAAAAGTTATATAAGATCTGGAAAGGTAGTTTTTGAAGCTTTGGGTCTGAAGCATCTGACAGATGGCCTTTGAATTCGATGGGTTCTCTGAGGGAGGGATTGTTAGAAAATTCCGTTGTATAGCTCTCTCCTTTCTCCAGGTTGGCCGCCCACCCAGCCTGGCTGAGTGTGGTGTGGTTGAACTCCTTCCTAGAACATTTGGAATGAGAAGTGTTGGTTTTGGTGCAGGCTTCCCAGACGTGGGGATGGTGCTTATTCCTTTATTTAAGTGTAATCACGAGGATGGAAATGAGGTTTTTAATATTTTCCTATGGTTTTGTTCCCTGGAACGATCACACAGTCATTTTCATGAAGAGGCATTACGCTGGAATTTAATTAAGCAGCTCTTTTGAACTTTGTAAACTGCAATGACAAAAAGGTCTAATTATTTCCTTAGTGCTTCAATTAGCAATCTTTCTACCATTCAAGAAACTTCGTAAATCTTGATTTAGGATAGTACACTAAAATTAAAAATGTAGTTGGTTGAAAAATAATGCTTGACTTGGAGTTGGTAGCATCCAGGTCTAGACATAGCTGCCATGAATCATCATATTACTATGTCCATCTTCTAAGGGAGCAGTGATGGAGCTGTTCCCGTGGCACCTGATAATAGGGGACTTGGCCCAGGAAATCAAACAAGTATTTACTGAGTGCCTGCTCTTTGCCCAGTCCTGTCTTAGGTGCTGCAGCCAATGTAAATTGGATGGCACTTGGAACTTACTGTCTAGTTTGGGTAATCACACTCATATAGATAATATAATAGCAAATGAGATAAGACAGTATCTATCGAATAATGTTAAGACATGGTAAGGAATAACTTTTCAGGAGACTAGATAAAGCAAAAATTGCAGGTTGGACAAAGCCAGCCAACTCAGCCTTTGGGCAGAGAAAATTCCCTGTTATCAATAGCATAGGGACTGATGGTTTCCTAATGTGCAGCAGCCAAGCACCAGAAGAATTGGGCCAAGTTAGATATGCATCTGGGTTTGACTTGCTTATGATGTGTGTGATCAAATGTGGGGGAGGGCTTCACTCTCCTAGGAGAGGTGCATTTGTAAAGGCCACCTGAGTAGTTTGTTTACTCTAAGTATGAAAGACTTTGATAAAATGGTTTCTGGTCTTGACATCCCCAGTGCCAAGCATAATGCCTAGTACATAGTTGGCATTTATAAAATGCTTGTTGAATTGAGTTGAATCTGTAGTCGGGGCCAATGCCTTTTGTTCCTAGACTGTGCACACGCCACAGTGCCAGCCAAGGTCAAGACTAAGGAGCTGGGGTGGTATGTTGATAATGCATGTGTCCATCTTTCATGAGTCCTTTCAATACAAGATTGTTTATAGTGGAACAAGTTTATTGGAGGTGAGCTCTTCCTTTTTTCTGAAATGCCTAGGCAAAAATAGAGCACCAACCATGTACCTATGGCTAGCTAAGGCTGATCTGCTCTTTGACAAGGAGTTTCTACCAAAAGACTCTTGCCTGGAGGGATATTACTATATTCATTTTTATCCTAGATCTCCTCCAGAAAATAGTTAGTCCTTGGATTCTGACCCTGTGTAATAACTGTATCCAAATGCCCCTTCCTAGCAGAAACCTCAGTGCCACCTTGCCATGTACCCTGGTCTTTGCCCAACTGGGAATCAACTGAGGTTGTGCATTGATCCCCATTGCCCACCCCCCTCCCACAAGTCTTCTAGTTCTTTAATGACACTTGGTACTTCCAGTCAGAGAAAAAAAGGATCTGTTAAACTCATTCACAACGAGGGTTTAGGGACTTAGGGTCATACACTTAGAGCTGGAAGAATCTTTGGAGTTCATCTGGTCTACATCCCTCATTTTGCAGAGGTGAAAACTCAAGCCCAGAGAAGTTAAATGACTGGTCAGAGAGCAAACAGTAACAGGTGGCAGAACCAGGAATCATACCCAGGTCTCTTGATTCCAAATTAATCCACAAATATCTAGTCAGCACTGTGCTAGAATTGGGGATCCAAAAACAAAGAGCTAACCAGTCAGTGCTATTTGCATTGAGCTTACATTCTCATGAGGGAGATAGCCCTCTGTCTCCCATAATCTCCCAGCAGAATTTGCTTTTTTGTTCTTTTTTCTTTTTAAAGAGGGTAATGATTAACTCAAAGGAGAGAAATTGCTAATGGTGGAATTTCAGGCATCAGTGAGGGAGAGAGCATGTACTGGGGGTTGCATGGCTCAAATCACACCATCATCATCATTTGCTCTTCCTGTCCATGAGATTAACCCCATTGGTGGCCCCCAGAGGTGTGACTCAGGGTGATGTCACAGAACAAACAGGCCCTTTCCTGGCTGTTTGCCTCCTGTACTTATTGTAGAACAGAAAATGCCAACCACTGGTAATTATGGCTCACATTTAAACAGACAATCATGAAACGGCAAGCTTATGCATTTTTAATCATTTTTATACCCATGCCAGGGTATTCACACTTAGCTTGTTCACTGGATTAGCTGTGGGGATTCTAAATATAGAGTTTCCTACTTATGACTGTAAATCTAGGCAAGTTGATATTGATATGAGAATTGTGTTTGGATATCCCAGCGTGCTTCATTTTGCAAACTTGGCATTCCATTAAGATAGTCGTTTAAAAATTCCATTAGCTCCTTTTCCAATTCAACAGTCTGCAAATCACGTAATAAAATACTCCAAGTTAAACAGCATTCAGTAAAAGAACTTCCACAGAAAAGAAGTAGGAGCTCTGGGTCCTGGGTGAGATGCCATCTGCCCCACAATTATCTTCTGCCCTTTGGAAGTCAATGAAATGAGGCACACTTGCCATTGACATGATGGAGACCGAGAAAAGTCAATTTCCACCTCACTAGTGCACCTTCCCATGACAGAAAGCTTTAGTTCTTTGGATCCTCATCACTCTCAGACTCTGTAACTGCCCCCCCCAACTATAACAGTGGCTCCCCATACTTGCTGCTCTTGGGGCCATTTTGCATACTCTCTGTCCTTCAGTTCTTGCCATTATACATGTGAGAGGAGAGTTAAGGAAGAGACCCCACCCAAACCAGAGTTTCCACGACTGCACAATGATTTTTAACCAAGTTGGGCAGCAGTCATAAGAAGACATTTTTGATTCATCTGGGATCTCCCGTTTGTGGATAATTCCCCCAAAGGCACAGATTACAGTTTATTCATCCACGTAGCTGAATGCATTTTTTAGTTACCAAAATGTTCCATATATATTTACTCATTTCACACACAACTCCTGTGTCATTCTCATTTAGTTGATTAGGAAACTGAGGCCTAGGGAGATATTGGGACCTCTCCATGGTCACATTGGTAGAAGAAGGCAGAGCCAGCAGCCGAACTCAAGTCCTCTGACTCCAAATCCATGATATCTCAACTGCCTTTCAAACCATGGGAAACGGCTGTTGTCCCAGACACCATTAGCACACCATGTCTTGTATTTTTATAGAGAAATGCTGAGCATCCCTTTCACAAGGAAAGGTCATCCAGCTAGCCAGGAGCAGGAATCATTGTGTCAATGCAATGTGATACATATTTAGTTCCAAAGAGTCTAGCTCTCCAGGCTCACAGAGCTGCTCATGTGTATGCTATTGGCCAAGCCTAGCCCTGGGGTCTGTCTCACAGAGTCTCAGAATTGGGTGGAACATTAGAGATCATCTAATCCACCTGAACAAGAGTCTTTTTGTCAGCATGAATAACCAGTGATCATTCATTCAGCCTTTAGTGAAAAGGATTCCATTCTGAATCAGAGAACGTCAGTCAAAAAGGACTTTGGGAGCCACCTGAGCCAACCCCCTCATCTCACAGGACAGGAAACTGAGAGCCAGAGAGGGTCATGAGACTTACCCAGACTTACCTAGAGTCAGAATTTAATGCCAGCTATATTAATTCTCATGTCTACCTCCAGGGCCTCCTTTTGATGGGCAGGTGATGATTCTAAAAAAACAAATTGTGGAAGGCAAACAGGAACTTCTCCATACCATAGAGCAGACAATAAATGCGCTTATGTACCAACCCCTGTGTCTCTGGAAGCCCAGGAGTGGAGACCCATTGGAGATACAGGTGCAAAGGATAAAGCATCCCTTATGAACATGAAGTGCCATGTACTTGTCAGTTACCATCACCATTTAATGTTTTTAACAAGGCTCATTTATTATAAAGGAATTTTATTTCTACGACATTTCTTAACGAAGACCTCCCTTTGATTATGTTTTATAAAGATATTATGAACTTGGTTTTATAAAAATTTGATCAAGTGGCTAGGTTCTAAGTTTTATCCATTACTCCTTCCTGGAGAGGGCCTACCCTACTATTCCATAGTACCAGCTAGCTGTGGGAATTGCAGCTTCACCAGAGACAGTAAGCACAGGATCATAGGTTGAGAGCTGAAAACCCGCTCAGGGAACCATCTAGTCCAATGCCTTCATTTTATAGCTAAGAAGCCTGAGGCCCAGAGAGGTGACTGGCCCAAGGTCACATAGCATCTTTCAGTGACACAGTTGACACTTGACCCCAGATCCCCCGTCTCCTAGTATGATGCTCATATAATTATATTTCACTGTTGTAATTTCATACAGGGAGAGATCTTCAAATAATAAGAAGAATGAGAAGAAAAGGGACAATCAGTCCTTAAACCTGCATTAAAATTCAAGTGAAAGTCTCTGTGATGAGTGCTTTTATTGATCTAAAAACAATTGGCACTGAGAGCTTCCCAGAGTCTTATACTTCTGCTCCCTTTTAATCAGGGTGTTGAAGGCTGAGGCTACCAAAACACTAAGATCATCAGATGGGTCTATAATGTAACCAGTCCATTCAGGGGAGAGAAAGGCAGTGGTGTGATGGAACTGACTGAACTGATGGCCCCAGGTAGGAACATCTGTAGAGCTGAGTTGGTCAAGAGGAGGATAGATTTATAGGTGGAAGAGCCCCTGAAAGTCACCCAGCCCAATGCTCTCATTTTACAGAAAAGAAAACTGAGGCCTAGGGAAAAGAAGGGACTTGGCCAAGGTCACACAGCTACAAAGTCAGTGTAGACTCCTGGACCTCCAGAGACACATTCTTTTAAGGGGAAAGTTGCCATCTAGTTCTTCTTTGCCCATGAACAAACAAAGACTCTAGCAGGGAGTAAGAAAGGCTGGAAGGAGGAAATAAAGGTGAGAGAGAAGCATTACAGCATCTGAAATTTACGATCAAAAGGAACCTTTAGTTGAATCTCCTCATTGTATAGATGAAGAAACTAAGACCCGAAAGGGGGACGGGGAATAAGTGATAATAACTTACATAAAGTGCTTTAAGCTTCAGTTTGCAAGCATTATCTTATTTGGTCCTCAAAAGAGCCCTGTGCAAGAGATGTTGTTACTATTGACATTTGGCATATGGGGAAACTGAGGCTTTAGAAGTTAAGTGATTTGCCCATGGTCATCCAACTACTAAACACCTAAGGCTGAATTTGAAGTCAGGTCTTCTTGACTATAAATCCATCACTTCTATCCATGAAATCACAACACACTTTGAAACAAGGTCTTCTGCTCCCAACTCTAGCACTTTTCACTGAGCCACCATGCCACACTCCCTAGAGATGATGATTTCAAAGCAAGTCTCATTGCCTGTTCGGGGGATTTGGGGGGTATCTCTATGTTGATGCTTCTTTTAGCAGAGAAATGATCTGCCTCACCCTTCTGTGCTCTGGGGGAATCTATATCTTTCTGATATGAATATTCCTTGACTGCAATAACTCAGATCACCCCCTGCCATGATTGCACATCCTGTGTGACTCCTATTCATGTCTTCCCATAAGTTTGCCAGAGAACATTTTCTCCTTGCACCAAGGGACACTTCCTCACTTTTTCTGTGTTGTACTACAAGCCCATGGTCAGAATGCATCAGCTTAGGCCTCTGGCAGTCTTTGGGTCACATGTGGTGGACATTGCCCTCAGCCCTGTTGTCTCACTTGTGACAAGAGCACTTTGGGGCAAACACTGGTTTTGTTCCCAAGGTTTTCTTTCCCAATGTAATGTTAAACTCTTAATGGCTCCACTGGAATTCTCTCAATTCCATTGGATCAAAAGATCAAAAAACTTAAATGGAGACATTCTTTAAAGTCAGCAGCCTATATTTCCACTTTGTTATTTTTCTGAATTAACCAGATCTGAAATATCTATAGTGACAGATACATGATTATGCCATGTAACTGACTCAACAAGTACATGGAACACTGATAGAGATTATTTTCATTTCTAATAAATGGCCTGCAATCATAAAGGACAGAAGACAAGTTGTCATCTTCGTAGCCTCCTTCTTTTTCTAGTCAAATGCATCCTAGACCATACAGAGATATGTCAATTGAGGAGACATTTGAATTCCTCAATCAGAAACTACTCAGCACTTTATTAAAGTTTGCGTCAATCCTCCATGCTGAGGATTTAAGGATGCTAACTCAGAGTACAGAAGCTGGAAAAATGGTAGGTGGGAGGGGAGAAGGATTTCTAGGGGAGGGGATGTGTGGAGAGGGGAAGGAAATAGCAAGAGTCAGAGGGAATTTTGAAAGTAAGACAGTGTGACTTCAGAAGATAAGAAAGGAATGACTTACATCACAAGAGATTGGGGCACATGCTGAATATTAGTTGCTAAAGGTATTTCAGTGAAAAAAACATATGTTTTCTTCCCATCCCTATTTTTACTCTGACCCCCTTCATCCCAGGCACCTAAATTAAGCACCCAGCTGGGAATTTCTGACATTCTATTGGTAATAATGCAAATTATATATATATATATATATATATATATATATATATATATATATATATATATATATATATATATATGGTTTCTAATATACATGAGTATTGTACTGTATCTAAAGGTTTTTCTTCATCTATTGATCTATGTGTTTTAGGATCTTCTTTTTGATCTCATAAATGATATTCTTTTCTTAATGTTGAGTCATACTTGCATGCCTGGTATAAACCCACCTTTCCTGTAATCTTTTACGCATCACTTTTAGAAATCTCAATTCATAAAGAAAAAAAAATATTGCATGGGAACAACGAATATGTGTCTCAAGTCATGAGGTCAATCCTACATCCTACCCTTATTGTCAATTGCTCCTGGTAAGGCCATGTTTTCCCTTCTCAAACTCTATGTACCCCTTGCCACCTTGAATACTGGATTATTTTCAGGGTTCATCCACCCTTTTTCCAAGAAAGTCCTGGGCAGTACAACCTATCTGTCTTGGTGAACATGGTCTCTAAATGTGCAAATTTTCCCCAGCTGAAACCCATCATAAATGTAGTAGGCCTTTGGGGAAGGCAGGCAGACCAGGTGTGTGAATTTCTGGGAAATGTAGTTCTCACATTGTTGCTTCCAATCCTGGGAGGGACCTTGAGGTTACTGGGAGTATCAAATGGAGCAGTTATTGCCCAGCAACAAATGGTTGGAATCTGAAGCTTTGGTTTGGGATTTTGTAGGGAGAGAGAGATTATAAGTGTCATTCAAATAAAGAGGCCAGAATGGAGGCTAGATGTGGGCACTATGAATTGGGCTGTCCACATGATCTGAGTTCTTGACTGCTCTCTCCATATGGGAGAGGACGGGGAATGGAGAGAGTAGCCTGAGGCCCGCAGCCCAACTCTCCTGCAGATCTAAGATGATGAAGTGCTTTGCCTTGCTTCCCCTTCTCCTTCTGGCCACAGACAACAGCTGTTTACTCCAGTGGTTCTCTGTTCTTTTAAGTTCGTTTGTAATTCCTGGTTTAATTAGCACTTTAAAGTGGGTTTACTCTAGCTCTAAAATGATAACAGATAATAACTGCTCATATGTATATTTCATTCTTTGGTAACAGGGGTAGAGAGAGAGTGACAGAGGAGAGACAGTGACTCACAGGTGTATGGGGAGAGCCAGAGGGTTCAGCTCTTTGTTCAAAGAATGAGGATTCTGTCCTAAGTGGGCCTCAGAGAAAATGTGAGAAAGTGTCAGTGTTTGGGATTTATTGATTTTCTTTCTAAATATGTCATAGCAGCTCAAAGTGTGCCAGGATTTTCTGCCCTTGGGCTAAGGTGAATCAGTTGCTGTGACTATGTGGGTGTAGACTGGGGCCAGTGTCTTTCTTGTTTTCCCTCTTCTCCAAAAGCCTGCACAGAGAAAATTCTGCAGGGGTGGAGTTCAGGGCTGTGACTCAGGAGTAGGATCTGCCCAGTGAGAGAAGAAAAGGATCTGGCAGATAGCTTCCAACTTCCCTCTCCAAACCAGAGCAGCACAGAGGTGATGTCACTACCTCTGCCCATTGGAATATGCTTTAGGGGCCCTTAGGAAGCTCCAATCCCATATTTGTATCCTAGCACTTAGTGTACTACCGGTCACATTGTAGCCCTTAAATGTTGACTGACTGACTGACTTGACATTTTTACTCCCTATGTGACCTTGAGTAGATCTCTCCAGGTATAGGCTGTCTTCTGTAAAATGAGGAAAATAATAGATGAGATCACATCTGGGATTATTTCCAGCTCTAAATCTCTATGAGGAATCTTGCAGTTACTTTGAATGAAATTTCTTTTTCTGTCATTTCATCTTCATTTTTATTTACAGTATACAAAAATATGAGTTATTTAAATGGACTTGGCATCCCAGTACTCTGCCAAACTGATTATCATATTAATTAATTTCCTTGCTGATTACTTAGGATTTTATTTAAAAAATGCTCCTATCCTTTCTCTGCAAATGGGGATCATTTTCCTTCCTCTTGGCTACTATTTATTGCTTTAATTTATCTTTTGTCGTATTGCTTTGTCTAATGTTTCTAGTACTATGTGAAATCACAGCATAGAAACGGGGCATACTTGCCTTGCCTCTAAATTTATTGGAAAAGTTTCCAGCATTTCTCCATAGGGTAAGAAAACCTGGCTTTTTTCATTAGATGTATGCCTTTGGTCTCGTTGATGACAGGTCTTTCATGATTATCTTTTTTTAGGATTTTCAACACAAATGATTGCTATATTTTTGTATAAGAGGTCTTTTTTTCTTGCTATAATCAGTCACCATCCATTTATCAAGTGCTTGCTCTCTGCCAGGCACTGTGCTAAGCTCTGGGGATACAAAGGAAGGCAAAAATACAGTCCCTTCCTTGAAGGCGCACATAATGTAATTGGGGACATGGCATGTAAACAACTGTGTACTTAAAAGATAGCTAGAGTGGATAGAAGTTAATCTTAGAGATAAGTCCCAGGAAAGGCCTCCCTCAGAAGGCAGGATTTGACCTGACTCTTGAAGGAGGCCAGGGAATCCAAGAAGTGAAGAGAAAGCATTCCAGGCATGGGGGTCAGTCAATGAAAGGTACAGAATTCGGAGATGAATCATTCAACCAGTAAACATTTTTAAATGCCTATTATATGCCAGGCATTGTGCTAAGCACAGAGATGGAGTGATATGTGCAAGGAACAGCAAGAAGGCCGGAGTCACTGAATCACAGAGTATGCAGCAAGGAGTAAAGTGTAAGAAGCCTGGAAAACCAGGAAATAACCAGATTTTAAAGGACTTTAAAAGACAGAAAGATTGATTTATAGTTGGTGGTAGAGGTAATTTGGAGCCAGAGGAAATTATGGAGTATGGGGCTGTTGTGATCAGACGTGCACTTTAGAATGTTGCTTTGACACCTGAGTGAATGAGAGACTCAAGTGGAGAGAACAGTCAGGAGACCATGGCCATAGTATACGAGTGAGGTTATGCATGTGAGGATATGCATGTGAGGGTATGCACTATTCCTAGTGGAGAGAAAGGGACAAATATGAACCACAGTGGAAAGGTCAAAAGGCAAGACTCACATTGGACAAGGGTAGTGAGCATGTCAGTGGAGTCAGGCATGTCAGCAAGGTTGTAAAGCCTAGGTGACTGGGAAGAGGTGGTGCCCTCCACACTGAGGGAGTTTTAGAAGAAGGGAAGATTTTGGGGGTGAGATTATGAATTCAGTTTTGAAAATGTTGAGTTTGAAATCCAATATTCATGTAGTTTTTATTTGGAGTAATTATGTAATTAATTAGGCTCATACTTTCTTAATGTTTGCCATTCCTGCATCTCTGCTATATATCCAGTTGGATTATAATGCATATTTTATGCATATATCAAGTCTCTATGTTTTTCATCCTTGCTTTTGTTCTAAGATTTCTTACTTACTCATGGTCGTTGATTTCTGATTGGCCCATTCTGGTTTTCAGGGAGTCCATTTTTGGGGTAAAGTTTGTCACTCTGTCTTCTAAGCTATTTATTCTTCCAATTCTTTCATCCAAAGTGGGAAAAAATTTAATTTCTTGCTTTATTTGTCTTAAGCATTCATGTAGTCCTTTGGGAAAATTCATTTTTTTCCTTTGGGTCTCTACTTGCAGGTATTATGGAGTTATTCCCTCCTATTTTATACGTGTATGTACATGTGGGTGGCATTTGGCTCTAGATTTGTAATACTATTTGATACTGGTCACTGTTTCTTTGATTTCCTTCTCTCCTTTTCTCTCCAGCTTTAGGTCCTCCCTTGGGGCTTTGTGTTAGGGTCAGGCTCTGACCTATACTGTGTTTTTGAGTGGGCCCTTAGCCCTGCTTGAGCTCTCCCTGGGTACACAATGAGGAATATCCTAGATCCAGAGCTACAAAAGAACTCATAGACCTTCTATTTGAAGCCCCTCATTAACAAAACTCAATGCCCAGAGCAGGGATTGGCAAACTACATGACAAATCTGGCTTGAGCTAAGAATAAGGGGCTGTTTTTTTTCATTTCAAAATAAAGTTTTGTTGCATTTTAAAATGCAAACTCCATCCTTAGCTCTTGTGTAGTACAGAACCACGTGGAAGGCTGGATTTGTCCCAAAGACCATAGTTTGTCAACAAGTGTCCTAGAGTGGTCAGTGATTCAATCAGGGTTTGACAAGTGAAAGATATGAAAGCTCTAGTTCAAAGTCAGAGCATCCAAACCCCATGTCCAATGCTCCTTGTACAGTATACTACTAAGTGGTATACTATATGATTAATTGGTCATATGTACATATGTATATGAGAATGTATAGCTATCTGTACACACAGCACAATAAATACATATATGTGTGCATGCATGTAGAAATATATTGTGTGCATATGTAGATGTATGAGTTTATATGTGTGAGTATGTGTGTGAACACACATACATTGGCTTTCTGTGCCTATGGTGGCACAGGTGATAAGTGACAAAACTATGGCTTGGTTCAAATCCCAGTCCTTTGACTTCAGACAAAGAGCCCTTTCTACCCTCCCAGCTCTATTACCTGTTCACACATAGACATAGACATATGTGTATGTGAACTCATACCTACATACCCATTCTTACATACACACAGGCATGCATATTTTGGTGTCTCTTTTAATATGATGCAAGTCACCCCTTCCCCATCTTCTCCTCCAAACTGTTCGTCCTAACCCTTTTAAGTTTGGGCTGTCTGTTTGACCTCCTTTCCCAGGTTCCCTGTCAGAAGGGGCTCATTTCTATGAGCAGCCTTGGAAAACAAATGGCAAAAAGATTTGGCAACAGATGCCCTCCCTTTTCCTCTCCCTGGACATATTTGATTGCATTTTACCCATTGAGGAAGCTGGATTTATTTTGATTGTTCCAATTGCCACAAAATACATAGCATTCTTGTCAACCTTTGATCAATAGAAAGTTCATTGTGCCATTCCTCAAAATCCTCAGCAGGAGGAGGGTGATCCTGGAAGAATTAGGATTGCTGTTGACAGGGCAGGGCAGCATAAGACACAGAGGGAGGAGGGGATAACTGGCTCCCTCATTCTTTGGGGCACATGTCATGTCAGTGCAGTAGGGGTGAGGTTAGTTTTTGCTTCTTCAAGACAGACTCCACTGAGGTTTGGGATCCCTGCCAGCCTCTCTGTAGAAAATGGTCTGGGGTCATGGGGGGAGGCAGCTTCATTCACAGGGCATCTTTCCTCTCTCCTAGGAAATGCTTTCAGGACACCAAGCCTCTTTCCAACATAGAAGATTGCCCCAGGACCTTCCCAGCTCCCTGACTGCCCTCCAAATGGATTTTTTAAGTTCTTAATTAGCATGTTACAGTGGACTAGAACTGCACAGGGCCTGGATTTGAATCCCAGCTTTGCCTGTGTGACCTTGGCCAGTCCCTTACACACTCTGCATCCTCATTTCTTGATCTATAAAACAAGCAGGTCACTAGCAAGGTCAAAGGTCCATCCTATCTCTGTGTGAGGCCAGGAAGCTGTTGGTACAGAATAAAGTACGTACTGAACAAAGTTGCTGGATTGAGAAAGAACGTAAGCTTGGAATCCTGGAGGCATGGATGTGAATCCTGCCTAGGATACTCAAAATCTGTGACAACAATGTCTCAGAGTCTCAACTCTCTTGACTCTAAATTAGAGATCACAATAGTTCCACTATGTCCTAGGCAATTTGGAGCCTTGAGAATGCAACATCAACATATTGTTTTCCATCTGACTCTTCTCACCTTTTACAGTGGGTTTCTATCAAAAAGGTCCTTTGAAAGGACACCATCCTATTCTCACTCTTTGGTAGTTAATGTTCTCTGGCCTACTGCACAGATGCAGAAGATGTCACCTTTTTGTCATCAAATCAGCATCCTAGGATATAAAGACACCCTCTGGGGGCTTGATGAGATCATCCTTAGAATCAGTCCAGGTTCAGATGGGGCAGGAAGGATGACAGATACCTTGCTAACCCTCTCCCCACATCATGTTATTTTCCTCTGTTAGGGCTCTGTATTTCAGAAGGTTTTGTCCCATGTAGCTTGGAGCTAACCTGTATTTGCTATAGTGACATCTACTAAGAAAACCATTCTTAAACTTTTACACGATGTTATGTCTGGGGGATTGTGGGCAACAGTTCAGCCTGTGATAATGATCCCTTTGCAGCAAACGTTATCTGTAAAATCCTCAAGGACACCTTAAAGTGTGTATTTGTGGAAAGGGTACTTAGCTGTCTGTGAGTTTGCAAAAAACAGTGATCATTCTAGCCCCTAGGTTGTGTCTAAGCAGGTATTGTTTAGAGACTGCAGTGATACATCCCACCATACCCACCAGTGTCTGGTATACTTTACTTTGATCGCCAAGTCCAAACTCTAAGATAACCCTTCTATAATTTTTGGTGGCCATAACTTGTCTCCGAACAGCCACCATAACACCCTACTTGTCTATTTCTTTAACTCCTGGGATCAGTTATATTCCACTTCCCAGTCATCAACGCCACCAAGGACCAGGTGCTCAGAATTTCGGGCCCCCTACCTGGCCTTCAGAGCTCCCAGAAGAGTCTCTAAACACATAGTTTCTGTCATCGTTACCCTCACTGGCACTCTCCTACTTAGCCATTGCATACCCCACCCCTCATGGCAGGGATGATAGATTCTAACTTGAAGGAGCACATTAGCAATCTTTTGCTCTACTTTATATTGCTTACCATAAACCAGAAGGTACAAACCTCAGAATACTCACATCAACCTAAACACTTCTCCCTTAGAAAGGTCTGCATTCTGTCCTGTGCTTGCACCTTGGGGCTAACCACAGCTATTCTGTGAACCCTAAGTGATCAAGAAGCCCCTTAGGAAGAACACAGTTGCCCTCAGCTCTGGCCCCTGTCCTTTGCGCCTGCCCCTTAGCTGCTTACTAGGCAGTTTCACCGATTTTTTCACTTGAAAGCTTCAGTTTATTCAACAAGCATTGCTTAAATGCTTTCTCAGGGCCAAGCAGCATTAGGCTCCAGGAACATGCAGACAAAGATGCTCCATTCTCAAGGAATTGAATATTCTAGTGGTAGGATTCTGCTGTGTACAGGCAAGTCAGCACAAGGTGGTTTGGGGAGGGAAAGAGCTCTGACAACCTTGGGGGGGGGTCAGGAAATGCTTCCCCTGGGAGTTTGGATGTTGGATACAGGAGTCAGAGATATGAACAGCCCGCAGGCCAAACATGAATGTTTCCATAGAGAGAGAATAGGAAGGAAAAAAGATTACAGGTAAAATGGTGACTCTCTTCTCTCCAGATGGGTCTTAAAGTAAGCATGATAGGACTGATCCTGTGTCCCCTTCATGCTTCCTTCTCTTCTGACAATTTTTAAATGTAAATTGGTCATTTTCTTTTTATTTTATTGCTGTCTTTATCCCTTAATCCTCCTTTACACACACACACACACACACACACACACACACACACACACAGTTCTGCCTCTCCAAATAAATAACACTCCCTTATTACAAACAAGTATAACCAAACAAAACAGTTTTGCACATTGGTCATGTTGGCAAGTATACATCTCATACAGCTGAGACATCTTTGCTAAGAGGTGGAAGAGATACTTCATCATTCTTAGTCTTCGAAATTTCTGACTGATCACTCCATCGATTAGGGTTCTTGGGTCTACCAAGGTTGTTTTCCTTGGCATTATTAGGGTTATTACATAAATTATCCTGCTTTTGTTCCCTTCAGGCTGCATCAGTTCATCGAAGGCTTCCCAGGTTTTCCCTTTCATCATTTCTCACAGCCCACTCATATTCTATTAATTGTGCCTTAATTTGCTCAGCCATTCCCCAACTGATAGACATTGGCCTTGTCTCCAACACAAAGAGCTGCTATAAATATTTTTGTACACCTAGGTCCTTTTCTTCCATCTTCAATCTCTTTGGTGGCATTCCTGGGCCCAAAGCATGCACAGTTCAATGATTTAGGGGCTGTTCCACATGCTTTTCAGAATGACTATACTGATTCACAGCTCCTCACCCTCAATTTTTTACTATGGCATTTGACAATATCTCATGTATTTTTGTGGAAGAGCTAGAGAGAAATGAGCTTAATGATGGTGCAGTTAGATCCTGAATAAAAGGATGAATGAGGAAGATTATTAAGTACTTTCTGTGTAAGTGCTGCAGATAGAAAGCCCAAAGTGAGACAGTCTTTGTCCCCAAGCAGGGCATTCTAATAGGAGACAGCACATCTAGGGAATGGGTAACCAGGGAAGGGGTTTTCTCCAGGGAATTCACAGGCATGGACAATAGGGGAATCAATGGATACATTCTTTCCAGAAGAAGTGACAATACTGATTTGATTCTGGTTCAGCAGAGCAAGTGGTAGAAGTGGGTAGAGAGCTAGGTTCACCGTAGCATGGTGCAGGATGGAACATGTGCTTTCAGTGCCCTGGGGATGGCTAGACATAGTAGGCTATGTGATCCAATACTCCAGACCTTGGTGCATTCATTCCCCCAGAAACTGGTCCCTGGGGACTGGGGGGTAGAGGAAAGAGGTCCAGGGGATGTGGCTATAGAGCAGATGTCCAGATGATGTCCAGGGTGTTGGATGATCTGATATGAAGGAATATGTAGAGATGTGTACATGGAAGAACACAATTTAGGCACCTGGGGACAGGTTAAAAGAGGTCTCTGTTGGGCTTGGAAATGACTTTGCCCAAAACTGTCTTGGAGAAAGCTGTATTCACAAATGCAGACTCAGAGCTGATTACGTGAACTGGAAGAATTCCTGTAAACAGCTTTGTGTCCTTATCAGAAGAGTTTTACAGTTGAGTGCCTCATGACTCTGTGCTGGTCACAGGGTTGCTTACCATCTTTATCAGTGCCTTGAATAAAGGGAAAGACAGCATCTAGGACAAATTTGCAGTGGGCTAAAAGCTAGGAGTAAGAGATCCTTCATTGGATGACAGAGACAGGATCCATTCTTTCATTTGATTCTCTTAATAACATCATTTTATGGTGAGGGAAACAGAATTGTAAAGAGATACAAAGTGACTTGCTACAGGTCACATGACTCATTAATGTTGGGGGTGATATTTGAATCCGGGTCTCTTTGACCTCTGAATCCCGAGTTCTAACCACTACTCTATTATCTCCATGTAAATCCAAAGATAGAGACATATTTTCAGGAGGTGAAGGGCCACGGGCAGAATTGTATCCAGCCAACCAGAGGGAATGGGAAGCTCTCTTGATTTCACTTTAAATTGTATTTTGTAAATTCACACAAGTAATAATAAACTATAATTAGACTTTTTGGTGTATGATTCTCAAAGAGTGTTTACTTATAAATATTTCCAACACACCACTCAGCATGTACAAAATAGTTCAATATTCATTAGGTTGAAAAAGCCAAAGTATCGGACTTCATTAACACCTTTGAGCACATTTTTAATCTGCCAGAGCGTGCAGCTCACCATCAAAATAGCAAACAGGAGTTGGTGGTGCAGATTTCTAGAGGAGAAAGTCCAATCACAAAGTTGTACTTTTTACAGTCTTCAAAATCAGTTACATACTTATGCCAATGGCATAACACCAACATGTTTTAAAATAGATGTAATTGGGTTGTGAGCTAAAACATTCTGAAGAAGTCATAAAAACACAAACAATTTCTGCTACTTCTTAGAATGTGCAACTAGAAAACCTGGATGCAAATAGATACTAGAGGGCTGAAATGAATGGCCAAATCCAAAGAGCATGGGAGTCCCAGGGTTGGGAGATCTAGTTGAGTCATTCACTAGCTGGGAGGTCTTGGATAATCTGCTTCTCCTCCCTGGGCCTTCACTCATCCTTCTATGTAGTGAGGGGGTGGAGGGAATTGGTTCTCTTTCTTATGGTCCCTTCCAACTTTTGGATTCTCTGATTCTTTTAAGGTAGGAGCTGAGCTGATGAGACGTTGCAAAGCAAGAAATTCCCATAGCACCAATTCTGGTCATTGGGCATTCTTCCCAATGGGAAATTTTGCACGTCGGAACATTTGAAATCAGTGAATATGAAACATCCCTCCTCACCCTTCTCTCCCCTCTTCTCTCCCTTCCAGAAATAAAAAGCTGCAGGATAATGCTGGCCTAAAAGAAGTGAAAGGGGCATGGGAGATGCAGCTGCCTTTTGTCAGATCTTAGAGGGACCTCACTGACCAGCTGTTTCACCCCGTATCTACAAAGCCTGCCTGACCAACAGGCCTCCTGATTCTGCTTGATGATGATATCCAGTGAAGGGGGAATCCCCCCTGCCTCACTGCCTCCTGAGTAAGCCCGTTCACCTTAGGAACAGCTCGAGTGATCCACAAACTTTTCAGACGTCAAACTTACAGTTGACCTCTTTACAAGTCCTCCCTTTCCCCCAACCCCTTGTGCTCCTGAGTCTGCCCCCTGGGACCAGACAGAATAAGCTGAATCCCACCTCCACATGACAACCCAATTCTCACATCCCCCTTCCATCTTCTCTTCTCCAAGCAAAAATATCTCCAGTTTCTTTCATCCAGGGTTTCTTAAACTTTTTTCACTCACTATCCCTTCAGCACTTCTTAAACTGTGGATTGTGAAGTTTGAGAAGCACTGCTTAGTTTAATCCAACCTTCTATGAAGTATACTCACCGTCTTTCTCAAATCTGGCTGTGTTCCTCTGGATATGCTAAACTTGCTTCTTAACCTGTGGCCCCAAAAACTGAATCCATCATCCAGAGATGGAGTGTCAAGGGTAGGAAACAGCAGGAGTATCTCCAACTTGTTTGTGAAGGCCATGTGGACTTTTGAATGTTGTCCAAGGTACCATTAGCTTTTTGGCCTATCGTATTACTGTATCGATTCATTCACTCACTAACAAGCCCCCAGATCTTTTCCCAGACAAACTACTATCCCACTATGCCCTCCCATCCTCTACTTGGGAGATCAGGCTTTGGAACTCAAGTGTAAAACTCTGTTAAACAATTTTTCTCTATTAAAATTCATTACGTTCAATTGAGTCCAAGACACCAGCTTGCTGAGATCGTTTGAATTTGGACTCTGTGGTCCGCTGTTTACTTTACTTTCCAAGCTTTATGCCTTCTCTAAAATTTATGTGCCATCTATGCCTCCAAGTCAATGAGACAATTATTAAACCCCCCAGGGCCAGGGTCTGGGCCAGATCCCTGGGGCACTCCACTAGTGGCCCTCCTGGTTTACATTTAATTCTTTAAATCTAGTCATTCAAGCAGATCCAAGTCCCCCTAATTATTCAACTGTCGAGCCTTCATCTCCTCATCTTTTCTGTAAGAAACAAATTTGTATTTATTCTTGTGGAAAAATTAGAGATATGTGAACTAGACAGAAATATGAGATAAACAATGTAGCCTTCTGGAGGGCCAACCTCCTTAGCTACCTGGAAGCCTTCCTGAGGTTGTAAGACTCTACCCCAGGCTAACCCTGTGCTTTCCTTTGACTCAAATTATTGGGCAAGGGAAGAAGAATGAGAAGCCCTCAGGGTTGTG
>CM053775.1:5767503-5783216 GCA_028658325.1 Potorous gilbertii
TAAATAAATTTTTTTTAAAAAAAGCAAAATTAAGGAATGACAAAGGAATATATTGGGAGGAGGAAGGGAGTGGACAAATTATTTCCTATAAAGGAGGCAAGAAAAAGCTTTTTCAATAGAGGGGAAAATGAGGAAGATGAGAGGGAAAAAGGGAAGCTTACTCTCATCACATTTGGCTTAAGGAGGGAATAATATGCACACTCAATTTGGTGTGAAAATCTATCTTACACTACAGGAAAGTAGGGGAGAAGGGGTTAAGTGGGGTGGATTATAGAAAGGAGGACAAAAGGAAGCATGGGGTAATTAGGAGTGAACACTTTTGGGAAGGGACAAGGTCAAAAGAGAGGATAGAATAAATGGGGGACAGGATAATATGGAGGGAAATACAGTTAGTCTTTCACAAATGACTATTATGGAAGTCTTTTGCATAACGACACAAGTATAACCTATATTGAATTGCCTGCCTTCTTAGTGGAGATAGGTGGGGAGAGAGGAATGGAAAGAAGCTGGAACTCAAAGTTTTAAAAAGGAATGTTAAAAATTGTTTGTATGTGCAACTGGGAAATAAGAAATACAGGTAATGGGGCATAGAAATCTATCTTGCCCTACAAGAAAAGAGATCTCCCTTTTTGTGGTACCTTTCCCATTTTCCATGATCTTTCAAACATCACAAATACAGTTCTCCTAATGTGTTTCATCTGAGTCTATTGATCTGAACTCATCAAGAGTCACTAGATGTTCTGTCTTTTCACTATCTTTGTTAAATTAGAGTTGGTTAGTGAATTCCTGTGTATCTGAACTAGATTTTGTAGACAAATCCAATTTTCCCTCTTCAATGGCATTTTACAGATGATCTTGTACCCCAAATGAGAGGGTACTAGTAGCATTCAATTGGTATTGCTGTCTTGATCCCCCTCCTAGGATTTCAGGAGCTCCAGTTCTATCAGTTCATCTGGTAGAGATGACTATTCTCCCCTAGGGTCATAGAGCATAGATTTAGAGCAAGAAGGTACTTAATTCCTTGAGAAAGAAGGGGAAATAATTTGGAGACTGTTAGATGACTGTGATAAGTATTTGAACTGTGTGGCAAAGAAGGCTAGAGTGAACTTTAAAGGGAGAAGGGTAGAAATTGTTCTCTATTATTCTGTATGGATCTCTCATTTTCTTATGCACATTATGTATGTATGAAATCTTCCACTATAGTGAAATGAATGTAAGCACCTCAAGGGCAGAGATTGCTTTATTTTTGTTTGCTGTCCGTGGTTGAATTGAATCACAGATACGGAAACTGAGGCCCAGAGCAGTGATAATGATGTGCCCAAAATCACATTATCCCTAAGTGGCAAAGCCAGGATGTAAATTGAGGCTTTCTAATTTCAAATCTCATAGACCTTTCATCACAATACCAGTTCCCTTCCTCCAGTGGGACAACTCCCCACTTCCCCCTATCATCTCAGAACAAATATGGAAATTAGAACCAACAGTGCCCTTGGGTTAAAAGTGTGGCTGTGACAAGATCTTGTTTTTCATTCCCCAGCCCTTCCTCCCTCTCTCCCCGGCTGAGAAAGAGTACATTTTAGCAGGTGCCCATCCCAAGAGTTCTCTGATCCCAGGCAGTTTGATATAGCAAACCCTCTTCACACTGGTAGATGTATAATCAGTCCCTTGCAACAGTGGAAAGAGAATTTAATTTATGATCAGAGAGCCTGAGTCCAAACCCTGACTGTGCTGCCAACTTACTTGGACAAGGGCTTTCCTCTCACTGGGTCCTCAGCTTCCTCCTCTGAAAAAGAAAGGGATTAGACTGCATGGATCAGATGATCTGTCAGGACCTTTACAGCTGGGACATTCTGTGATTTTGTGTTGATTGGTAGATCTCATAGGTGTTATTTCAGTTTTTCCAGATGAATGTAGAATCAGGAGTTTGAGACCAGAAATAAATGTTAGGCAAGCCCTGGCTTGCACCATCATTTCTTCTCCATCCTAGTGATTCCATTGACACTTGAACTGAAGAGAAAAAACAAAAGCAAAGCAAAATAAAAAGTGTCAAACCAATTCCCAACTCTGCTAGCAGTAAATTAGAATGTCTGCTTGCCTGTAGCCCCTCCAACAGGGAATTTTTCCTTTTCTGTCAACCTGATAGCTGTTGAGTGGAAGCCCAGAACTGTTTTAATGTATATTTCCCTGATTATTAGTGATTTGGAACATTTCTTCTTATGGCTGGCTATCATTTGCATTTCTTCTTCTGAAAACTGTCTACTGAGGCTCCTTGATCAATCATCCACTTCCATCCATTTGTCCTTTCCCTAGATAAATTGGATATCGGACTCCTGTTCCACTTGTTTGGACAGTCTTTTGGTTGTCCTTGCATCAGTAACCATTTGGTTTCAATGTCAGTTTTTTCCCTGTATAACTCTTGACTGTGTGTCTAATAGTCCAGGTGCCCCCATTCCTAGTCAAGCTGAATTCCTTCAGAGTCAAGTCAGAGAATCACAACAAGTCATACCAAGAAGGAAGGGGCCCTTATAAATTTCAAGAACTTATATATAAACCTGAAAGAGACCTCAGAACCTATTTAATTCAACTCCTTAATTTTACAAGGGAGGAAACTGAGGCCTAGAGAACAGTGAGGAGCATACACAAAGTCACACAGCTAGCAAGTCGAAGAGATACACAGGAATTTAGTTAAGATACCCCATTTTCTGTAATTAGCCTTTGGGGTCTAGACATACTGAGCCATCTGCTAGCTCTAGTGCTTTTGAATTTCTCCCAAAGAACTCATCTAGCATCTTACATGGTCTTTTGTCTCTCTGTTCAGGACCCAAAGTTCTTGACATCCTAGGGGTCACAAGGTCAAGGCCAAGATCCTTTAGCAGTTGTCCAGTTTCCTTTAGAGACTGAAGACTGGAAACTATCTAAACCTAAAACTCTTAATCTGAGGTCAATAGACAACCTCCCACTAGGGACCCATGGATAGATTTCAGGGTGTCCATGAACTTGGATGGTGAAAAATAACATAACTTTGTTCTTACTAAACTTCTAACTGAAAATTACATTTCCTTCCCCACAACTCCCTTTGAGAAAGGGTCCACAGGCTTTATCTGACAGAGTTCCAAAAGGGCCTAGAATACAAGTTGAAGGGAAGAACTCCTGACCCATACTACACTTGACCCTTACAGATGAATGCATTAGTTCATAGGTCATTTTCTTAGATACAACAGCCTTTCTTGGCATGGCTATGTTTATGTAGCATGAGGCCTGCCTTTAAGAGCAGATGTCCTTTCCTTCTTCCAATGACTTTTTAAAGGGAAATTTGGATTGATATCTTTTGTTTTGACATTACATTCCCAATATATTTTCCCTCCTCCTCCCAGAGAGCCATCTTTTATAAAGAAAAACACAGCACTGTGGCAAAGTCACCAGCACACCAAAAAAGGCCGCCATTGTATATGTCATTGCACAGCTCCTTGCCTCTACAAAGAGGGTGGGGAGGCACCTTCTCGTCGCTCTTCTTAGGAGCCAAGCTTGATCCTTATAATTTCACTGGATTCAGTTTTGATCGTTTAATTGTTGTTTTCCATGCTGTTCTTTCCAATGGAAATATTGTTGCAGTCATAGTGAATGTTGTTTCCCTTATTCTGTTTAATCCATTTTGTATCAGTTCATTTCAATTCAGTACAATAAACATTTATCAAGTACTTACCATATGTCAGTACTGGGGATACAAATAAAGAAAAGAAAATACAATCTAATAGGGGATGATGACCAAAGAGAGCTGCAAATGGAAAATGGAGAGTGAGCAGTGAAGTCCATCCACAACCTGCACTCTATCAAGGAAGCTTTGAGAGTTGAATGCTCCCCATTCTAGCCCTCCAGTCAGAAGGGAGAGGAAGCCAGGGAGGTGGCTAGGTGTTGAGTATTAAATTGGTGATGATGAGATTTCAAGTGATCAGTTTATCCTAGGAAGGGGCATCTTATTCCCTGGAGTTCAGCCCAAGCAGAGCTGCCATCAAAGAGTAGAGAGACATGTCTCACAACGCTTCTCTATATATTTGTCATTTCTTACAGCACACTAATAATCCATCACATTCATTTCCCAGAACTGGTAAAGCCGTTTCCAATCAACTTGGTTTCTCACTTTTGCTACTAACAAAAAAGTGCTGTTCTAAATATTTGGGTGCCTGTGGGGCCTTTCCCTTTATCATTGACCTCCTTGGGGTATATGCCTAGCAGTAAAATCACTAGGTAAAGAAGTGTGGACACTTTCATCACTTTCTTTGTATAATTTCAAATGTATAGTACCTTCTTACAGTGACCCAGGAGAGCACATTGTAATTAGTTCATCACAGTTGCAATCCTGACTCCTTTCCCAGTCAGTCCTACAAATAGGTATTTGGTGTGGGATTTGATAAGTTAGTATTTACATGTTCATCTAGTCGCTTGTTACCATCAGAGCATATTGTGTTTGAATGGGTCACACAGACCCAAGCAATAAAGCAACTTGCCCAAGGCTACCCAGTAATTCTCAAAGTCTTCAGCCTTCAGTTCCAGCATTCTTTCCACTGTCCTCTGCCATGGATTTGTTTGTAAATTGTTTTAAGCATTTGGTTAAACTGCAGCCCAATTGCTTGGCACTTCCCCTTTGTTTCCCTGCATGTTCCACTTCCCACTCCTAGTAAATAGTGACTGATTTTTTACTCAAGCTGCTTCATTGCTTGAGTTTGGGGTGAGCTTGTGGTGGCCGATCCCAATTTTCATTTGAACCTGTCTTACAGGAAAACTCTATAGAAGCACTGATAAATAAGTGGGCTGCTTCGCCACCCTGTGGAGAAATCAGCAGCAGCCCAAAGGACTGCCCACTAGCCAAGGAAGGCACCCAGACCTCCAAGAGGGCCCATGAGGTGGCACCCGATTCTCAGATTGTGCTGTGGTCAATTGTGCGGGGTTAGACATGACCTATTGTGGCTTCCAGTGATGGCCCAGGCTGCCACCAGTTGGGGCCTGGTTGTCTCTTTGTTCTGGTGGGGACAGGCAGAAGGAACCCTCTTTTCCTTTCGTGACTGGAAAGTATGATACAAAAGAGAAGACTGAATTCAAGGCCAACTCACTTTCTCCCTTCATATGTAGGACCAGACTGAGTTTGGCAAAATAAGTAATCTTTGGTTCTAGGACTTTTTCCTTTATCTTTTGTTATAACATAATCAATTACAGGGTGTCCCAAAAGCCTTAGTGCAGCTTTAAGTTATCATCTTCTCCCCTACTATGCCATATTCTGGTAGAGCTCAGGACTCCTCTCACAAAAGTAAAACACCTACCAACCCAAAGGCCTGTCTTGGGACTTGCCATCATTCACCATGACATGCTATAGAAACAGGCGAGGAAACTAAGGCACATATATTCTGAGGCAAGATTCAAATCTAGGACTTCCTGACTTCAATTCCAGTACTCTGTCTACTCTGCCTTGATGAATAGTCAGGAAACACCATACCTCTGATGTTTTTCCCAATCCCATCCAAAAGGCCTGTTTATTCTCCATTCAATTCATTTGGATGTTCCTGGGCAGATGAATACCATAGACCCGTCTTACCTAATACATATAGGAATGGTGTGTGTGATGGAGACCTCAGAAAAGAAAGCCTGGGAAAGGAGACATGTGCAAAGTGAGAGAGAGGTGAAAGAGGGAGTCAATACTCAAGAGAAATGGTACTTATTTGGCCTAAGGTTCCCTCACTGTCCAAGGTCCCAGAGCAACAAGTGGAGATAGGGAGAATGAGGCACAGGTAGCTTGTACCACCTGCTCCAAGGTGGCGTTCTGGCCAAGACTTCGTTGCCGGGATTTTTGGGAAAAAGGAGGGTTCACTCCAAATGACATTAATGAGTAAGTAGAGTTAAACAGCACAGTAACTTCCAAAGGTCAAAGAAATCTATTTTACAAAACTCATTTCTTAATCTGAGGTTCATAAAAAAGTTTCTATAGTCTGTGTAGATGTTTCCTTTCAAGGGCTTCAAAGATCTCTGGAATAATTTGGGAACGGGAATAATGTAGTCCTTTCTGCCGTCACTAGCTCTGCCATAGGCTCCAGGAGCAAGAGCATTCGCCATTGAAATGTATTTCCAGTGACAGGCAAAATCAGTTTTTGAATCTGCTCTGCCATAGCAAGGATTTTTTTTTAATAGCGTGTAAGGGAATAAAAAGATCAGCTGATAGAATCAGCACTGAAATCTCTTCCTCCCCCTCTCCCTCCGTAGCCCTGGCTGTCCACAGATTCGTCTATTTATCTGTGGTCTTTTTCTCCCTGGTTGGGGGCTTTTTTGTTCCTAAATTTCCCAGAGTTTTAAAACAGTTTGACGAAGTGAGTACAGCAGAGTGAGGACTCACCACTTAAGAAACAAAAATCATTTTTTAAAATACCCTCTCCTTTGAACAGTTAACAATGCACTGATTTTTCAGAATGGCATCTGTTATGGTCGGGACTCAGTTGGCCCTAACTGGGACCTGCACACATGTTCTGAAGGAAACATTAATGGGGACAGGGGTGGAGAGAGATGCTGGCATTGCCCATTTGAGCAGGTGGAATGTAGCACTTAAGATGGCCCTGGTGCCTTGGCCATGATTTTGAAAGGTCTATTCTCTTCCTTGGTCCTAGGCAAAAATAACAAGAGTCTTATCTTCTTTCCTCTTCCTCCGCCATCCCTTCTTTAACAGAAATCAACACAATGCAGAGTTCCCAGGGACAAGCTTGCCAAAGAAAATAGACTATGAATGATTTATTGTTTGAAGAGAGAGAGTCCAAGAACAAATTGTTATTCTGAAACCATAGCAATATGTTACCTTCATCACATGCAGCACAACTATACAATATTGATAAGGGTTTTCCCCCTTCAAGACTGGAAAATTAATAGACCCCACTTTCTGTTCATTTCCCCTTATTTTGATGCTCTCCATTTTGCATCTGTTATAGAATAACAACCATGAAATCTCTCTGTATTGGCTGTAAGGAAACCAAATCATACATGTGCATCAATACTAGACACAGGGTAGTAGGACATAGTAGGATCGTTTGGCCTTATGCTCCCCATGGGCCCAGGGAGGACTAGCAAGCTGCCCTGCCTATCCATCTGGGTGGTCCTCCCAGTCTACCATCCTTATCCTATCTTCATTCAATCTCTCCTCCCAAGCTTCTTCCTCACTCACCTGGATCTTGCTCAGATCTCCTCTGTTTGAGAGGAAAATATCTTCCATGACTTCCTTTGAACAACTCTTGGATTTCTCCTGTCCCTTTCACAACTGCATTAATCACAGGTTTAGTCTATACCCAGAGCCTCCATTACCCCAATTTTTGAAGTGGGCTTTATTCAGAATCATCCAAAGCCCTTTAAGTACCTCCTTTCTATCCTCACCATTCTATCTTGGTGACTTTAAACACTCCCATGGATTCAGTTTTTATTCCTGATCAGGTGAGTCTGGGTTCTACATAGAACATATGTTCATACATTCTCTCCAGATCTCTAATGACACATTCCCCAATGTTTATTGGACATCTCGAACTGGACGTTCTAGAGGCATCTCAAAGTCAACCAGTATACACACTCATGATTTCTTACCCCTGAACCATGTCCTCTATTAAACTTCCCTGTTACTGTCCAGGACACCACCTCCCCTCCCCTTCCCCAGTCACCCAGGCTCACAAAGTCATCATGACCTTTGGCCCTCCACTCTCTTTCACCCATGTATCTACATGATCTGTTGCTGGGGCTTCTCGGTTCTGTCTCTATAGTATCTCTTGCACATGTCCCCTTTTCTCCATCATTTCTTCTCCCCTGAATGATTGCTATAGCCACTCCTTGAGCTCCCTGCCTCATGACTCCCCCTCCTCCAGTCCTTTATCCATTCGGCTGCTAAAGTTGGCCCCCAAAGTCTGACCACGTCACTCCTGTGCTCTGCAAACTCCAGTGACTCCTTATTACCTCCAGGATCAAATACCAAACCCTTTGCTTGTTGCTTAAAACCCCTTACAACCTTGCTCCAATTCCAGTCTTATTACATGTCATGCCCCCCCTTTACTATGGTAATCTTTGCTATGGTAATTGTCCAGCCAAATTCATACTTGACATTTCATCTCCAGCCTCACTGCCTTTGCTCAGGCTGTTCCTCATGTTTGGAATACACTTCTTCTTTACCATTGTTGCTTATAATCCCTACTTTACTTCCAAACTCAGCTCCATCTCCTTCATGAGTCTTTTTCTTATTCCCCAAGGTCCCTTTCTCCCCTAAAATGACTTTCTGTTTCTTTGTGCGTGTGTGTGTGTGTGTGTGTGCATGTACTTTTTGTCCAAACTCAACTCCCCATGCCCAAATGTAAACTCCTTGAAGGCAGGGCTTGTTTCATTTGTGTGTTTGTATTCCCAGCACTTGGTCCACTTAAATACACTTGATACTTAATAAATGCTTGATTGATTCCTAGGGTATGGCACTGCACATACACAGAATCACACTGATCCAGTTCCTGGCCTCTAGGGCCTTACAATCCAACATGGGTATACATGTCCAGGATGTACCAAGAGCACAATGAAAGCCGATAGATGCAGTAGCCCTCATGGGGTCGCTACAGGTTGGTTTTGTGTGTTAATAATGCCTTCCCACTTTCCACACAGTTATTACCCTTGATTTTGACTGTGATACCTGAAATCTTAATCAGCAGGGGTCTCTTCATTCTTTTGAGTTAGGAATTACCCCTATTCTAATGCAGATATATTGGGGAAAGGTATCAGATTTACCCTTTATTTTAGAATATCCCCACTCCTTTGAATAAATTCATTTACGATAGAAAGGGAGCCAGATTTAGAGGCAGGCAAGAGAACTTGGCTTCCATTGACTTCCCGTGGGATGTCACTTAGCTCTCTTGGCTTTCATTTCCTCTTCTGTCCAGTGGATGAGGTTGGACTAGGTGGTCTTCTGCCCCCTGCAGGCCTAAGTCTGTGATGTTAAGGCCAAGTTAAGGGGGTATCGATAGCAGCAGAGTGGGAGAGAGGAGGAGACAGAAGGGGAAACAAAAGGGAGAAAAAAATGGTTCTGCAATTCTACCTGTGTGTGCCATTGTAACAAACACCCAAAGAGAACAATCTGTTTATCCCAACAAATACATGTATATTTCATGCTGTATGTTTAAAATGATACATTTATTTATATTCAGTAATTAAAGTTGTCCCGGGAGCTACACCCAGGAAAAAGACCAAGGTTTTTAAAAAATTTCCAAGGCTCCATTTGACAGGCTTAAGTTTTAACTCATATTAAACACAATTTGTGAACGAGACCATCGAGGACTTTTTTATCCCAGATCCCCACTGCAGTCCAGCCAAGGGCAACCTGCTGGCTACAGTGAGGCCTTGCTTCCTAGTACCTGCATGTAAGTCAATCAGAAAACTGAGGACGCAGCCCTAGGCCTGACTGGTCAGGGCCTTGAAGTAAGTTGAGTTTGGACAAAAAGTACATGCACACACACACACACACACACACACACACACATGCACACACACAAAGAAACAGAAAGTCATTTTAGGGGACACGTATACCCATGTTGGATTGTAAGGCCCTAGAGGCCAGGGACTGGATCAATGTGATTCTTATGTGCAGTGCCATACCCTAGGAATCAATCAAGCATTTATTAAGTACCAAGTGTATTTAAGTGGACCAAGTGCTGGGAATACAAACACACAAATGAAACAAGCCCTGCCCTCAAGGAGTTTACATTTGGGCATGGGGGGTTGAGTTTGGACAAAAAGTACATGCACACACACACACACACATACACACACACACACGGACAAAGAAACAGAAAGCCATTTTAGGGGAGAAATCCAGAAAGTGAATGTGGCCCAGGTGCTGAACATGTCCGGGGGTGGAAGGGCAGCCAGGCCGACAGCAGGCAGGGCTGTAGGCAGGTATATGACAGTGATGAGAATGCTGACCGTGATAATAACTGGCACTTCATAACCCTTTGAGGTTTGCAAAGCGTTTGACCATATATTATCTGCTTTGATCGTTTCTCAGACCAAGGGCAGGTACCAAGCAGCCACAAAACCCTGACTTAGTTTCCTTCCTAGGGTGGGGCATGAAATGAATTGTTTGGAGTCTCTCAATCAGTGGCCACTGAGCACCTCCCATGTGCCCAGCACTGTAGGGGACAGAGCAGGATTGTGAAATATGGCTCTTCTCAATTTGTTTATGATGTAGCTGCAGAACCAGCACTAACTGATCCAAAGCAGCAGAGGAAGTTGAATTGCTAAACCATTTGTTCTCTATGTAATTACCAAGTATATGTTATATTAAGGTATATATTAGTCTCAGAACTAAAAGGGACTTTAGAGACCATCTATTTCAACTTCTTCATTTTACAGGTGAAGAAACTGAGGCCCAGGAAGGTGAAGGGACCAAGGTCACACAATTAGCAAAGTAGCTGAGGCCTCAGATTCTAGTCACTGTTCTTTCCACCGTACTACACTCTGATTGGATGGATAGTGAAACCTACCAAGGTGGAAAGTCCTTCTAGTGGCCCAGACTGGGGGAACCACCTGGACCCTTTAGTTTAAGGGGCAAAATCTGAACCCCGGTTGTCTGATCCACCCCTACTGTTGTACCAGCTTTCTGCTCTGCCTGGGGCCATGCAGTTAGTATGTAGCAGAGGCAGGCTTTGAACTCAAGGCTTTCTGATTCATGGCCAATGCTGTAGAGAGTGTCTCAAAAGTCTTAGTGCCATTTTAAGCTTTAGCTCTATATAAAAGAATAAGAAACAGTAACAGGTAATGTTTATCTAGTATTGTGAAACTTCAAAAGGTTTTATAAACATTATATCATTTAATTCTCTCAAGGAAAGTTCAGAGGAGGGAGAAAGTGAATAGTGTAGATGGAAGACACATACACACACACACACACACACACACACACACACATATATATATTACATATATATACTATATATACACATTACATATATATATATATATGTACACACACAGAATTATTCCCCAGAGTTGATGAAACATAAGCTTAGAGCTTTGAAAATGGAAGGGGTTTGGGGGATCACTTAATCTACCAGTATCACACCCCCTGCCCCCTCTATTTTACAGATGAAGAAACTGGGACCGCGAGAGGTGAAGGGACTTGGTAAAGGTCACACAGGAAGGAAGAAAGGAAGTAAGCTGGGAGGTAAAGCCAGGCCCTTGGCGTCCACATTGGCCTCTGAAGGTTTGCTTGGGCTCTTTTCCCCCACTTGCTCGCATCCAAGTGTACATGTCAGATGGGGCCAGGAACAAATGAACACTTTTGGCTCTTCTGGAACATTCCTGAAGGCCCAGAAACGGCAGTTTGTCCAGACCTATTGCTACATATGTAGACTGGGTGAACCCAAAGCCTTCAGGAGGGGAGGGGAATGGGAGGGGGGAAGGAGGGAGAATGGAGGATGAGGGGCCATTCTCTGGGGCAGTAAAAGCGGCCTCTGTTACCAGGGCAAGAGACAATCCTAATGCCAGGGTGTGCCAGCTAATTGCTCAGACCCAAGCGGCTTTGTTTAGCTGTTCTCCGGCTCCTTGTTAAAGGTCTGTCTCTCCTTCATTTTCTCTTCTTCTGGTCAGCTTTGACATGAGAAGAAAGCAGCTGCCTTTTCTTGTTTAATATATTCTGGAAGGTAGGCTAGTTTGCCAGAGTAGTTTGACCTTTTCAATAGTGTATCTCTTGGCAGCATGGCTCAGCCAGCTTTCCCCAGGCCTCACAACCCAACATGTGGGCCCAGCGCCATCTTCAGGTAAGGAGAAACAAGCCTGCCAGCACATTACCAAAGCAGACCTCGGCAGCTTTGGGCAAATTAGGCACAGAAACTCAGAATAAAATCCTGTCCCCACTCCCAGGCCTGTTCCCCACCATTCCCACCCCTCCCCCAGATCCTGGCTAGGGAGGGTGCCAAGAGCTTGTTTTCCTTTCTTTTCTCTTCTCTTCTTTTCTTTTCTTTTCTGTCATAGAAAAAAAAAGGCTGAGAATTCAGCACTAAACCTACTGGTGGTGAGCCCCTCAGTACTTAGTTCCACTGACTGGGAGAAAGCAGACAGTCTATGGCTAGCCTCCTCCTTCAAACTCTCTTGGAACCTTGTCCTAGTTTGGGCACCCCTATCAGAACCCTTAAGAACCCAGAGACACTTCTGTGAATAACTGGGAATTACTGATGCCTTCGGGTCTTGCCTAGAAGAAGGCTACCCCACCACCACCAGCAGCAGCAGCACCACCGCATTGGGTGGACCTCCTGGAAGGGCAGGCATTGATGGATTGCTAATCTGCTCTGTCAGAGGGAGGGCCCCCACTAAAATGAACAAAACCCTTTGAAGACTGCCCCTGTGGAAAGTGCCCTCCATCAGCCAAGAGACCTTGGTACCTGTGATCACCTCCCAGTGAGCTTTGCTAAGGGGAGATGGAAGGGGACAGGTTGCTCTAGTAAGGTTTCTAGAAAATATTGGAAAAATGGTCTGGGAACATTTTCTCTGTCATGAAACAGCCTGAAGAGGAAAGAAGGCAGGGGGAAGGGAGGGGAAAGGCCAAGGATGGCGAGAGGATGATGAGCTCAGCCAGTTGTCTTCTATCATCCTTGATGTCACTTCCCTTTCTTGTGACCTTCTGTTTGAGCCTTGGACAGCAGTGAGATTGCTGGGAAGACAAATAAATTAGTTTGATGAATACGTTCAGGCCCTTTGTTAGAAGTATAGAAAACTCACTAAAGAGAAGGTTAGAAGCCTCTGATAGTATTACTCAACCCTCACCGGGCCTTTGTGGTTGGCTCTCTTGGACTAGTTCAATGATTTCGTCTGCGTGAGGAAATCTGATGAGAAACTCCCTGTGCCAGTACATACACATACCATTTCAAATCTTCAATAATTCCTGGGGCCTTTGGGGGTTAAAATGACCTGCCCAAGGTCCCACAGTAAGAATGGGTCAGAGGCAGATATAAGTCCAAGTCTTCCGGACTCATTACCTTACGCTACTTCTCATTCGTTTATCCTCACTAATGACTGAGTGCCTCTTGAATTGGGGACAGCGGAAAGCAAGAGGAAACAGGTAGAGCCAATCTTCAGGCCTTGGCAGAACCTTGACCAAGTGTGGGTTCCACTAGCAGAACCTTCAAGGGTCACCTCCACAGCCATGTGATTCACCAATGCCTTAAGATCTCTTCTGGAGGAAGGCAGGGAGGGGTAGGAGCCCCAGAGCCACCTGGGCAACACCAAGAGTACACCAATAGAAGCTGAAAACAAAATCTACCAACTGAATGCTTACCTGGAAATAGTCACAATCCAACTTCATTCCATGTGACAAACAGTACCTTCTGAATAACAAGGCATTGGGACAAGTTCTCTACAAATTTAGAGAACACACACAGAGAAGTAAACAGAGAATTATACAAATTATTTCAAGGAGACAATGTTAATAAATGCACATGGGGACCAGAAAGGGAGGGGGCACATGAGCTGGGCTTTAGTGGAACCTGAGGATTCTGGGAGGTAGAGGTGAGAAGATAATGAAGTCCATGTAACTCTAAGCCAGCACAGAGACCCAGACACCAGTCTTTCTTCCTAGTATCCCAACTGCCCCTGCTTTCTGGGCCCACCCAAGAGAAGTACCTGTTCAAAGGTGGCAGAAAGAAGGCCACATAGAAGGGACAGCCAGCAGGCCAGAGTGGTGTGCCCAAAGTGGGGACTCACAGAAAATAAGTCTGGAAAGACATGTAGGAGCCAGATTGGAGGGGACTGGCTTTTAATGCTATTTTCCATGAATACTGGCTTAAAATTAACACTGACGATACCAGAGCCATACCTTGTTGGAATCAAGGAGTAAAGAGTGACTTTTAAGTAGAAATGAAACCATTTTGATTTTGCAGTTAGTAGAGCTCACAGCATATTTTAGGAACTAAATTCTAACTCTATTTAAGTTCAAGTCAAAATAAGCTTCAAGAAAAAAACAACCCATGTAGAGTGCAAGATGTTTACCTCTGTGAAATAGAGTCTTCTGTTACAGTATGTTTTGTCCAGTCGTTGACTTCCATACCAAGATTGGTCTATTAGTTGATTCCATCCTGCTGAGGCTCCACTAAGCAGAGCCCCTGCAGATCAGAGCCTTAAGCAGGGCAAGGCCGTTGGAACTGTGCCCCAGTGAGGGCAGTTTAAAGGCTGCAGGCCATGCTATTAAGGGCCCACATCCTACCATGTGCCTTCCCACCTGCAGGACCTTTTCCCCAGGGGCTCTTCCTCCTTCAGCAGCTTAGAAATCTGGTGGGAGTCCCAGGGTATTCACCCCCAGGTGAGCCTCCCCGACCCTGGCCCCAGGTACAAAGGTTCCTAGTTATGGCTCTGGCATAGGTACCAGTCTTTGAGTGACCTGTTCTACTCATGATCGAAGTCATCCATTCCCCAAGCACTTATTAAGCTTCTACGGTCTGCCTGACACTCAAATGACTTTCTTGGGAGATTGACTAGATTTATATTAAGATGCCTTTTAAAATTTGAAATGAAGGTAATGGCTAAAGCACTTTCCAAATTCTAAAGTCTTTAATTCTAAAATGTATTCTGTGCTTAACTCCAAATATAATCTCAAATGGCAAGGCATGGCTCCAGCCACTTCTTCAAGATGGAGTCAAGAATTAGCAAGAGGAAGATGGACAGTATTCCTGTGATTTTATCATCTGACAGTGCTGCCAAAGCAAAGGTCACCAGAGACGGGGTTTGGGGGTTTCTTTCTTCTAGCCATTGACCATGAAGCTCATGGCCACAAAACCAAAATGCCGACTTGAGAAGTCAGAAAGTAGTGAAAGGTATGAGATTCCAATGCAATCATTCCAGTTCAACAAATGGCCTAATGGAAAATCTTCTTGATGCTTGGTAGACTCTAGAATGTTCACGTCCATACATTTTGATGGCTGATGCCAAAAAGGTGGGCAGATTCTATTCTGTCACAGGTATACCTTGAGTTGGGGTTTTTTGTTATGTGGATCTGTAGTAGAAGAAGTAATTCCACTGAACTCAAAATGTAACTGAAGTTAACTCTGCCTTTTGTTAAATCACTGTGAACATTTTCAGTGATTTCCTAATTATGCTCCCTGCTCTTCTCCATAGAAATTATATTTTCTGCCTCAAATTATACCTGAAATTATTTTTTGCTTTGGCTTTTCAAAAATAGGCTTCATATGAAATTCCGTCAGTATAAAAATTGAATCCATTTATTTCAATTTGTGATTGAATAACCTGGCACACTAGTCCTTTTTTTAAAATAAATTTATTTATTTAGATTTTTATATTCATTTGCACAAGATTTTGGGTTCCAAAATTTTCTCCTCATTTGTCCCCTCCCCCCTCTCCAATACACGGAGCATTCTAATTACCCATATCACCAATCTACCCTCTCTACTTTCATCCCTCCCTTCCCTTACCCCATCTCCTCTTTTGTCCTGTAGGGCCAGATAACTTTCTATTCCCCATTACCTGTATTTCTTATTTCCTAGTAGCAACAACAATACTCGAGTTGTTCCTAAAATTTTGAGTTCCAACTTCTCCCCATCCCTCCCTCCCCACCCATTCCCTTTGGGAAGGCAGGCAATTCAATATAGGCCATATCTGTGTAGTTTTGCAAGTGACTTCCACAAAAATCGTATTGTGCAAGACTAACTATATTTCCCTCCATC